>JAVGWW010000012.1:172500-735000 GCA_036924055.1 Leuresthes tenuis | reverse complement strand
ACACACACACACACACACACACACACACACACAGCAGAAGGATGACGTCATGGTGTATCTTTTCTTTCTGACCCGGCGGAACCACAATAAGAAGCAGCTGCTAAAATCTTTGTTCCAGAAGTCGGACTCACATTCTCTGGCATTTCTGCTCTCGTCTGGTTTGTTCGGACACAGTTTCATTCAGAACTTTTCATTTATATGGTAAAAAAAAATAAAATACTGTAAGAAAATAAGCTTCCACCTGCTTACGGCGCAGCTCCGCCTCCAGAAACAAAATGGCCGCCGCTCAGACTGCAACTTTAAGCCTCAGAGACGCCCCGTCGGCTTCCAGCACCGACAGAAACGCCTCGAACCCATCAGAACCACAACGCACACGCCTCCTCCCGTCCCTTTCATTCAGAACCCTGACCAGAACCAACGCAGAACCAACGCAGAACCCTGACCAGAACCAACGCAGAACCCTGAACAGAACCAACGCAGAACCAACGCAGAACCCTGACCAGAACCAGTGCAGAACCAGCACAGAACCCTGAACAGAACCAGTGCAGAACCCTAAACAGAACCAACGCAGAACCACTGTGATGGAGTTGGTTTTTATCAGGACACCTGCAGCAGCCCGGACCGACCAGCAGGGGGCGACAGTCCCACTCTCAACCTTCATCCTCCTCATCACCCCTCTGAGCCTGGAAGATGCTTTCCAGGACTTTCCAGGCTGCTCTGATTGGTTGGTTTCCTTCGGTTTGTGACCACGGTGAAGAGAATCCGTTTCTGCTTCAGAACCGAGCAGCTTCCAACTAAAAGGTGCCTTCAGCTTCTGATCAGAGCCACAAAAACCCAAAGGAGCAAAAACTGAACCAGACATGTGTGCACGTGAAACTATTTACAGGCAAAAATAAACTTTCTATCATCAGAACATCAAGTAAAAAGTGAGCTGATGCAGCAGGTCGGATGGGGCGGGGCTAAGAGCTGTCAATCACAGGGTCTGGGGCGGATGGGGCGGGGCTAAGAGCTGTCAATCACAGGGTCTGGGTCGGATGGGGCGGGGCTAAGAGCTGTCAATCACAGGGTCTGTGCGGATGGGGCGGGGCTAAGAGCTGTCAATCACAGGGTCTGGGTCGGATGGGGCGGGGCTAAGAGCTGTCAATCACAGGGTCTGGGAGGAGTTAAAGGGCCATCCCACCAAAAATCACCTGATCCTGGGGCAGATTCAACCGAGGAGCTCAAAGCTGACACACCTGCTCTGGGTTAGAGTTACCCTTCAACCTTTAACCTCTTTAACCACGTCTTTAACCTCTTTAACCACGTCTCATGTGGGCGTCCCTCAGTGAGACGTTAAACAAACGGAAAATAAGATGAAACTAAATCAAATAAACCTCAAAAGTCTCAAAACACCGACCCAGATTTCTTCTTCAGTGCAGAAGAAATGAAGGAGAGACGGACTCTGAGGAGCTGAGAGGTTCCATAATAACTGACAGATCAATACCTGCATGTGATCAGGATCAGTGAACAGCTGTCTGTAGATGAGAGGGACGGACGGCGAGCTGGAAGGAGGAGGCGTGCTGACACGGCGGGTTAAAGCTTCAGTGAGCAACAACTAAAACCTTCTTTATGAATCATTCTGCTGGGACTTCTGGGGCTGACACCTGATTGGTTCGCGCACGGCGGCCCGTTGCAGCCACAAAGGCACTCGGAGGAAGGCGGGGGCTGCTCCACAGTGAGTGACATCAGGTGGGAACAGTTTACAGTAACATTCACAAGAAAAGCTTTGTTCGGGAACTCCTCAGAGAGTCTGTGCATATCGCTGAGAGCGCTGGGACAACTCGGGCTGGGATGGCACTTTCTGCGGCTCGGTGGCGGCAGAGCTCGTGCACTCGTGCACTCGGGCGCTCGTGCGCTCGGGCGCTCGTGCACTCGGGCGCAAAGCGTGCGGCGACCAGCTCTGCGGGGGACTTTTTACAAATATAGAAACCTTTGAAAGATGGCTGACTTCCTGCTAAAGGGACAGAGCTTTAAACGCACTTCCTGTCTGTGGAGCACGCCAACATGGCTGCCGCAGGAGCCACAAACAGCTCCGGGGGCTCCGTGCACATCAGCGTGCACGAGGCTGCGCACGTGCTGCTGGTTCGCACAGGAAGCCGACGTCACCTTCACTCATACAAGCTAATGCCAGAACAGAAGCGCCGGGGCGTAGCGACAGCGTTTTCAGGTAAGTGCCTCTGATGCCCCCCCCCCAGAGCTCTTTCAGGCCCTGCTGGCTGGGGGGGGGGGCGGTGGGCGGCGTCCTCTTCACCTCCACAGGCGGGGTCACTTCAGCCGGTCGGACCGGAAGGAGTCCTCCACGGCCGGGTCGGCCAGCATCATGTCGCCCTCCAGCATGTCCAGAGACAGCGGGTCCATCCTCAGCTGCTCGTCCAGGGAGAACGGGTCCATCTCAAAGCCCGGGACGTGGGACAGAGCGCTGGCGATCTCCTTGGACAGGCCTGTGGGGGAGTCGCCTGCAGGGGGGGGGAGGGGGAGGGGTTAGAGCTGCACCAGGCTGCAGGAGAACAGGCTGAACCGGTTAAACTGGTTAAACATGTTAAACAGGCTAAAACTGCTAAACAGGCTAAATGGGTAAACAGGCTAAACTGGTTACACTGGTTAAACAGGCTAAACCGGTTAAACTGGGTAAATTGGTTAAACAGGCTAAACATGTTGAACAGACTAAACCGGTTAAACAGGCTAAACCAGGGAGTCTCCCTGGGAGGGGGGCGGGTTAGAGCTGCTCCAGGCTGCAGGAGAACCGGTTAAATAGGCTAAACAGGCTAAACCGAGCGCCCGAGCTCTGCCGCCACCGAGCCGCAGAAAGTAAACAGGCTAAACCGGTTAAACTGGTTAAACTGGCTAAACCGGTTAAACAGGCTAAATTGGCTAAAACAGGTAAACCAGGGACTCTCCTGCAGGGGGGGGGAGGGGGACGGGTTAGAGCTGCACCAGGCTGCAGGAGAACAGGCTAAACCGGTTAAACCAGTTAAACCGGTTACATTGGTTAAACAGGTTAAGCTGGTTGAACAGCTAAAACGGGTTAATTTGGTTTAAGAGGTAAACTGGATAAACTTATTCAACTGGTTAAACCGGTTATACTGGTTAAACTGATTGAACTGGGTAAACGCGTTAGAGCTGCACCAGAGAGACGGCTGCAGGGACACCGGCTAAACTGGTGAAACCGGTTAAACTAGTTACACTGGATAAACTTATTAAACTGGTTTAACCGGTTAGACAGACTAAACTGAGTGAACTGGTTAAACCGGTTACACTGGTCAACCCAGTTAAACTTGTTAACCGTGTTAAACTAGTTAAACCGGTGAACACGAATCAGCTTCTGTGGATTTACTCAGTTTATTCTGATTCTGAGAGATCAATTCTGTTCAGGATGGCCCACAGAGGCCCGGCGAGCCAGAGGAGCCTGAAGTCCTTCTCCGAGGACAGGATGGACCCACAGCCTCTCAGCTCCTCCTCTGACACCGTGGCGTAACCGTGGCGTCCCCGTGGCGTCCCCTGAGGACCTGGAGCCCCTTCAGGACTCAACACACCTGCTCAGTTTTTAACTGTGAGCTCATTAAAGCTTCACAAACTGTTCCTTTTCTCTTCTCTGTTTTATACCAAAGGAAGAAGCTCATCTCTGAGTTTCACCCAGGTCATGGGTCACGTGACCCCGCCTCTCCTCGTGTGAAGCCTGGAAGCTGAAAGGTTGACCTGAGGCTCATACGGACCTGTGAGGATGATGTTGGGCACGTTGTGGCGTCCGTCTCCACCGCTGTAGTTCTGGTTCTGGTTGTTGAGCAGCTGCTGGTCGCCGGCGCCCTGCGTCTCCAGGGCTGCGTGGCTGTCGGCTTGCAGCTGGTTGTTGTCGGTGACGCAGCTCAGACCGCCGTGGTTCAGGGACAGACCGTCGGCCTGGCTGTCGCCTGGGAACTGAAGCAGGAACCATTTTAGTCCAAATGTGCAGCATGAAGAAGAAACTACAGAACCACAGCCTGGAGGATATCAGAGCCCAGTGGATAAACTATATCTGAGGCTAATGTTCCAGCAGAGTTAGCTAAAGACTGTGACTGCTCCGCCTCCTCTGCTAAGCCCCGCCCCCTCACATCCCCCCTGCTGGACGGATGAAGCCAGCTTCTGGTGGAAATGTTCTGCTGTCAGCTGCACTGAGGAGCATGCATCTTCCATCCAGCAGCAGCCTCAGAGGATATAAGAGCCCAGTGGATAAACTATATCTGAGGCTAATGTTCCAGCAGAGTTAGCTAAAGACTGTGAATGTGCAGCAGACACTTTTCATCCCACTGTTTTAACAACTTGGTCCAGTTCAACGCTGGACTGAAGGAACTGAGCCACAAAGAGGATCAGTTCCAACTCTCAGAGCCTGAACTTCAGAGCAGGGAAATGGAAGCATCTGAGAAATAACTCCTCATGGTTTATTTACTGATTTATTTCTTCCTTTAGCAGCAGCTAACGCTAACAGCTTAGCTAATGAAATAACTCCTCATGGTTTATTTACTGATTTATTTCTTCCTTTAGCAGCAGCTAACGCTAACAGCTTAGCTAATGAAATAACTCCTCATGGTTTATTTACTGATTTATTTCTTCCTTTAGCAGCAGCTAACGCTAACAGCTTAGCTAATGCAGAAATAACTCCTCATGGTTTATTTACTGATTTATTTCTTCCTTTAGCAGCAGCTAACGCTAACAGCTTAGCTAATGCAGAAATAACTCCTCATGGTTTATTTACTGATTTATTTCTTCCTTTAGCAGCAGCTAACGCTAACAGCTTAGCTAATGAAATAACTCCTCATGGTTTATTTACCGATTTATTTCTTCCTTTAGCAGCAGCTAACGCTAACAGCTTAGCTAATGCAGAAATAACTCCTCATGGTTTATTTATTGATTTATTTCTTCCTTTAGCAGCAGCTAACGCTAACAGCTTAGCTAATGCAGAAATAACTCCTCATGGTTTATTTACTGATTTACTTCCTCCTTTAGCAGCAGCTAACGCTAACAGCTTAGCTAATGAAATAACTCCTCATGGTTTATTTAATGATTTATTTCTTCCTTTAGCAGCAGCTAACGCTAACAGCTTAGCTAATGCAGAAATAACTCCTCATGGTTTATTTACTGATTTATTTCTTCCTTTAGCAGCAGCTAACGCTAACAGCTTAGCTAATGAAATAACTCCTCATGGTTTATTTACTGATTTATTTCTTCCTTTAGCAGCAGCTAACGCTAACAGCTTAGCTAATGAAATAACTCCTCATGGTTTATTTACTGATTTATTTCTTCCTTTAGCAGCAGCTAACGCTAACAGCTCAGCTAATGAAGTAACTCCTCATGGTTTATTTACTGATTTATTTCTTCCTTTAGCAGCAGCTAACGCTAACAGCTCAGCTAATGCAGAAATAACTCCTCATGGTTTATTTACTGATTTATTTCTTCCTTTAGCAGCAGCTAACGCTAACAGCTTAGCTAATGAAATAACTCCTCATGGTTTATTTACTGATTTATTTCTTCCTTTAGCAGCAGCTAACGCTAACAGCTTAGCTAATGAAATAACTCCTCATGGTTTATTTACTGATTTATTTCTTCCTTTAGCAGCAGCTAACGCTAACAGCTTAGCTAATGAAATAACTCCTCATGGTTTATTTACTGATTTATTTCTTCCTTTAGCAGCAGCTAACGCTAACAGCTTAGCTAATGAAATAACTCCTCATGGTTTATTTACTGATTTATTTCTTCCTTTAGCAGCAGCTAACGCTAACAGCTTAGCTAATGAAATAACTCCTCATGGTTTATTTACTGATTTATTTCTTCCTTTAGCAGCAGCTAACGCTAACAGCTCAGCTAATGAAGTAACTCCTCATGGTTTATTTACTGATTTATTTCTTCCTTTAGCAGCAGCTAACGCTAACAGCTTAGCTAATGCAGAAATAACTCCTCATGTTTTATTTACTGATTTATTTCTTCCTTTAGCAGCAGCTAACGCTAACAGCTTAGCTAATGAAATAACTCCTCATGGTTTATTTACTGATTTATTTCCTCCTTTAGCAGCAGCTAATGCTAACAGCTTAGCTAATGAAATAACTCCTCATGGTTCATTTACTGATTTATTTCTTCCTTTAGCAGCAGCTAACGCTAACAGCTTAGCTAATGCAGAAATAACTCCTCATGGTTTATTTACTGATTTATTTCTTCCTTTAGCAGCAGCTAACGCTAACAGCTTAGCTAATGAAATAACTCATGGTTTATTTACTGATTTATTTCTTCCTTTAGCAGCAGCTAACGCTAACAGCTTAGCTAATGCAGAAATAACTCCTCATGTTTTATTTACTGATTTATTTCTTCCTTTAGCAGCAGCTAACGCTAACAGCTTAGCTAATGAAATAACTCCTCATGGTTTATTTACTGATTTATTTCCTCCTTTAGCAGCAGCTAATGCTAACAGCTTAGCTAATGAAATAACTCCTCATGGTTCATTTACTGATTTATTTCTTCCTTTAGCAGCAGCTAACGCTAACAGCTTAGCTAATGCAGAAATAACTCCTCATGGTTTATTTACTGATTTATTTCTTCCTTTAGCAGCAGCTAACGCTAACAGCTAAGCTAATGAAATAACTCCTCATGGTTTATTTACCGATTTATTTCTTCTTTTAGCAGCAGCTAACGCTAACAGCTTAGCTAATGAAATAACTCCTCATGGTTTATTTACTGATTTATTTCTTCCTTTAGCAGCAGCTAACTCTAACAGCTTAGCTAATGAAATAACTCCTCATGGTTTATTTACTGATTTATTTCTTCCTTTAGCAGCAGCTAACGCTAACAGCTTAGCTAATGCAGAAATAACTCCTCATGGTTTATTTACTGATTTATTTCTTCCTTTAGCAGCAGCTAAAGCTAACAGCTTAGCTAATGAAATAACTCCTCATGGTTTATTTACTGATTTATTTCTTCCTTTAGCAGCAGCTAACGCTAACAGCTTAGCTCATGAAATAACTCCTCATGGTTTATTTACTGATTTATTTCTTCCTTTAGCAGCAGCTAACTCTAACAGCTTAGCTAATGAAATAACTCCTCATGGTTTATTTACTGATTTATTTCTTCCTTTAGCAGCAGCTAACGCTAACAGCTTAGCTAATGCAGAAATAACTCCTCATGGTTCATTTACTGATTTATTTCTTCCTTTAGCAGCAGCTAACGCTAACAGCTTAGCTAATGCAGAAATAACTCCTCATGGTTTATTTACTGATTTATTTCTTCCTTTAGCAGCAGCTAACGCTAACAGCTAAGCTAATGAAATAACTCCTCATGGTTTATTTACCGATTTATTTCTTCTTTTAGCAGCAGCTAACGCTAACAGCTTAGCTAATGAAATAACTCCTCATGGTTTATTTACTGATTTATTTCTTCCTTTAGCAGCAGCTAACGCTAACAGCTTAGCTAATGCAGAAATAACTCCTCATGGTTTATTTACTATTTATTTCTTCCTTTAGCAGCAGCTAACGCTAACAGCTTAGCTAATGCAGAAATAACTCCTCATGATTTATTTACTGATTTATTTCTTCCTTTAGCAGCAGCTAACGCTAACAGCTTAGCTAATGAAATAACTCCTCATGGTTTATTTATTGATTTATTTCCTCCTTTAGCAGCAGCTAACGCTAACAGCTTAGCTAATGAAATAACTCCTCATGGTTTATTTACTATTTATTTCTTCCTTTAGCAGCAGCTAACGCTAACAGCTTAGCTAATGAAATAACTCCTCATGGTTTATTTACTGATTTATTTGTTCCTTTAGCAGCAGCTAACGCTAACAGCTTAGCTAATGAAATAACTCCTCATGGTTTATTTACTGATTTATTTCCTCCTTTAGAAGCAGCTAATGCTAACAGCTTAGCTAATGCAGAAATAACTCCTCATGGTTTATTTACTGATTTATTTCTTCCTTTAGCAGCAGCTAACGCTAACAGCTTAGCTAATGAAATAACTCCTCATGATTTATTTACTGATTTATTTCTTCCTTTAGCAGCAGCTAACGCTAACAGCTTAGCTAATGCAGAAATAACTCCTCATGGTTTATTTACTGATTTATTTCTTCCTTTAGCAGCAGCTAACGCTAACAGCTTAGCTAATGCAGAAATAACTCCTCATGGTTTATTTACTGATTTATTTCTTCCTTTAGCAGCAGCTAACGCTAACAGCTCAGCTAATGCAGAAACAACTCCTCATGGTTTATTTACGGATTTATTTCCTCCTTTAGCAGCAGCTAACGCTAACAGCTTAGCTAACGCTAATGAAAATGACGTACAGCACTTGGTCCAGTTCAACGCTGGACTGAAGGAACTGTTACAAAGAATACTTCAGCTTTAATGAATGCTCTGAACTAAACTTTGACCTGATGACAGCAGAGGAGCTCCCACAGATGACATCATCCCTACCTGCTGGTTGGATTTTCCTGTGAGCTGCAGACTCAGGTACGGGTCATCCAGCAGGGAGTTGAACAAGGCATCCTGGGAAAAAAGAAAACCGTCCAGTTACATTTCTCACATCATGAAGTCACGACCACGTGTCCTGATGCATCAGCTGACAAACGTCTGGGAACTTCAGCTAAAAGAGGATCTGCTGGCCTCAGACGTTTCTGGGTTTATTATAAAGTCTAATTATTATATGATCTATTCTCCGAGGAGGCTTTAGTGCAAAGTCTCACCTGGTTTCTGGTCAGGTTAAGCCGGCCTAAAACGACTTTTCAGGGGAATTCAAAGACACTTTTCCAGATGAAAGAGTCTCACAGGAGTTGTTACACCAGGTGCATGATGGGAAATAATTAACCCAAAGAACTCAGTGACATCGTCTTCAGGGTGTCAGGAGTTAGTCTTTAAAGACCTTTAAAAGTCGCCTGGTTGGATTGGAGAGATCAGAAGAAGTGAAGAAGTAGTTTTCAGTCTTTTTTCTGTCCTTTTTCAGTTAATTTTCAGTCTTTTTTTAAGTCCCTTTTTAGTCTATTTTCAGTCCCTTTTTAGTCTATTTTCAGTCCTTTATCAGTCTGTTTTTCAGTCTTTTTTTTCCGGTCCGTTTTCAGTCAGTTATCAGTCTTGTTTCAGTCTGTTTTCCATCAGTTTTCAGTCTTGTTTCAGTCTTGTTTCAGTCTCGTTTCAGTCTTGTTTCAGTCTGTTTTCCATCCGTTTTCAGTCTTGTTTCAGTCTTGTTTCAGTCCTTTATCAGCCAGGCTGCTACCTTCATGATCAGAGGGGTGAAGCTTCATTCTGATTTCCGTGTTTGAGGTAAAATGTGGAAGCTGTGACATCAGAGCGTCTTTCATTTTTCAGCTCAGGTGTGTTTGGGTGTCAGCCTCACCATCTGCTGCTCCTTCTGTTTCCAGCTCAGCGTTAAATCAGACAGGTGAGCACACCTGTTCACACTGAACCAGGTAATGAAAGGTGCTGCCATCATCACTCTGGTCAGTTGAACCAAAGCAGCACATGCTTATAAAACTAAGAGGCACCCACAGACGTGCAAACAGCAGTAAAAAGGTATCTGGCTTCATCGGCTGCAGCAGCAGGTTAAAAACAGATCCCTTCTGAGTGGGTTACACAACTTTCACATTCAGAACACTCAACATAACCTAATTAATCCAATTATTCAATCAGTCCAATCAGATGCCTCCACACTGAAAACACCAAAACTGACTCCAGCTGCTCATCGAACGCTGATGGAGGGCAGCAGCTGATCTCCAGCACCGTTTTACTTTAATAACTGTTCAGAAGTTTGTGTTTGAGTTTCCTGACAAACACAAAGTGAACACAGACGTTTCTGTGCAGAACAAAAAGAAGCGAGTTTTCTGCCAGGGAGGAATTACATCAGCACAGTCAGACAAACTGTGTGTTCAAAGGAGAATAAAACTCAGATAAAACCAGAAAACACCAAGTTTAGTACGTGTTTGAGATGAGTCTGAGCTTCAGAAGCTTCTGATTGGAAGCACCAATCACAGAACAGATGGCATCATGGGAAAAGAAGACTGAAGCAACATCTGGAAACATCAGCCTGGAATAGGAGCCCAAACACGCCTCCAGATTAGCTCCGAAGAGGCCGAAGGACTGAAGTCAAGCCATCGGAGCTCTGACCTCAGCCCTGCAGGCGTGTGCATGTGAGCAGGAACCCGACCCGGTTCCACCGGTTCTGTCCGGAGCAGTGATTCCTGTTTCTGTATAGAAACTGGTGCTTTTTAAAGGTTTAGTGGACCTGTTTCTGGATGGAAACTGGTGCTTTTTAAAGGTTTAGTGGACCTGTTTCTGTATAGAAACTGGTGCTTTTTAAAGGTTTAGTGGACCTGTTTCTGGATGGAAACTGGTGCTTTTTAAAGGTTTAGTGGACCTGTTTCTGGATGGAAACTGGTGCTTTTTAAAGGTTTAGTGGACCTGTTTCTGGATGGAAACTGGTGCTTTTTAAAGGTTTAGTGGACCTGTTTCTGTCAAACTGAGCTGCCGTTTCCGTCCTGCTCCTCAGAGGAAGAACCAGAACTGAAGCAGAAGCACTTCATCGGTCAGAGACAGATGTGCCCAGCTGTGGTTACTCACGTTGTAGAAGTCGGTGGACAGGTTGATGTGCTGCTGGAGGCGCTGCTGCTCCGCCTGCTGCTCTGCTTCCTGTTTCACTTGGCAGAGCGAGAACGAGGACGCCTGAACGCACGGGTCCATGGCGCTCTCCGCCTTCACGGGCGGCCCCATCGGCCTCTGATGCTGCAGCGACACACCGAGGTCAGAACTTCACAGAGCATCTCACTAACCTGGGCCGGTCGGCTGAGCCGTAACGTACCGTTCCAAAGTGCTGCTGCATGTGCTGGTTCCGCAGGTTCTGCAGGTGGAGCTGCTGCTGGGTGGTGGCTCGCGGCTGCTGGAAGCGGTGCAGCTGCTGGAGGTGGTGCTGACCCACTGGGTGGGGCTGCTGTCCGGGCTGGGAGCCGGGCTGGTGCTGGTGGGACTGGCTGAGCGGGTAGGGAGGAAGCCGCTGGTCCAGAGGCAGTCTGCTGGTGTCCAGGGGGACGCCCTGCAGGACGGGACCGAGGGTTAGCAAGTTAGCAGCCGGACGCTAACCAGGCTCCTTCCAGTCAAATTCAGGTCTTTTTAAGACCCTTTTAAGACCTTTTATATATAAACTTAATACTTATTTCACAGACATACCGGCAAAGAATTATTTTTTTAATTTGTTCATTTATTTCTCAAAGAAACGTTAAAATGTGGACAAAAAAAAAGTTTCAGCAGGTCACACAAAGTTTGAGTAACACAGTTCAGTTCTTTTTCCTGTCCCTTTTTAGTCCGTTTTCAGTTCTTTTTTCAGTCTATTTTCAGTCAGTTTTCAGTTCTTTTTTCAGTCTGTTTTCAGTTCTTTTTCCAGTCTGTTTTCAGTTCTTTTTCCAGTCTGTTTTCAGTCTGTTTTCAGTTCTGTTTTCAGTCTGTTTTCAGTCAGTTTTCAGTCTGTTTTCAGTCTGTTTTCAGTCTGTTTTTCAGTCTGTTTTCAGTTCTTTTTCCAGTCAGTTTTCAGTTCTTTTTTCAGTCTGTTTTCAGTTCTTTTTCCAGTCAGTTTTCAGTTCTTTTTCCAGTCAGTTTTCAGTTCTTTTTCCAGTCAGTTTTCAGTTCTTTTTTCAGTCAGTTTTCAGTTCTTTTTTCAGTGAGTTTTCAGTTCTTTTTTCAGTCAGTTTTCAGTTAGTTTTTCAGTCAGTTTTCAGTTAGTTTTTCAGTCTGTTTTCAGTCTGTTTTCAGTTAGTTTTCAGTCAGTTTTCAGTCAGTTTTCAGTCAGTTTTCAGTCTGTTTTTCAGTCTGTTTTTCAGTCTGTTTTCAGTTCTTTTTTCAGTCTGTTTTCAGTCTGTTTTCAGTCAGTTTTCAGTCAGTTTTCAGTCAGTTTTCAGTCTGTTTTTCAGTCAGTTTTCAGTCTGTTTTTCAGTCTGTTTTCAGTTCTTTTTCCAGTCAGTTTTCAGTTCTTTTTTCAGTTCTTTTTCCAGTCAGTTTTCAGTTCTTTTTCCAGTCAGTTTTCAGTTCTTTTTCCAGTCAGTTTTCAGTTCTTTTTCCAGTCAGTTTTCAGTTCTTTTTTCAGTCAGTTTTCAGTTCTTTTTTCAGTCAGTTTTCAGTTCTTTTTTCAGTCAGTTTTCAGTTCTTTTTTCAGTCAGTTTTCAGTTCTTTTTTCAGTCAGTTTTCAGTTAGTTTTTCAGTCTGTTTTCAGTTCTTTTTTTCAGTCTGTTTTCAGTTCTTTTTTCAGTTCTTTTTTCAGTCAGTTTTCAGTCAGTTTTCAGTCAATTTTCAGTCAATTTTCAGTCAATTTTCAGTCAGTTTTCAGTCAGTTTTCAGTCAGTTTTCAGTCTGTTTTTCAGTCTGTTTTCAGTTCTTTTTCCAGTCAGTTTTCAGTTCTTTTTCCAGTCAGTTTTCAGTTCTTTTTCCAGTCAGTTTTCAGTTCTTTTTCCAGTCAGTTTTCAGTTCTTTTTCCAGTCAGTTTTCAGTTCTTTTTCCAGTCAGTTTTCAGTTCTTTTTCCAGTCAGTTTTCAGTTCTTTTTCCAGTCAGTTTTCAGTTCTTTTTTCAGTCAGTTTTCAGTTCTTTTTTTCAGTCTGTTTTCAGTTCTTTTTTCAGTCAGTTTTTCAGTTCTTTTTTCAGTCAGTTTTCAGTTAGTTTTTCAGTCTGTTTTCAGTTAATTTTTCAGTCTGTTTTTCAGTCTGTTTTCAGTTCTTTTTTCAGTCAGTTTTTCAGTTCTTTTTTCAGTCAGTTTTCAGTTAGTTTTTCCAGTCAGTTTTCAGTTCTTTTTCCAGTCAGTTTTCAGTTCTTTTTCCAGTCAGTTTTCAGTTCTTTTTCCAGTCAGTTTTCAGTTCTTTTTCCAGTCAGTTTTCAGTTCTTTTTTCAGTCAGTTTTCAGTTAGTTTTTCAGTCTGTTTTCAGTTCTTTTTTTCAGTCTGTTTTCAGTCAGTTTTTCAGTCAGTTTTCAGTTAGTTTTTCAGTCTGTTTTCAGTTAGTTTTCAGTCAGTTTTCAGTCAGTTTTCAGTCAGTTTTCAGTCAGTTTTCAGTCAGTTTTCAGTCAGTTTTTCAGTCTGTTTTCAGTTCTTTTTTCAGTCTGTTTTCAGTCTGTTTTCAGTCAGTTTTCAGTCAGTTTTCAGTCAGTTTTCAGTCTGTTTTTCAGTCTGTTTTCAGTTCTTTTTCCAGTCAGTTTTCAGTTCTTTTTTCAGTTCTTTTTCCAGTCAGTTTTCAGTTCTTTTTCCAGTCAGTTTTCAGTTCTTTTTCCAGTCAGTTTTCAGTTCTTTTTTCAGTCAGTTTTCAGTTCTTTTTTCAGTCAGTTTTCAGTTCTTTTTTCAGTCAGTTTTCAGTTCTTTTTTCAGTCAGTTTTCAGTTCTTTTTTCAGTCAGTTTTCAGTTAGTTTTTCAGTCTGTTTTCAGTTCTTTTTTTCAGTTCTTTTTTCAGTTCTTTTTTCAGTTCTTTTTTCAGTCAGTTTTCAGTCAGTTTTCAGTCAATTTTCAGTCAATTTTCAGTCAGTTTTCAGTCAGTTTTCAGTCAGTTTTCAGTCAGTTTTCAGTCTGTTTTTCAGTCTGTTTTCAGTTCTTTTTCCAGTCAGTTTTCAGTTCTTTTTCCAGTCAGTTTTCAGTTCTTTTTCCAGTCAGTTTTCAGTTCTTTTTCCAGTCAGTTTTCAGTTCTTTTTCCAGTCAGTTTTCAGTTAGTTTTTCAGTCTGTTTTCAGTTCTTTTTTTCAGTCTGTTTTCAGTTCTTTTTTCAGTCAGTTTTTCAGTTCTTTTTTCAGTCAGTTTTCAGTTAGTTTTTCAGTCTGTTTTCAGTTCATTTTTCAGTCTGTTTTTCAGTCTGTTTTCAGTTCTTTTTTCAGTCAGTTTTTCAGTTCTTTTTTCAGTCAGTTTTCAGTTAGTTTTTCCAGTCAGTTTTCAGTTCTTTTTCCAGTCAGTTTTCAGTTCTTTTTCCAGTCAGTTTTCAGTTCTTTTTCCAGTCAGTTTTCAGTTCTTTTTCCAGTCAGTTTTCAGTTCTTTTTTCAGTCAGTTTTCAGTTCTTTTTTCAGTCAGTTTTCAGTTAGTTTTTCAGTCTGTTTTCAGTTCTTTTTTTCAGTCTGTTTTCAGTTCTTTTTTCAGTCAGTTTTTCAGTTAGTTTTTCAGTCTGTTTTCAGTTCTTTTTTTCAGTCTGTTTTTCAGTCTGTTTTTCAGTCTGTTTTCAGTCAGTTTTTCAGTCATTTTTCAGTCATTTTTCAGTCAGTTTTCAGTTCTTTTTCCAGTCAGTTTTCAGTTCTTTTTTCAGTTCTTTTTTCAGTCTGTTTTCAGTTCTTTTTCCAGTCAGTTTTCAGTTCTTTTTCCAGTCAGTTTTCAGTTCTTTTTCCAGTCAGTTTTCAGTTCTTTTTCCAGTCAGTTTTCAGTTCTTTTTCCAGTCAGTTTTCAGTTCTTTTTTCAGTCAGTTTTCAGTTCTTTTTTCAGTCAGTTTTCAGTCAGTTTTTCAGTCTGTTTTCAGGTTGTTTTTCAGTCTGTTTTTCAGTCTGTTTTCAGGTTGTTTTCAGGTTGTTTTTCAGTCTGTTTTTCAGTCTGTTTTTCAGTCTGTTTTCATGTTGTTTTTCAGTCTGTTTTTCAGTCTGTTTTTCAGTCTGTTTTCAGTCAGTTTTTCAGTCATTTTTCAGTCAGTTTTCAGGTTGTTTTCAGGTTGTTTTCAGTCTGTTTTCAGTTCTTTTTCCAGTCAGTTTTCAGTTCTTTTTTCAGTTCTTTTTTCAGTCTGTTTTCAGTTTTTTTTCCAGTCAGTTTTCAGTTCTTTTTCCAGTCAGTTTTCAGTTCTTTTTCCAGTCAGTTTTCAGTTCTTTTTTCAGTCAGTTTTCAGTTCTTTTTTCAGTCAGTTTTCAGTTCTTTTTTCAGTCAGTTTTCAGTTCTTTTTTCAGTCAGTTTTCAGTTAGTTTTTCAGTCTGTTTTCAGTTAGTTTTTCAGTCTGTTTTCAGTTCTTTTTTTCAGTCAGTTTTCAGTTATTTTTTCAGTCAGTTTTCAGTTCTTTTTTCAGTCTGTTTTTCAGTCTGTTTTCAGTCTGTTTTTCAGTCTGTTTTTCAGTCTGTTTTCAGTCTGTTTTCAGTCAGTTTTTCAGTCAGTTTTTCAGTCAGTTTTCAGTCATTTTTCAGGTTGTTTTAAGTCTTTTTTTTCAGTATTTTTTCTTTCAGGTTGTTTTCAGTCAGTTTTCAGTCAGTTTTCAGGTTGTTTTCAGTCAGTTTTTCAGTCAGTTTTCAGGTTGTTTTCAGTCAGTTTTTCAGTCAGTTTTCAGTCAGTTTTCAGGTTGTTTTCAGTCTGTTTTTTCGTCTGTTTTCAGTCAGTTTTCAGGTTGTTTTCAGTCTGTTTTCAGTCAGTTTTCAGGTTGTTTTCAGTTAGTTTTTCAGTCAGTTTTCAGGTTGTTTTCAGTCAGTTTTTCAGTCAGTTTTCAGGTTGTTTTCAGTCAGTTTTTCAGTCAGTTTTTCAGTCTGTTTTCAGCAGTTCACACAAAGTTTGAGTAACACAGTTCAGTTTTTTTCTAACATTGGTTCCATCAGCTGCTACTTATTCTGGGAATAAGGGAGCAGAGAGAGTCCTGAACAGCTGAATCCACACCAGATGGATTCATTTCAGAAACATTTCTGGGTTCCATCAGCACACCAATCGCTGTATTGATCGGTGATAGAAGGAGGCCTGGACTCACCTGTGTGATGGAGGACAGGGTGGGGGAGATGGTGGGGGAGAACTGCTTGGAGTGATGCCTCCGTGACTCCGCCCCCATGGGCAGGATGAGCGGGGACAGCTGGGCCCGTCTGCGCGGCGACGTGCTGAGCGGCGCCTGGCCGCTGAGCAGCGGCGCGTAGGAGGAGGAGCCGGAGCCGGACCCGCCCACTCCGCTGCTGTAGCTGGGGTTACTGCTGGACATGGACTGGAGGGAGGAGTTACTGAGGGACGAGTGCAGCGATTGGCTGCTGAGGGAGGACGGCAGGGAGGGGGAGGAGCTGAGCGACGACTGCAGGGAGGGGTTGCTGAGCGACGAGTGCAGGGAGGCGGAGCTCAGAGAGTTGGAGAAGGAGTGGCTGCTGAGAGATGATTGGATGTTGGGGTTGCTTAACGACGAAGGCAGGGAGGGGTTACTGAGCGTGCTCTGTAGAGACGCCAGGAGTCCTGCAGAGAGAAGGAAACATGAGATTTACTCTGGAGGTTTTATGTGTTCAGGGAGACGCTGCGAGACGACAACTCAGATCAATCACTGTCATTTTATCCTGATCAGACATCGGTTCTTCATTTATTTCCAGTAAACAGGAAGAGTTTTACTTTCTATCATCTTATCTGCTGTTTTTCACCTTGTTGCTGCAGAAATCCTATTTTCTGTCTGTCAAACTGTGTTTTCTTTGCTGTTTTTCATAGATGCAGCTAAAGAAATGGGAACAAATGATGTGTCTCTGTGACAAAGTGCCTAAAGATCCAGTTTAAATGGCTTCTTTGCTAAGTTGTCTGTTCTGTGTCGACACAACACTGGTTCATCCCTTGAGTTAGGAGCCTTTTTCCTGCCTGAAGGGTTCAAAGGTCAGAGTTAAGTGGCTGAACAAAGAAAAAACACAGCTTTCTGACCTGCTTTCCATCTAAAACAGTCCAGGATCTGTTCCACATGTCAGTGCGTTATCTGTCCTAAATAAGAACAGCTCGTGGTTTCAGGGGGGAGTTCCCCTCCTATCTGCTCCTCAGCACCAGAGCCGGTCCAGACTCGGCTCTGAGGAGGCGGTCCAGACCCGGCTCTGAGGAGGCGGCTGACAGCAGCTTCCTGCCTGCCTCACCTCAGATAAAACATTTTCCGACAGCACTTCCACCCACAGAGAAGGTTCAATTTAGAGCGTCCAGCAACGCTTCCTCTGCAGCCCCGACTGTGATCCAGTTCCACACCACAGCACCAGCCGGACCAGAACCAGAGCCGTCGGGCCACAGAACAGAACCAGAACCAGAACCAGAGCCGTCGGGCCACAGAACAGAACCAGAGCCGTCGGGCCACAGAACAGAACCAGAGCCGTCGGGCCACAGAACCAGAACCAGAGCCGTCGGGCCACAGAACCAGAACCAGAGCCGTCGGGCCACAGAACAGAACCAGAACCTCACAGGGGCGGAGCCCAAAGTCAAACCACTTTACTCTTCATCATTCAGCCCAAACCTCCTCATCATCATCTGGATCTCACAGAACCGCTGCTGTCGGGTCAACAGACGGGACCATCCCATATCTACAGAACTAAACTACTGGGATGGTTACTTTGACCATAATCATGCAGCGGGACCGGGCCCACTGGGCCGGACCCACTGGGCCGGGCCACTTAACCTGTGGTGGGAGGAGCTAAAACCCGGCGGTTCGATTCATTTCCTGGTTCGGGTCCATTCAAACAGCAGAAACCCGGCCGGTACCAACCTGGCGTGGGGTGGTGGAAGCTGCCGTTGCCCCCGGCTGCGTTGGCGGTGTTGATGCCCAGCTGGGTGAGGGTGGAGGCCAGGTTCCCCGTGCTGCTGCCCCCGCTCAGAGAGGAGGACCCTGGGTAGCCGGGCTCGTCCTGATCCAGCGGCGTGGGCAGCGGCGAGGGGAAGTGGAGGCTGGACAGGTCGGGCAGCGACCCTCCGGTGTTGAGGGCCGACGGGACGCCGTGAGCCGCCGCGGACGGCTGCTCCGGGGAGGTAAAGATGCTGCAGGAGAGGGGCGGAGCTTCCTTAATACGATTCATTCCCCAAAACACGACTCCCAACCCAAACCATGCCCCAGCGTTCAGAACCTGAGCCCCAGAGACTTACTTTATGCCCGGAACCTCGCAGGACTTGGGCCGGGCCGACAGCAGAGGCAGCTGAGGCAGAAAGGATAAAGACGGTTACTGTGAGAGGACAGAAGAAGCTTAGAGACACTGAGCTGAAGGGAAACACCGGCACCTTCTTGCTGTCCCACGGTTTGGGCAGTTTGTCCTCGTCCAGCACGTTCTCCTCGATGGGAGGCACCGGGTACGGAAACACTGAGGGACAAAAACAGGTCTGGTATCAGCTCCGATCAGTTTATACAGCAACAGGTGGGATTTAGTCCTTTTCTCAGCTCCTGAAACCCCCCCAACACAAACTGAAGGGTCTCTGCTGCTCAGTTACAGACGATCTTCTCTGATTCATCCGGCGTCATTTCAGGATTAATCAGTAAAAATTATCAACATGTGAGGAGAGAAACAAACCCAACAGCAGCTGGACCTCTGCTCTCAAACAGGAAAGGTTCTGACCCGAAGGCCTAGCCCAGGGTTCACACAGACTGACCCTCTCTGAGATCAGCTGAGATCAGCTGAGATCTCACAGCTGTGATCAGCTGTGATCAGCTGTGATCAGCTGAGATCAGCTGTGAGATCACAGAGATCTGATCACAGCTGATCTCAGCTGATCTCAGCTGATCACAGCTGATCACAGAGATCTCAGCTGATCACAGCTGATCACAGCTGATCACAGCTGATCACAGCTGATCACAGAGATCTCAGCTGATCACAGAGATCTCAGCTGATCACAGCTGATCTCAGCTGATCACAGCTGTGAGATCTCAGCTGATCACAGCTGATCACAGCTGATCACAGCTGATCACAGCTGTGAGATCACAGCTGATCACAGCTGATCACAGAGATCACAGCTGATCACAGAGATCTCAGCTGATCACAGCTGATCTCAGCTGATCTCAGCTGATCTCAGCTGATCACAGAGATCACAGCTGTGAGATCTCAGCTGATCTCAGCTGAGATCTCAGCTGATCTCAGCTGATCACAGCTGATCACAGAGATCTCAGCTGATCACAGCTGATCACACCTGATCTCAGCTGTGAGATCTCAGCTGATCACAGAGATCTCAGCTGATCACAGCTGTGAGATCACAGCTGATCACAGCTGATCTTTACCATGGAAGTGGGTTCATTTCCAACTTAAAACCCAACCCCAGAGGAGGAATAATCTGTGTTTAACTCACTTCTTCGGCCCTCTCCGTCGCTTTGACCTGCAGAAACACACAAAGAAGAGACAGATTTTACTTTACGTCCAGAACCTCCCGGTTCTGCTGGCGGTCCAGAACCAGGCTGGATCACAGCTGATCCCTACTTCCTTCCCTTCTGTTCTGGCTGATCGGGTCGGTCCCTTTTCAGGCTGCATATTCCTGACTGAAAGCTCTTTGTGCAGAAAGTCCTGCACTCTGATGCGTTCACTGACCCCTGCTCATGTGGAGGCGAACAGCACCGAGCGGGGAGCCTTAAGAACTCGTCTGTCGGTGACTGGATCCTTTATTCTGCAGCAGGAACAGCTCAGAGCATCTGGTGAGACCCTAAAACTTCTCCTGATCTGTCACTGCTGCTTCCTCCGATTATTAATGAATAGCTTCACATAAATCACCAAAGTCAGGAAATTAGATTATATCCAACTGTCTGTGGCTCAGATACGAGCCGGAGCTGATTTTGCAGCTTCCTTGTGACGCTGAAGCCTTTAAACAGAGCCCGTGTGTCCGTTTGGTTACTCTCTGCGCTTCATTATGTCCTTTATGCCGGTTATCTAACTGCTGCATAATGTTTCATATCAAACTGAAGCTTGTGATGATCCACAGTTCAGCTCAAAGCCACTGAAACATGTTCAAACCTGAACATAAACCCAGAATCTGAGGCAGAAACAGAGTTTTTCTCAGTTCTCAGCAGCTTTAAAGTGAATCTCTGGTCTGAGCTCCTTTATTCTCCAACACAGCCTGAACCCTCTGAGACAAGCTTTCTGTCATTTCTTTAAGGAGTCTTCAGGAATAGTTCTCCAGGCTTCTTGAAGGACATCCCAAAGCTCTTCTTTGGATGTGGGCTGCCTTTTGTTCCGTTCTCTGTCAGATGATCCCACACTGCTTCAATAATGTTGAGGTCCGGGCTCTGGGGAGGATTCATCCCTCCATAAGACCTGTTGCCACTGATTTTCAGTCCACTTCTTGTGTCATTTGGCACAGCTCAGCCTTTTCTCCCTGTTTCCCTTCCTTAAGAACGGCTTCTTGACAGCCACCCTTCCATGGAGCCCATTTCTGATGAGGCTTGGGCCAACAGTAGATGGATCAGCTGAAGGTCCAGATGCATCTCTCAGGTCCTGTCAGGTCACAGCTGGATTTTTTCCTCTTTCTTAAGGACATCACTTTCAGATCCTGTTCATCTGCTGGAGATAGTTTTTTAGGCCTGACACTTCTTCTTTTGTCCTCCACTTGTCCAGTTTCCTCAAATGTTTTAAGGACACACTGCACACCATGCTGAGATATGCCAAGTTTTCAGCTAATAGCTCTTTGGGAATCACCTTGTTGCTGCAGAAATCCTATTTTCTGTCTGTCAAACTGTGTTTTCTTTGCTGTTTTTCATAGATGCAGCTAAAGAAATGGGAACAAATGATGTGTCTTTGTGACAAAGTGCCTAAAGATCCAGTTTAAAATGGCTTCTTTGCTAAGTTGTCTGTTCTGTGTCGACACAACACTGGTTCATCCCTTGAGTTAGGAGCAGAAAGGAGCGGGTCGGGACTGTAAATGTTGTTTGTGTCTCACCGCTGCGTCTCTGGGGGTTGAGGCCGGCTCCCATGGCGAAGGCGTCTCCTGTGGGGGGGTTCATCACGCTGGTGTGGAGGGCAGAGTCAGAGTTGGTCCTGAGGGTGAGAGACACACAGAGTGAGGAAGTGTTTGTTCTGCTATGAACTCAGCAACATGTGGAGGCAGCTGGTTTCCCACAGACTCATGAAGACGTTGCACAGCTCTGTGAAAACCAGCTGAAAGCAGCTGAGAGGCTGCTCCACTCTGCAGAAAACGACCTCCTTCTGCCACGACCCGACGGACCGAATCTGCTTAAAGACGCTCTTACTGAACAGCTCAGGCAGCACAGAGAGAGAGACCAAACACAGGAAAGGAGGAAGGCTTCACCCACACTTTAATTCACCTTCAGGGCGGGGAAGAGAAGAAGAAGAGGTGGGGAAAGAGAAGAAGAGGAGGAGGATTCACCTGTTGAGTGCAGTGGTGGGGAGACGAAACAACTGGCTTTTATCCCCAGGGAAGTTTCCAGACCAGTTCCTTTTCGACAAGAACAAAAAGTTATTTTCCTCCAGCAAGAAAGAGACATCGAACAGAAGGCTACAACGAGGAGGACAGAAGAAGAAGAGCGTGGGCGCCGAAAGCAAATGCAAGCCAAGGAAGAGGAAGATGGAGGCAGCGGGAGGAGGCTGGCGACCCGATGGGGTCAGCTGGGGTCAATACCTGCTGATCAGCTGATCTGCGGCTCAGATTTCATTCAGTGAAGCGCTTTATTGATTAAGCTTTCCACACATCACTCAACTGCAGAGAGCTCCGGGATAAGAAGCCAGCTGGTGACGATCATCCTGACGGGAGAAAGAACCAACGAGCTGCTGCTAACCTTTCAGGGTTTAAAAGAACCGAGGAGGAATCAGGAGAGGTTTCTAATCCAGTTTATCTCAAACTAGGTTCAGCTTTTAGAGATGCTGCTCTGCTAAAGTGAGAAAGAAAGCCTGAATCTGTCCTGTTCCTTGGTGTTTTAATGGGCCCGGCGTGCTTTTATCCGTTTTATAACCTCCTCCGGGTCTGCAGACCGGATCTGCCGGTCTCTTTCTAATCATCTTTATTCATTTAGTCTCATTAAAGCGTCATGAGCACCACAGAAGAAGAGCGACTCCATCCTGCTGCAAATTCAAGAACTAGAAGAAGAACACTCTAAACTGTGAGTGAGGGCAGCTGAAAGGCGCCGGACAGCTGGGTCCAGTCGCTCAGCAGAACCGGGACAGCAGAACCAGGGTGGGAAGCTGCAGTTCTGTTAGAAAGGACAGAGGAAGAAAGTGGCCGAAACGCAGCAGAAAACACAAGAAAAAGCCAGCAAAAGGAGGGAAAGCTCTTCAAAAGCAGCTCGGGTTCCTGTTAGTGGTTCAGCAGGCGTTAATGAGGCCGAGCAGACGGACCGTGAGAACCTTTGTGGAGCCTCAGAGTCACACCATCCCAGCCTGATCGGGTCAGCAGCTTAGAGTGGATTCACTGCGTCGTTTCAGGACACTTCAGGAGCCGCCCGGCTTTACCCTCTGATGCTGCCTGGCTTTACCCTCTGAGGCCGCCTGGCTTTACCCTCTGAGGCCGCCTGGCTTTACCCTCTGACTCTGCCTGGCTTTACCCTCTGAGGCTGCCTGGCTTTACCCTCTGACGCCGCCTGGCTTTACCCTCTGACTCTGCCTGGCTTTACCCTCTGACGCCGCCTGGCTTTACCCTCTGAGGCTGCCTGGCTTTACCCTCTGATGCTGCCTGGCTTTACCCTCTGACTCTGCCTGGCTTTACCCTCTGATGCCGCCTGGCTTTACCCTCTGACGCCGCCTGGCTTTACCCTCTGAGGCCGCCTGGCTTTACCCTCTGAGGCAGCCTGGCTTTACCCTCTGAGGCCGCCTGGCTTTACCCTCTGATGCTGCCTGGCTTTACCCTCTGAGGCTGCCTGGCTTTACCCTCTGACGCCGCCTGGCTTTACCCTCTGAGGCCGCCTGGCTTTACCCTCTGAGGCTGCCTGGCTTTACCCTCTGAGGCCGCCTGGCTTTACCCTCTGACGCCGCCTGGCTTTACCCTCTGAGGCCGCCTGGCTTTACCCTCTGAGGCTGCCTGGCTTTACCCTCTGATGCTGCCTGGCTTTACCCTCTGAGGCCGCCTGGCTTTACCCTCTGAGGCCGCCTGGCTTTACCCTCTGATGCTGCCTGGCTTTACCCTCTGAGGCTGCCTGGCTTTACCCTCTGACGCCGCCTGGCTTTACCCTCTGAGGCCGCCTGGCTTTACCCTCTGAGGCCGCCTGGCTTTACCCTCTGACTCTGCCTGGCTTTACCCTCTGACTCTGCCTGGCTTTACCCTCTGACTCCGCCTGGCTTTACCCTCTGATGCTGCCTGGCTTTACCCTCTGACTCTGCCTGGCTTTACCCTCTGAGGCCGCCCGGCTTTACCCTCTGATGCTGCCTGGCTTTACCCTCTGACTCTGCCTGGCTTTACCCTCTGAGGCCGCCCGGCTTTACCCTCTGATGCCGCCTGGCTTTACCCTCTGACTCTGCCTGGCTTTACCCTCTGACTCTGCCTGGCTTTACCCTCTGACTCCGCCTGGCTTTACCCTCTGACTCTGCCTGGCTTTACCCTCTGACTCTGCCTGGCTTTACCCTCTGACTCTGCCTGGCTTTACCCTCTGAGGCCGCCCGGCTTTACCCTCTGATGCTGCCTGGCTTTACCCTCTGAGGCCGCCCGGCTTTACCCTCTGATGCTGCCTGGCTTTACCCTCTGACTCTGCCTGGCTTTACCCTCTGATGCCGCCTGGCTTTACCCTCTGACTCTGCCTGGCTTTACCCTCTGACTCTGCCTGGCTTTACCCTCTGACTCTGCCTGGCTTTACCCTCTGATGCTGCCCGGCTTTACCCTCTGACGCCGCCTGGCTTTACCCTCTGATGCCGCCTGGCTTTACCCTCTGACTCTGCCTGGCTTTACCCTCTGATGCTGCCTGGCTTTACCCTCTGACTCCGCCTGGCTTTACCCTCTGACTCTGCCTGGCTTTACCCTCTGATGCCGCCTGGCTTTACCCTCTGACTCTGCCTGGCTTTACCCTCTGATGCTGCCCGGCTTTACCCTCTGATGCTGCCTGGCTTTACCCTCTGATGCCGCCTGGCTTTACCCTCTGACTCTGCCTGGCTTTACCCTCTGATGCTGCCTGGCTTTACCCTCTGATGCCGCCTGGCTTTACCCTCTGATGCCGCCCGGCTTTACCCTCTGACTCTGCCTGGCTTTACCCTCTGATGCCGCCCGGCTTTACCCTCTGACTCTGCCTGGCTTTACCCTCTGACGCTGCCTGGCTTTACCCTCTGACTCTGCCTGGCTTTACCCTCTGACGCTGCCTGGCTTTACCCTCTGATGCTGCCTGGCTTTACCCTTTCACATGGAATTATCTCACGTTATCTTTAAGTTCTATCTAAAAGTTTCACTGGAATAATGAAGAAAACTTCCACGAATGCCAATAAAAGTTGATCCAATTATCATCCTGTTTATGGTTATGAATCACCAGCTGTTTCTGTCTGAGCCGCAAAACAATGAATGTTCCCAGATATAATATCCCAGATGTTCCCAAATATATTATCCAGATGTTCCCAGATACGATATAATATCCCAGAGGTTCCCAGAAATAATATCCCAGATGTTCCCTGATATAATATCCCAGATGTTCCCAAATATAATATCCCAGATGTTCCCAAATATAATATCCCAATGTTCCCAGAAATAATATCCCAGAGGTTCCCAGAAATAATATCCCAGATGTTCCCTGATATAATATCCCAAATACGATATAATATACCAGATGTTCCCTGATATAATATCCCAGATGTTCCCAGAAATAATATAATATCCCAGATGTTCCCTGATACGATATAATATGTGGGAACATCTGGGATATTATATCGTATCCCAGATGTTCCCTGATATTATATCCCAGATACGATATAATATGTGGGAACATCTGGGATATTATATCGTATCCCAGATGTTCCCACATATTAAAGTAATTCCCAGACTTCTTTCCATTTAACTCTTGTGGATGTCCACCACAGCCGTTCTTTTTTCCTGCCAGAACTACTTCTTCTACTGAACTACAGCCACTAACAGCGCAGCCTACAGCGCAGCCTACAGCGCCCCCTCTGGTGACGCCACACAGCCGAGTTTATTCACTTCAAAATATCGTTTCAGATTTCTTTCATCAGCGGGTGGAAACCTGGGTTTGCCTTCAGTTATCAGGACCTTCCTGATTAAAGTACTTTCTGATAAAGCTTATAGTTAGGGATAGGCTCCACCCCCCCACCTCCCGCCCAATGACAGCTGGGATAAGCTCCACCCCCCTGCCTCCCGCCCAATGACAGCTGGGATAAGCTCCACCCCCTGCGACCCGACCGACGGATTAAGTGGGTATAGAAGATGGATGAATGAATTGGACTAATTTGGATTTGATTGGATTACATTTGAAGTTCCCTGACGTGACCTTTGTTGTGATTTGGTGTTTTAATAAAGTTTCGTCTTCTCTAACAGCTGAAAACCACTGAAGCGCTGAAATGACCCGTTTTAAAGGTTTCTGGACAGCGTGGAACAGCGAGGGACTGCTGCCGTCCGTCCTGGGGGGCGAGGACACGTGGGACAGACTGAGGCTGTTTTTGTTCAACATGTTTTGGGTTAATGAAGCTGGTTCAAACCACCTGAGGCAACACAAAGGCTTCTCTTGGCAGCAGTGGGAGCACAGAAGATGCTTTGGAAAAGAGCAGAGGGACACGTCTCCTTGGAGACAGGCAGGTTGGGGGCGGGGTTTAAAGAGCACCTTCTCCAGCTGGCATCAGGTGGCGGGGACAGGTAGGCCGAGTTGTACAGAGAGTTGTCCACCTGAGGAGAGAGCGGGTTAAGGAAACAACTGCTTCTATTGGTCCTGTTTTCACTAATTTTCTGCTTTCAGGTGATGTTCACACAGATCGGTTCATGATTTTCTTCAGTGAGGCTCAGCAGCGCCATCTGTTGGAAGGCTTCATGGAAATGTTCAGCTGCAGCTTTAAACTAACACGGCCCGATTCAGCCGCTTTAAACTCTTATTACAAACATAACTCATGAATGAAAATGACCTAAAAGTCGACGGTTATGTGAAAGAACGATTGTACGGGTGAAGGCTGGAGCTCAGGACCTCAGATCTCACCTTTCCTTCCTTCTACCTTCTCTCTAAGGTCACCTTTCAGTTCCCTGAAGCCTTAAAGAGGATCATCCCTCAGTGCTTCACTCTCGCTGATGGACATTAATTAAATACAGCAACACGTGCACAAAAGCTCCACATGTTCAGAGCTGAATGCATCCAGATGTTGATTAAAAGGCAGCTGAAAATCTCAGCATTTCAGAGTAAATAACAGGTTTTATCAGGAACCAGTGACACCAGAAACCAGTGACACCAGAAACCAGTGACACCAGCAACCAGTGACATCGGGAACCAGTGACATCGGGAACCAGTGACATCGGGAACCAGTGACATCGGGAACCAGTGACATCGGGAACCAGTGACATCGGGAACCAGTGACATCGGGAACCAGTGACATAGGGAACCAGTGACATCGGGAACCAGTGACATCAGAAACCAGTGACATCAGAAACCAGTGACACAGAAACCAGTGACATCGGGAACCAGTGACATCGGGAACCAGTGACATCGGAAACCAGTGACACCGGAAACCAGTGACTTCAGGAACCAGTGACATCAGGAACCAGTGACATCAGGAACCAGTGACATCAGGAACCAGTGACATCAGGAACCAGTGACATCAGAAACCAGTGACATCGGGAACCAGTGACATCGGGAACCAGTGACTTCGGGAACCAGTGACTTCGGGAACCAGTGACTTCGGGAACCAGTGACTTCGGGAACCAGTGACTTCGGGAACCAGTGACTTCGGGAACCAGTGACTTCGGGAACCAGTGACATCGGGAACCAGTGACATCGGGAACCAGTGACACCGGAAACCAGTGACATCAGGAACCAGTGACATCAGGAACCAGTGACTTCAGGAACCAGTGACATCAGGAACCAGTGACATCAGGAACCAGTGACATCAGGAACCAGTGACATCGGGAACCAGTGACATCGGGAACCAGTGACTTCAGGAACCAGTGACATCAGGAACCAGTGACATCGGGAACCAGTGACTTCGGGAACCAGTGACTTCGGGAACCAGTGACTTCGGGAACCAGTGACATCAGGAACCAGTGACATCAGGAACCAGTGACATCAGGAACCAGTGACATCAGGAACCAGTGACATCGGGAACCAGTGACATCGGGAACCAGTGACTTCAGGAACCAGTGACATCAGGAACCAGTGACATCGGGAACCAGTGACTTCGGGAACCAGTGACTTCGGGAACCAGTGACATCAGGAACCAGTGACATCAGGAACCAGTGACATCAGGAACCAGTGACATCAGAAACCAGTGACATCAGAAACCAGTGACATCGGAAACCAGTGACATCAGAAACCAGTGACATCGGGAACCAGTGACATCAGAAACCAGTGACATCGGAAACCAGTGACATCGGGAACCAGTGACATCGGGAACCAGTGACATCGGGAACCAGTGACATCGGGAACCAGTGACATCGGGAACCAGTGACTTCGGGAACCAGTGACATCGGGAACCAGTGACATCGGGAACCAGTGACATCGGGAACCAGTGACATCTGAAACCAGTGACATCAGGAACCAGTGACTTCAGGAACCAGTGACATCAGGAACCAGTGACATCAGGAACCAGTGACATCAGGAACCAGTGACATCAGGAACCAGTGACATCAGGAACCAGTGACATCAGAAACCAGTGACATCAGAAACCAGTGACATCGGGAACCAGTGACATCGGGAACCAGTGACACCGGAAACCAGTGACATCAGGAACCAGTGACATCAGGAACCAGTGACTTCAGGAACCAGTGACATCAGGAACCAGTGACATCAGGAACCAGTGACATCAGGAACCAGTGACATCAGGAACCAGTGACATCAGAAACCAGTGACATCAGGAACCAGTGACATCAGGAACCAGTGACATCAGAAACCAGTGACATCAGAAACCAGTGACATCAGAAACCAGTGACATCGGGAACCAGTGACATCGGGAACCAGTGACTTCGGGAACCAGTGACATCGGGAACCAGTGACTTCGGGAACCAGTGACTTCGGGAACCAGTGACATCGGGAACCAGTGACATCAGGAACCAGTGACGCCGGAAACCAGTGACACAGAAACCAGTGACACTGAAACCAGTGACACGGGAACCAGTGACATCGGGAACCAGTGACATCGGGAACCAGTGACATCGGGAACCAGTGACATCGGGAACCAGTGACATCGGGAACCAGTGACATCGGGAACCAGTGACATCGGGAACCAGTGACTTCGGAAACCAGTGACTTCAGGAACCAGTGACATCAGGAACCAGTGACATCAGGAACCAGTGACATCAGGAACCAGTGACATCAGGAACCAGTGACATCAGGAACCAGTGACATCAGGAACCAGTGACATCAGAAACCAGTGACATCAGAAACCAGTGACATCAGAAACCAGTGACTTCGGGAACCAGTGACTTCGGGAACCAGTGACTTCGGGAACCAGTGACTTCGGGAACCAGTGACATCGGGAACCAGTGACATCGGGAACCAGTGACACCGGAAACCAGTGACATCAGGAACCAGTGACATCAGGAACCAGTGACTTCAGGAACCAGTGACATCAGGAACCAGTGACATCAGGAACCAGTGACATCAGGAACCAGTGACATCGGGAACCAGTGACATCGGGAACCAGTGACTTCAGGAACCAGTGACATCAGGAACCAGTGACATCAGGAACCAGTGACATCAGGAACCAGTGACATCGGAAACCAGTGACATCGGGAACCAGTGACATCGGGAACCAGTGACATCGGGAACCAGTGACATCGGGAACCAGTGACATCGGGAACCAGTGACTTCGGGAACCAGTGACTTCGGGAACCAGTGACTTCGGGAACCAGTGACTTCGGGAACCAGTGACTTCGGGAACCAGTGACATCGGGAACCAGTGACATCGGGAACCAGTGACATCGGGAACCAGTGACACCGGAAACCAGTGACATCAGGAACCAGTGACATCAGGAACCAGTGACTTCAGGAACCAGTGACATCAGGAACCAGTGACATCAGGAACCAGTGACATCAGGAACCAGTGACATCAGGAACCAGTGACATCAGGAACCAGTGACATCAGAAACCAGTGACATCAGGAACCAGTGACATCAGGAACCAGTGACATCAGAAACCAGTGACATCAGAAACCAGTGACATCAGAAACCAGTGACATCGGGAACCAGTGACATCGGGAACCAGTGACTTCGGGAACCAGTGACATCGGGAACCAGTGACTTCGGGAACCAGTGACTTCGGGAACCAGTGACATCGGGAACCAGTGACATCGGGAACCAGTGACACCGGAAACCAGTGACACAGAAACCAGTGACACAGAAACCAGTGACACGGGAACCAGTGACATCGGGAACCAGTGACATCGGGAACCAGTGACATCGGGAACCAGTGACATCGGGAACCAGTGACATCGGGAACCAGTGACATCGGGAACCAGTGACATCGGGAACCAGTGACTTCGGAAACCAGTGACTTCAGGAACCAGTGACATCAGGAACCAGTGACATCAGGAACCAGTGACATCAGGAACCAGTGACATCAGGAACCAGTGACATCAGGAACCAGTGACATCAGGAACCAGTGACATCAGAAACCAGTGACATCAGAAACCAGTGACATCAGAAACCAGTGACATCGGGAACCAGTGACATCGGGAACCAGTGACATCGGGAACCAGTGACATCGGGAACCAGTGACATCGGGAACCAGTGACTTCGGGAACCAGTGACTTCGGGAACCAGTGACTTCGGGAACCAGTGACTTCGGGAACCAGTGACTTCGGGAACCAGTGACTTCGGGAACCAGTGACATCGGGAACCAGTGACATCGGGAACCAGTGACATCGGGAACCAGTGACACCGGAAACCAGTGACATCAGGAACCAGTGACATCAGGAACCAGTGACATCAGGAACCAGTGACATCAGGAACCAGTGACATCAGGAACCAGTGACACCAGGAACCAGTGACACCGGAAACCAGTGACACCGGAAACCAGTGACACCAGAAACCAGTGACATCAGGAACCAGTGACACAGAAACCAGTGACACAGAAACCAGTGACACAGAAACCAGTGACACAGAAACCAGTGACACAGAAACCAGTGACATCGGGAACCAGTGACACCGGAAACCAGTGACTTCAGGAACCAGTGACATCAGGAACCAGTGACATCAGGAACCAGTGACATCAGGAACCAGTGACATCAGGAACCAGTGACATCAGGAACCAGTGACATCAGGAACCAGTGACATCAGAAACCAGTGACATCAGAAACCAGTGACATCAGAAACCAGTGACATCAGAAACCAGTGACATCGGGAACCAGTGACATCAGAAACCAGTGACATCGGAAACCAGTGACATCGGGAACCAGTGACATCGGGAACCAGTGACATCGGGAACCAGTGACATCGGGAACCAGTGACATCGGGAACCAGTGACTTCGGGAACCAGTGACATCGGGAACCAGTGACATCGGGAACCAGTGACATCGGGAACCAGTGACATCGGAAACCAGTGACATCAGGAACCAGTGACTTCAGGAACCAGTGACATCAGGAACCAGTGACATCAGGAACCAGTGACATCAGGAACCAGTGACATCAGGAACCAGTGACATCAGGAACCAGTGACATCAGAAACCAGTGACATCAGAAACCAGTGACATCGGGAACCAGTGACATCGGGAACCAGTGACACCGGAAACCAGTGACATCAGGAACCAGTGACATCAGGAACCAGTGACTTCAGGAACCAGTGACATCAGGAACCAGTGACATCAGGAACCAGTGACATCAGGAACCAGTGACATCAGGAACCAGTGACATCAGGAACCAGTGACATCAGGAACCAGTGACATCAGGAACCAGTGACATCAGAAACCAGTGACATCAGAAACCAGTGACATCGGGAACCAGTGACATCGGGAACCAGTGACTTCGGGAACCAGTGACATCGGGAACCAGTGACTTCGGGAACCAGTGACTTCGGGAACCAGTGACATCGGGAACCAGTGACATCAGGAACCAGTGACACCGGAAACCAGTGACACAGAAACCAGTGACACAGAAACCAGTGACACGGGAACCAGTGACATCGGGAACCAGTGACATCGGGAACCAGTGACATCGGGAACCAGTGACATCGGGAACCAGTGACATCGGGAACCAGTGACATCGGGAACCAGTGACATCGGGAACCAGTGACATCGGGAACCAGTGACTTCGGAAACCAGTGACTTCAGGAACCAGTGACATCAGGAACCAGTGACATCAGGAACCAGTGACATCAGGAACCAGTGACATCAGGAACCAGTGACATCAGGAACCAGTGACATCAGGAACCAGTGACATCAGGAACCAGTGACATCAGAAACCAGTGACATCAGAAACCAGTGACATCAGAAACCAGTGACATCGGGAACCAGTGACATCGGGAACCAGTGACATCGGGAACCAGTGACATCGGGAACCAGTGACATCGGGAACCAGTGACTTCGGGAACCAGTGACTTCGGGAACCAGTGACTTCGGGAACCAGTGACTTCGGGAACCAGTGACTTCGGGAACCAGTGACATCGGGAACCAGTGACATCGGGAACCAGTGACATCGGGAACCAGTGACACCGGAAACCAGTGACATCAGGAACCAGTGACATCAGGAACCAGTGACATCAGGAACCAGTGACATCAGGAACCAGTGACATCAGGAACCAGTGACATCAGGAACCAGTGACACCGGAAACCAGTGACACCGGAAACCAGTGACACCAGAAACCAGTGACATCAGGAACCAGTGACACAGAAACCAGTGACACAGAAACCAGTGACACAGAAACCAGTGACACAGAAACCAGTGACACAGAAACCAGTGACACAGAAACCAGTGACATCGGGAACCAGTGACACCGGAAACCAGTGACTTCAGGAACCAGTGACATCAGGAACCAGTGACATCAGGAACCAGTGACATCAGGAACCAGTGACATCAGGAACCAGTGACATCAGGAACCAGTGACATCAGGAACCAGTGACATCAGAAACCAGTGACATCAGAAACCAGTGACATCGGGAACCAGTGACATCAGAAACCAGTGACATCGGAAACCAGTGACATCGGGAACCAGTGACATCGGGAACCAGTGACATCGGGAACCAGTGACATCGGGAACCAGTGACATCGGGAACCAGTGACTTCGGGAACCAGTGACATCGGGAACCAGTGACATCGGGAACCAGTGACATCGGGAACCAGTGACATCAGAAACCAGTGACATCAGGAACCAGTGACTTCAGGAACCAGTGACATCAGGAACCAGTGACATCAGGAACCAGTGACATCAGGAACCAGTGACATCAGGAACCAGTGACATCAGGAACCAGTGACATCAGAAACCAGTGACATCAGAAACCAGTGACATCGGGAACCAGTGACATCGGGAACCAGTGACATCGGGAACCAGTGACATCGGGAACCAGTGACATCGGGAACCAGTGACATCGGGAACCAGTGACTTCGGGAACCAGTGACTTCGGGAACCAGTGACATCGGGAACCAGTGACATCGGGAACCAGTGACATCAGGAACCAGTGACATCAGAAACCAGTGACATCAGGAACCAGTGACTTCAGGAACCAGTGACATCAGGAACCAGTGACATCAGGAACCAGTGACATCAGGAACCAGTGACATCAGGAACCAGTGACACCGGAAACCAGTGACACCAGAAACCAGTGACATCGGGAACCAGTGACACGGAAACCAGTGACACAGAAACCAGTGACACAGAAACCAGTGACATCGGGAACCAGTGACATCGGGAACCAGTGACATCTGGAACCAGTGACATCGGGAACCAGTGACATCGGGAACCAGTGACTTCGGGAACCAGTGACTTCGGGAACCAGTGACTTCGGGAACCAGTGACATCGGGAACCAGTGACATCGGGAACCAGTGACATCGGGAACCAGTGACATCGGGAACCAGTGACATCGGGAACCAGTGACATCAGGAACCAGTGACATCAGAAACCAGTGACATCAGGAACCACTGACATCAGGAACCAGTGACATCAGGAACCAGTGACATCAGGAACCAGTGACATCGGAAACCAGTGACATCAGAAACCACTGACATCAGGAACCAGTGACATCGGAAACCAGTGACATCGGGAACCAGTGACATCAGAAACCACTGACATCGGAAACCAGTGTCATCGGGAACCAGTGTCATCGGGAACCAGTGTCATCGGGAACCAGTGACATCGGGAACCAGTGACTTCAGGAACCAGTGACATCAGAAACCACTGACATCAGAAACCACTGACATCAGGAACCAGTGACATCGGAAACCAGTGACATCGGGAACCAGTGTCATCGGGAACCAGTGTCATCGGGAACCAGTGACATCGGGAACCAGTGACTTCAGGAACCAGTGACATCAGAAACCACTGACATCAGAAACCACTGACATCAGGAACCAGTGACATCGGAAACCAGTGACATCGGGAACCAGTGACATCAGGAACCAGTGACATCAGAAACCAGTGACATCAGAAACCAGTGACATCAGGAACCACTGACATCAGGAACCACTGACATCAGGAACCAGTGACATCAGGAACCAGTGACATCGGAAACCAGTGACATCAGAAACCACTGACATCAGGAACCAGTGACATCGGAAACCAGTGACATCGGGAACCAGTGACATCAGAAACCACTGACATCGGAAACCAGTGACATCGGAAACCAGTGACATCGGAAACCAGTGACATCGGAAACCAGTGACATCGGGAACCAGTGACATCAGAAACCACTGACATCGGAAACCAGTGTCATCGGGAACCAGTGTCATCGGGAACCAGTGTCATCGGGAACCAGTGACATCGGGAACCAGTGACATCGGGAACCAGTGACTTCAGGAACCAGTGACATCAGAAACCACTGACATCAGAAACCACTGACATCAGGAACCAGTGACATCGGAAACCAGTGACATCGGGAACCAGTGTCATCGGGAACCAGTGACATCAGGAACCAGTGACATCAGGAACCAGTGACATCAGGAACCAGTGACATCGGAAACCAGTGACATCGGAAACCAGTGTCATCGGGAACCAGTGTCATCGGGAACCAGTGACATCGGGAACCAGTGTCATCGGGAACCAGTGACATCGGGAACCAGTGACTTCAGGAACCAGTGACATCGGGAACCAGTGTCATCGGGAACCAGTGTCATCGGGAACCAGTGACATCGGGAACCAGTGTCATCGGGAACCAGTGACTTCAGGAACCAGTGACATCGGGAACCAGTGACACCAGAAACCAGTGACATCGGGAACCAGTGACATCAGGAACCAGTGTCATCAGGAACCAGTGACATCAGAAACCAGTGACATCAGGAACCAGTGACATCTGGAACCAGTGACATCAGGAACCAGTGACACGGAAACACTTGTGTGGGTTCAGCTCTGACAGAAGGATACTTGGCGGTTCCGGTACGGTCGGACAGGCGAGATGAAGCGGCGGTCCCTCTGGACTCGCTCCACCAGGCCGTGATGTCGAGTGGACCGGTGGGACTCCAGAGTGGAGGGGAAGGAGCCCTGGGAGACAGAGAGAAGAGGACCATGATTACAGCTTCCCTGATGAATCTGAGTGGTGTTAGAGAAGCAAAACCTGCAAACAGAAACTTTAACAACATCTAATCTGCGAGCTGTAACTCTGATTCAGTCTGTTCTCCACCTCTGATCTGCAACGAGCGGCAAAAAGCATCAGAACCTGGAGTGAAACCATGGGAAATTAGAGGAGCAGCACACGTTTGAAGCTGATCCACCTGCAGAGCAGCTGTATGAACACCCCAGACCACCAGGTGGCGCTACAGCTGGTTAATAACCGCCAGAAAAACCCAAAAGGAAAAAAATCCAACAAGCTGCTGAGGAAGGAAACCGAGCAGAACCTGTAAACCCGAGAATCAGCTGGAGAGGAGGCTGAACTCAGGTCATCTTCCAGAGGTTTGGACTCAGGAAAAATGATGAAGACCTGATTAATACAACGTGAAAACCTCCCAAAACAGGAAGTCCGGCTGATTGGGTCGATGACCTGGAAAGGTTTCACCCCAGATAGAAAACCTTTCTGCCCCATATGTCAGTAGAGAAGCAGCAGGAGGCTGTGATCAACTGTCCAGCTGCTGGAAAATTAATCACAGGAGGAAACACGGCGAACCGCGTTCTGAGCTTCATTCTGAGACTTCCATCTCTCTGCTGAGCCGAGGGAAAATACTGAGTCCTGAAAACACATTCCTGATCGGATCAGCAACAAATCAGTGCCGCTTTTATCGTTCTGGTCGGGTTCGTGATGCATTCAGGAGCAGCAGGACAGTCCAGCTCAGACACACTGGCAGAAGCAGCTGCTGATGGCAGCGCTTCTTCAAATGGAAACCACATAAAAGTGAGATTTTAGCTTTAAATTTTAGAAGAAACTGAAGAGTTGAGACAGAAAAAGTGTTCTGCTGCTCCTCAGTTTCACAGATTCATCGCCTCCTCTGCAGAATGGAACCAGACACATCAGCCTCAGTAGAAACAGGTAAACAGGAAGTGACATCACCTGGAAGTCCTGAGGGTTCCTGCCGATCTGGTTGACGTTGGGTAACGAGCCGCCGTAGTACGGCCCTTGAGTTCTGGCGAGGCGCAGCTTCTGGGCCTGGAGCTGCAGGATCAATAAGAGACAGACTTTAAGAATTCATTTTAAATCAACAGAAAGCAAACCCAGTTTCACGGGTTGTTGAACAGATTTCATTCATTCACTTTTAAAGTAGGCTGACAAAGATCTGTGTGAGGATGCAAAGAGGCCGAGTAGGACTCATTCCAGCCAAACTGGCACCTTTCCTGCTGCATCTGGACACGTCTAATTAAACTCAAACCGAATTAATCATGGGAAGAACCAGCAGCAGGTCCGAGTTGAGCACATACTATAAGAAGCAAATCCGATGGATCTTGTTTCGAGGACAGTGAGAGAGAGCTGAGCATCACCACCAACACCTGCCTCAATTTTCACCTGGCAGTGAAGGGGGTGCATCTCAAGTTCTTCCCAGGAAACTACTTGGGTATACAACATTTTCAGACACCTGCCTGTAATTTATGGCGATGCTAATCTCACGGTATCCTGAAGCCCGTCTCAGCCCCCCCCAGGAAACTGTCCATGTGTGTTTTATCATATGTGGGTAGACTGGACTGAGAAAACAACACCTCATCTTTCATCTGGCAGTGGTTCAAAGAAAGCAATTATCTGCAAAACATGTGGCACCAAACACGACCCAGCAGAAAAAGAAAAAGAAATGTCTTCCTGAAGGATCGTTCTAAAGTTTCTGATGCTTCCCCCGTATCCTGAACCCCCGCGTCCTGAACCACCGCGTCCTGAACCCCCGCGTCCTGAACCACCGCGTCCTGAACCCCCGCGTCCTGAACCCCCGCGTCCTGAACCACCGCGTCCTGAACCCCCGCGTCCTGAACCACCGCGTCCTGAACCCCCGCGTCCTGAACCCCCGCGTCCTTAACCACCGCGTCCTGAACCACCGCGTCCTGAACCCCCGCGTCCTTAACCACCGCGTCCTTAACCACCGCGTCCTGAACCCCCGCGTCCTGAACCACCGCGTCCTGAACCACCGCGTCCTGAACCCCCGCGTCCTGAACCCCCGCGTCCTTAACCACCGCGTCCTGAACCCCCGCGTCCTGAACCCCCGCGTCCTGAACCCCCGCGTCCTGAACCACCGCGTCCTGAACCCCCGCGTCCTTAACCACCGCGTCCTGAACCACCGCGTCCTGAACCACCGCGTCCTTAACCACCGCGTCCTGAACCATCGCGTCCTGAACCATCGCGTCCTGAACCACCGCGTCCTGAACCACCGCGTCCTGAACCCCCGCGTCCTGAACCACCGCGTCCTGAACCCCCGCGTCCTTAACCACCGCGTCCTGAACCACCGCGTCCTGAACCACCGCGTCCTGAACCACCGCGTCCTGAACCACCGCGTCCTGAACCACCGCGTCCTGAACCCCCGCGTCCTTAACCACCGCGTCCTTAACCACCGCGTCCTTAACCACCGCGTCCTGAACCCCCGCGTCCTGAACCCCCGCGTCCTTAACCACCGCGTCCTGAACCACCGCGTCCTGAACCCCCGCGTCCTGAACCACCGCGTCCTGAACCCCCGCGTCCTTAACCACCGCGTCCTGAACCCCCGCGTCCTGAACCCCCGCGTCCTGAACCCCCGCGTCCTGAACCCCCGCGTCCTTAACCACCGCGTCCTGAACCCCCGCGTCCTGAACCCCCGCGTCCTTAACCACCGCGTCCTGAACCACCGCGTCCTGAACCCCCGCGTCCTGAACCACCGCGTCCTGAACCACCGCGTCCTGAACCCCCGCGTCCTGAACCCCCGCGTCCTGAACCCCCGCGTCCTGAACCCCCGCGTCCTGAACCCCCGCGTCCTTAACCCCCGCGTCCTTAACCCCCGCGTCCTTAACCACCGCGTCCTGAACCCCCGCGTCCTGAACCCCCGCGTCCTGAACCCCCGCGTCCTGAACCCCCGCGTCCTGAACCACCGCGTCCTGAACCACCGCGTCCTGAACCACCGCGTCCTGAACCCCCGCGTCCTTAACCACCGCGTCCTGAACCCCCGCGTCCTTAACCACCGCGTCCTGAACCCCCGCGTCCTGAACCCCCGCGTCCTTAACCACCGCGTCCTGAACCACCGCGTCCTGAACCACCGCGTCCTGAACCCCCGCGTCCTGAACCCCCGCGTCCTGAACCCCCGCGTCCTGAACCCCCGCGTCCTGAACCCCCGCGTCCTGAACCACCGCGTCCTGAACCACCGCGTCCTGAACCACCGCGTCCTGAACCCCCGCGTCCTGAACCCCCGCGTCCTGAACCACCGCGTCCTGAACCCCCGCGTCCTGAACCACCGCGTCCTGAACCACCGCGTCCTGAACCCCCGCGTCCTGAACCCCCGCGTCCTGAACCCCCGCGTCCTGAACCCCCGCGTCCTGAACCCCCGCGTCCTGAACCCCCGCGTCCTGAACCACCGCGTCCTGAACCACCGCGTCCTGAACCCCCGCGTCCTGAACCACCGCGTCCTGAACCACCGCGTCCTGAACCATCGCCTCCCGTGTCTGGCCCCTGATGGATATTTTAAACCTGCTGTGGACCATAACAAACAAAAACTGTTGAGGTCTTCAAACCTAAAAATACATTCAGTGATCATCTCGTCTTTTCTGTGTTACTCTGAATCCTGCTTATTACCGACAAATTAATCATTGTTTCAGAAAGGAGAATCATTCCCAAAGTGAGCTGGTGGACGAGTGACCAGAGGCGAGCTCAAGTTTAATCTTTCTGTTAAAGGAAAAGCTGACTCAGAGCTCTGAAAGTCACAGATCCAGTCCTCAGTTGTCCCGGAGTTGGAAATATTTAAATTCTTAAAATCAAACACCAAATTTAGACACCTTAGGCCAAAACTTCTGGCAGGTATAAAAATCCAGGGACGAACTGCTCTGAAAAATAACTGAACCTGAGGTTCACAAAGCAGGAGTCAGCAGAGGAGTCAGGGAGCCGTTTGTAGGGTAAAAGTTAAAGAAACAGTAACAAGGAAGATAAATCAGCCTCTGCAGCCACTCCTGAACCAACAAACAGACATAAGACCGGACCAGGGTCCATCTAACAGGACCAGGGTCCATCTAACCGGGTCAGCCTCCATCTAACAGGACCGGGGTCCATCTAACAGGACCAGAGTCCATCTAACAGGACCGGGGTCCATCTAACAGGACCGGGGTCCATCTAACAGGACCGGGGTCCATCTAACAGGACCGGGGTCCATCTAACCGGGTCAGCCTCCATCTAACAGGACCAGGGTCCATCTAACAGGACCGGGGTCCATCTAACAGGACCGGGGTCCATCTAACCGGACCAGCCTCCATCTAACAGGACCGGGGTCCATCTAACCGGACCAGGGTCCATCTAACAGGACCGGGGTCCATCTAACAGGACCAGGGTCCATCTAACCGGGTCAGCCTCCATCTAACAGGACCGGGGTCCATCTAACCGGACCAGCCTCCATCTAACAGGACCAGCCTCCATCTAACAGGACCGGGGTCCATCTAACAGGACCGGGGTCCATCTAACCGGACCAGCCTCCATCTAACCGGACCGGGGTCCATCTAACAGGACCGGGGTCCATCTAACAGGACCGGGGTCCATCTAACAGGACCGGGGTCCATCTAACAGGACCGGGGTCCATCTAACAGGACCGGGGTCCATCTAACCGGACCGGGGTCCATCTAACCGGACCGGGGTCCATCTAACCGGACCAGCCTCCATCTAACCGGACCAGCCTCCATCTAACCGGACCAGCCTCCATCTAACAGGACAGGAGGAAACAGAAGGAGACGAGGAGACAGAAGGAGACGAGGAGACAGGAGGAGACGAGGAGACAGGAGGAGACGAGGAGACAGGAGGAGACGAGGAGACAGGAGGAGACGAGGAGACAGGAGGAGACGAGGAGACAGGAGGAGACGAGGAGACAGGAGGATACAGAAGGAGACGAGGAGACAGAAGGAGACGAGGAGACAGGAGGAGACGAGGAGACAGGAGGAGACGAGGAGACAGGAGGAGACGAGGAGACAGGAGGAGACGAGGAGACAGAAGGAGACGAGGAGACAGGAGGAGACGAGGAGACAGAAGGAGACGAGGAGACAGAAGGAAACAGAAGGATACAGAAGGATACAGAAGGATACAGAAGGATACAGAAGGAGACAGAAGGAGACAGAAGGAGACAGAAGGAGACAGAAGGAGACAGAAGGATACAGAAGGATACAGAAGGAGACAGAAGGATACAGAAGGAGACAGAAGGATACAGAAGGAGACAGAAGGAGACAGAAGGATACAGAAGGAGACAGAAGGATACAGAAGGAGACAGAAGGATACAGAAGGAGACAGAAGGAGACAGAAGGAGACAGAAGGAGACGAGGAGACAGAAGGAAACAGAAGGATACAGAAGGAAACAGAAGGATACAGAAGGAGACAGAAGGAGACAGAAGGAGACAGAAGGAGACGAGGAGACAGAAGGAGACGAGGAGACAGGAGGATACAGAAGGAGACGAGGAGACAGAAGGAGACGAGGAGACAGAAGGAAACAGAAGGAGACAAGGAGACAGAAGGAGACGAGGAGACAGGAGGAGACGAGGAGACAGGAGGAGACGAGGAGACAGGAGGAGACGAGGAGACAGAAGGAGACGAGGAGACAGGAGGATACAGAAGGAGACGAGGAGACAGAAGGAGACGAGGAGACAGAAGGAGACGAGGAGACAGGAGGAGACGAGGAGACAGAAGGAGACGAGGAGACAGAAGGAGACGAGGAGACAGGAGGAGACGAGGAGACAGAAGGAGACGAGGAGACAGGAGGAGACGAGGAGACAGAAGGAGACGAGGAGACAGAAGGAAACAGAAGGATACAGAAGGATACAGAAGGAGACAGAAGGAGACAGAAGGAGACAGAAGGATACAGAAGGATACAGAAGGATACAGAAGGAGACAGAAGGATACAGAAGGAGACAGAAGGATACAGAAGGAGACAGAAGGAGACAGAAGGAGACAGAAGGAGACAGAAGGAGACAGAAGGAGACGAGGAGACAGAAGGAAACAGAAGGATACAGAAGGATACAGAAGGATACAGAAGGAGACAGAAGGAGAAAGAAGGAGACAGAAGGAGACGAGGAGACAGAAGGAGACGAGGAGACAGGAGGATACAGAAGGAGACGAGGAGACAGAAGGAGACGAGGAGACAGAAGGAAACAGAAGGAGACAAGGAGACAGAAGGAGACGAGGAGACAGGAGGATACAGAAGGAGACGAGGAGACAGAAGGAGACGAGGAGACAGGAGGAAACAGAAGGAGGCGAGGAGACAGGAGGAGACAGAAGGATACAGAAGGATACAGAAGGAGACAGAAGGATACAGAAGGATACAGAAGGAAACAGAAGGATACAGAAGGATACAGAAGGAGACAGAAGGAGACAGAAGGAGACGAGGAGACAGAAGGAGACGAGGAGACAGGAGGATACAGAAGGAGACGAGGAGACAGAAGGAGACGAGGAGACAGAAGGAAACAGAAGGAGACAAGGAGACAGAAGGAGACGAGGAGACAGGAGGATACAGAAGGAGACGAGGAGACAGAAGGAGACGAGGAGACAGAAGGAGACGAGGAGACAGGAGGAGACAGAAGGATACAGAAGGAGACGAGGAGACAGGAGGAGACGAGGAGACAGAAGGAGACGAGGAGACAGAAGGAGACGAGGATACAGAAGGAGACGAGGAGACAGAAGGATACAGAAGGAGACGAGGAGACAGAAGGAGACAGAAGGAGACGAGGAGACAGAAGGAGACAGAAGGAGACGAGGAGACAGAAGGAGACGAGGAGACAGAAGGAGACGAGGAGACAGAAGGAGACGAGGAGACAGAAGGAGACAGAAGGAGACGAGGAGACAGGAGGAGACGAGGAGACAGAAGGAGACGAGGAGACAGAAGGAGACGAGGAGACAGAAGGAGACAGAAGGAAACAGAAGGAGACGAGGAGACAGAAGGAGACGAGGAGACAGGAGGATACAGTAGGAGACAAGGAGACAGAAGGAGACGAGGAGACAGGAGGAGACGAGGAGACAGGAGGAGACGAGGAGACAGGAGGAGACGAGGAGACAGGAGGAGACGAGGAGACAGAAGGAGACGAGGAGACAGAAGGAGACGAGGAGACAGAAGGAAACAGAAGGATACAGAAGGATACAGAAGGAGACAGAAGGAGACGAGGAGACGAGGAGACAGAAGGAGACGAGGAGACAGAAGGAGACGAGGAGACAGGAGGAGACGAGGAGACAGGAGGAGACGAGGAGACAGAAGGAGACAGAAGGAAACAGAAGGAAACAGAAGGAGACGAGGAGACAGAAGGAGACGAGGAGACAGGAGGATACAGAAGGAGACGAGGAGACAGAAGGAGACGAGGAGACAGAAGGAGACGAGGAGACAGGAGGAGACGAGGAGACAGAAGGAGACGAGGAGACAGGAGGAGACGAGGAGACAGAAGGAGACGAGGAGACAGGAGGAGACGAGGAGACAGAAGGAGACGAGGAGACAGGAGGAGACGAGGAGACAGAAGGAAACAGAAGGATACAGAAGGATACAGAAGGAGACAGAAGGAGACAGAAGGATACAGAAGGATACAGAAGGAGACAGAAGGAGACAGAAGGATACAGAAGGAGACAGAAGGATACAGAAGGAGACAGAAGGATACAGAAGGAAACAGAAGGATACAGAAGGAGACAGAAGGATACAGAAGGAAACAGAAGGATACAGAAGGAGACAGAAGGAGACAGAAGGAGACGAGGAGACAGAAGGAGACGAGGAGACAGGAGGATACAGAAGGAGACGAGGAGACAGAAGGAGACGAGGAGACAGAAGGAAACAGAAGGAGACAAGGAGACAGAAGGAGACGAGGAGACAGGAGGATACAGAAGGAGACGAGGAGACAGAAGGAGACGAGGAGACAGGAGGAAACAGAAGGAGGCGAGGAGACAGGAGGAGACAGAAGGATACAGAAGGAGACGAGGAGACAGGAGGAGACGAGGAGACAGAAGGATACAGAAGGATACAGAAGGAAACAGAAGGATACAGAAGGATACAGAAGGAGACAGAAGGAGACAGAAGGAGACAGAAGGAGACGAGGAGACAGAAGGAGACGAGGAGACAGGAGGATACAGAAGGAGACGAGGAGACAGAAGGAGACGAGGAGACAGAAGGAAACAGAAGGAGACAAGGAGACAGAAGGAGACGAGGAGACAGGAGGATACAGAAGGAGACGAGGAGACAGAAGGAGACGAGGAGACAGAAGGAGACGAGGAGACAGGAGGAGACAGAAGGATACAGAAGGAGACGAGGAGACAGGAGGAGACGAGGAGACAGAAGGAGACGAGGAGACAGAAGGAGATGAGGAGACAGAAGGAGACGAGGAGACAGAAGGAGACGAGGAGACAGAAGGATACAGAAGGAGACGAGGAGACAGAAGGAGACAGAAGGAGACGAGGAGACAGAAGGAGACAGAAGGAGACGAGGAGACAGAAGGAGACGAGGAGACAGAAGGAGACGAGGAGACAGAAGGAGACAGAAGGAGACGAGGAGACAGAAGGAGACGAGGAGACAGGAGGAGACGAGGAGACAGAAGGAGACGAGGAGACAGAAGGAGACAGAAGGAAACAGAAGGAGACGAGGAGACAGAAGGAGACGAGGAGACAGGAGGATACAGAAGGAGACGAGGAGACAGGAGGAGACGAGGAGACAGGAGGAGACGAGGAGACAGGAGGAGACGAGGAGACAGGAGGAGACGAGGAGACAGGAGGAGACGAGGAGACAGAAGGAGACGAGGAGACAGAAGGAGACGAGGAGACAGAAGGAAACAGAAGGATACAGAAGGATACAGAAGGAGACAGAAGGAGACAGAAGGAAACAGAAGGAGACAGAAGGAGACGAGGAGACAGGAGGAGACGAGGAGACAGGAGGAGACAGAAGGAGACGAGGAGACAGAAGGAGACGAGGAGACAGAAGGATACAGAAGGAGACGAGGAGACAGAAGGATACAGAAGGAGACGAGGAGACAGAAGGAGACGAGAAGACAGAAGGAGACGAGGAGACAGAAGGAGACGAGGAGACAGGAGGAAACAGAAGGAGGCGAGGAGACAGAAGGAGACGAGGAGACAGGAGGAAACAGAAGGAGGCGAGGAGACAGAAGGAGACGAGGAGACAGAAGGAGACAGAAGGAGACGAGGAGACAGGAGGAGACGAGGAGACAGAAGGAGACGAGGAGACAGAAGGAGACGAGGAGACAGAAGGAGACGAGGAGACAGAAGGAGACGAGGAGACAGAAGGATACAGAAGGAGACGAGGAGACAGAAGGAGACAGAAGGAGACGAGGAGACAGAAGGAGACAGAAGGAGACGAGGAGACAGAAGGAGACGAGGAGACAGAAGGAGACGAGGAGACAGAAGGAGACGAGGAGACAGAAGGAGACAGAAGGAGACGAGGAGACAGGAGGAGACGAGGAGACAGAAGGAAACAGAAGGAGACAAGGAGACAGAAGGAGACGAGGAGACAGGAGGATACAGAAGGAGACAAGGAGACAGAAGGAGACGAGGAGACAGGAGGAAACAGAAGGAGACGAGGAGACAGAAGGAGACTAGAAGACAGAAGGAGACGAGGAGACAGAAGGAGACGAGGAGACAGAAGGAGACAGAAGGAGACGAGGAGACAGGAGGAGACGAGGAGACAGAAGGAAACAGAAGGAGACAAGGAGACAGAAGGAGACGAGGAGACAGAAGGAGACGAGGAGACAGGAGGATACAGAAGGAGACAAGGAGACAGAAGGAGACGAGGAGACAGGAGGAAACAGAAGGAGACGAGGAGACAGAAGGAGACGAGAAGACAGAAGGAGACGAGGAGACAGAAGGAGACGAGGAGACAGGAGGAAACAGAAGGAGGCGAGGAGACAGAAGGAGACGAGGAGACAGGAGACAGAAGGAGACGAGGAGACAGGAGGAGACAGAAGGATACAGAAGGAGACGAGGAGACAGGAGGAGACGAGGAGACAGAAGGAGACGAGGAGACAGAAGGAGACGAGGAGACAGAAGGAGACGAGGAGACAGAAGGATACAGAAGGAGACGAGGAGACAGAAGGAGACAGAAGGAGACGAGGAGACAGAAGGAGACAGAAGGAGACAGGAGGAAACAGAAGGATACAGAAGGAGACGAGGAGACAGAAGGATACAGAAGGAGACGAGGAGGAAACAGAAGGATACAGAAGGAGACGAGGAGACAGGAGGAGACGAGGAGACAGAAGGAGACGAGGAGACAGAAGGATACAGAAGGAGACGAGGAGACAGAAGGAGACAGAAGGAGACGAGAAGACAGAAGGAGACAGAAGGAGACAGGAGGAAACAGAAGGAAACAGAAGGAGACGAGGAGACAGAAGGAGACAGAAGGAGACGAGGAGACAGAAGGAGACGAGGAAACAGAAGGAGACGAGGAGACAGAAGGATACAGAAGGAGACGAGGAGACAGAAGGATACAGAAGGAGACGAGGAGACAGAAGGAGACGAGGAGACAGAAGGAGACAGAAGGAGACGAGGAGACAGAAGGAGACAGAAGGAGACAGAAGGAGACGAGGAGACAGAAGGAGACGAGGAGACAGAAGGAGACGAGGAGACAGGAGGAGACAGAAGGAGACGAGGAGACAGAAGGATACAGAAGGAGACGAGAAGACGAGGAGACAGAAGGATACAGAAGGAGACAGAAGGAGACAGAAGGAGACGAGGAGACAGAAGGATACAGAAGGAGACGAGAAGACGAGGAGACAGAAGGAGACGAGGAGACAGGAGGAGACAGAAGGATACAGAAGGAGACGAGAAGACGAGGAGACAGAAGGAGACGAGGAGACAGGAGGAAACAGAAGGAGACGAGAAGACAGAAGGAGACGAGGAGACAGAAGGAGACGAGGAGACAGAAGGAGACGAGGAGACAGAAGGAGACGAGGAGGAGACAGAAGGAGACGAGAAGACAGAAGGAGACGAGAAGACAGAAGGAGACGAGAAGACAGAAGGAGACGAGGAAACAGAAGGAGACGAGGAGACAGAAGGATACAGAAGGAGACGAGGAGACAGAAGGATACAGAAGGAGACGAGGAGACAGAAGGAGACGAGGAGACAGAAGGAGACAGAAGGAGACGAGGAGACAGAAGGAGACAGAAGGAGACAGAAGGAGAGAGGAGGAGACAGAAGGAGACGAGGAGACAGAAGGAGACGAGGAGACAGGAGGAGACAGAAGGAGACGAGGAGACAGAAGGATACAGAAGGAGACGAGAAGACGAGGAGACAGAAGGATACAGAAGGATACAGAAGGAGACAGAAGGAGACGAGGAGACAGAAGGATACAGAAGGAGACGAGAAGACGAGGAGACAGAAGGAGACGAGGAGACAGGAGGAGACAGAAGGATACAGAAGGAGACGAGAAGACGAGGAGACAGAAGGAGACGAGGAGACAGGAGGAAACAGAAGGAGACGAGAAGACAGAAGGATACAGAAGGAGACAGAAGGAGACAGAAGGATACAGAAGGAGACAGAAGGAGACAGAAGGAGACGAGGAGACAGAAGGAGACGAGGAGACAGAAGGAGACGAGGAGACAGGAGGATACAGAAGGAGACGAGGAGACAGAAGGAGACGAGGAGACAGAAGGAGACGAGGAGACAGGAGGAGAGAGGAGGAGACAGAAGGAGACGAGAAGACAGAAGGAGACGAGAAGACAGAAGGAGATCCAGTTCAGGCTCAGCAGCCTTTTCTCACACATTTACAGACTGAAAGCAGCTGTGTGACATCACTCAGTGAGCAGCAGCTGTGCAACATCTGTATCTGAGCTGCTGTTTATAAGCAGCTGTGCTGAAACATCTGGATGAACAGACTCTGACATCATGAATTACTAACGGCAGGAAAATGTGTGAAAGTACAACAATAACGATGCTGAGGAGGGAAATCAGCACATTTACAGCCACCAGGGGTGGAAAGGAGCTCTGAAAGGAACCTGCTGCAGCTCCTCAGAAGGTTTCTGCTCCTGAGTTTCCATCTGAAGCTTCTGCAGTCACTGAAAACACGAAGGTCACTGAATAAATGACCAAATCAAAGCTGGACTTCAGTCTGTTCACCTGCCTGAACAGCTGATTGCTGAGCGCGCGCACACTAACACCACTCAGCTGTTCAGTATCAGGTCAGCCTGGTGAGGACCTGCAGATAACCTCTGACCCCAGGTGTGTCCACACCTGTCTGAAAGGTCCTCTCCGCTTCATCCGAGCCTTAGTTTCCAAACTTCTGAGGACGGATGCAGCGGATCCGAACTGCAACAACCAGACAATTAACGCTGTAACTGTTAAAAACTAACGGCTGGTTTAGAGGGAGCCCCACTAAAGTGCCAGATTTCTGACAGGAGTTTGGCGGGACGTCCCCGGCTCCGGCAGGGTGACAGCCGCGTTCACGTAACATAGTAAACAAGCCAAGTTAGCCTCGGAGCTAACGCTGGCTAACTGCGCTAATGACGGATCGGAAATGAACCCGAAGCGGCGGTTCATACACTTCACACGAGACACGAACCAGGAGCCTGGTCCTGGGAACTTATTCTTCAACACGACTTCACCAAATCCTAGCAAAGCGCCACGCAGACACACAGACAGCGTTATCTGGGAGCCTGTTGAGCCCGGCCGAGGCCTCTCTTCCTCCGGGTAGCGCTACTCCTCCTGCCTCCGTCTCAGACTCACCCTGGTCGAGGTGATGTCCATCATAACCTCCTGAAAGGCGGCTGTCTCCTCGGCCTGCCGCTGGGTATGCAGGGCTATCTTCTCGCTGAACTTTCGTGGGTTAGAAGCCCCGGACCCCGCACCCGAGGTGGGTCCGGGTCCCGGTCCACAGCCGCCTGAACCCGTCGCAGACATCTTCAGAGCGGACGGGACGACTTGACGTAGTGGAATGATTTTCAACAGAGAGGGGCGGGAAGCGAAGAGCTCTCACTCCGCTGCTCATTCTGAGGATCATAATCCCGGCCACAGTTTCCACAAACTTTCAGCTAAAAAAGCGCTAATTATTCAAACAAATGCCCTGCTTTACAATATAACTTAATTCCATTTTGTTGTTTGTCTGTCGTCGTGTTTTTAGCTTGTTCCGACAAAACAAATCCACAATTTCCACAAACTTTCAGCTAAAAAAGCGCTAATTATTCAAACAAATGCCCTGCTTTACAATATAACTTAATTCCATTTTGTTGTTTGTCTGTCGTCGTGTTTTTAGCTTGTTCCGACAAAACAAATCCACAATTTCCACAAACTTTCAGCTAAAAAGGAGCTCATTATTAAAACAAATGTCCTGCTTTACAAATATATCCATTTTCTTGTTTGTCTGTCGTCTTGTTTTTAGCTTCTTCCGACAAAACAAATTAGGTTAAATATACTGATTTAGGCTTTAGACAATAAAGAATCATATTTCACGATCGGTCTTCAAGATCAACGCGAACTTCACCGTTCAGGATTTCTGCCACGGAGTAAGTCATCTTCCTTTCATTTTAGAAGCCGGACGAGCTTTGTTTGTTGTGCGATGGCAGCTCAGCGCCCCCTGGCGGCGCACTCCAGTCAAATCACAGGAACCAACTTCCGGTGTTGTTTCTGGGGTCGTGATTCAGCGCAGCTGTGCTTTTCTCCACCTGCTGCACCTTCAGGGTCCAGAGGAGTTCAGCTTCCTCCTGACAGCACGTGGGATGATAAAAAGTTAAAACCGGAAGAGTTCAGTGAGGCCCTCATTCAGAGGGTCTGAGAAGCACCGAAGGCTCCTGAGCAGCTGATTTCTGTTCATTCTGCATCTCTTTGCACACTTTTGTGAAGTTTTTATGTGTAATTTAATTTTCATTCTCGTTAGTTTCATGGTGGTTTGTTTCTTTTTTGTCACTGAAGGTAGTTTAGATTAAAACTTTATGAATTTTAACAAACAACGCTGTAGTTATTGTTTCTCATTTCTGTGGTTTTGTGTCTGTTTTGGTACATTAAGATCTATTAAAACTCATGTAGTTTGTTTTGTGTTTTTTGTGAGTTAATTTTTATCCCTTTTTGGTCATTTTCTGACACTTTGAGGTTGAGGTTTCCTCTGTGTTTGGGCCCCGGTCCCAGTTAGGGTCACAGTTTGTTTCCATGTGAATAAAAACAGGCAAATCTCACAATTATTAACAAGAAGTTTCTAAGAGCTTAAAATCACCTCCAACCTTCCCGTTCTTATTTCAGCTGTTTGACGTTTAAAAGCCTCAACAAAACGTTGAGTTTTCATCCTCAGGTCATGAAATTAAAACGTTAAAACCCACAGAGGCAGGAATATGTGAACGAGCCCCCAGAACAGAACCATCACGGCTCATTTTACACGATGAAACGGATCGAGTTAAAGTTTGTGTTCTGAGGAGAAGATCAGGGGCAGAAACAGGAAGTCACACCACATCACAAATAAAGATGAATTCTTTTCAAACACAGTTTATCTGAACCCCTCATGGTCCAGTGGCTGCTGGACCCCCCCCCCCAGTGTTGGATATCTGATGGATATAACCACATGAACCCTGCTCCTGACTCAGGAAAGCTGCTATCGCCGGCTGATTACGCTGAAAGCTTCATCAAGCTTCACTTATTCTGTTTCCAACTTTAACCTGCTGCACACAAACGGACCTTTTGGCACAAAGAATGAACCGAACAAAGCCTGAAAACATTCGTCTGAATGGCACGAAGAGCCGGCCGCTCACCTTTCAGTGAAAAATGGCACAAAGAAGGAGTGAAAAGGATTTTATTGATTAAATTCTGTTGATTTAAAGTCCAAGTGCAGCTGGTTCTGTTGGCTTCTCCTCAGAAACTCTCCACCTGCACATGATTGTGCTGCTGATAGATGATCAAAGCGGTTAATCTGCCGGTGACCTCTGTGACCTTGAGGCCAGCGGCTGCTTCCTGAGCTCCGCCTCTCTGCGCTCAGCTCGTGTTTCTTCATGATTCAAACCCTGATCTGAAGTGTTCTTCATCAGATGTGCGACAGAAACACTTCTTTCTGAAGGAAACGAGCGTCAAGCAGAGTCAGCAGTGAAATGGTCACAGCTTGAGGAAGAGCACGCCGGTGACCACGCTGAAGCCCAGCAGCATCATGGCCACCTTCAGGATGCGGCTCCGGCCCGAGGCCAGCTCGTGCGGCAGGATCTCCATGAAGGTGATGTAGATGAAGGTCCCCGCCGCCAGCCCCTCCAGCGAGCAGCGGGCCATCCGGTGCTGAGGCGACGTCTTGGTCTCGGTGAGGCCGACGCCCAGCGCGATGCCCATCGGGGACATGATGGCGAACAGCAGCAGGCAGCCGGCCACCACCGAGCGCCGCAGCCGGCCCTGAATCAGCTTGAAGCTCAGGCTGAAGGAGATGATGCTCTTGTGGATCATCAGGGCCAGACAGACCTCCAGGACCTCCTCCCCCTCCTCCAGCAGCCCCACCGCCAGACCCTCAAACACCGAGTGCAGCGACAGCGAGAAGACCAGGATGAAGGCGCGCAGCGCCGACTGGGAGCCGAAGTCCACGTGGAAGTGGCCGTCCTGCCGGTGAGCGCCCGCCTGGACGCTGGAGTCCGCCATCAGAGCCTGGTGCTCCTCCAGGTGGGGGGGCGACCGGTCCCTGAAGGCCAGGACAACCTGCTCCAGAACCAGAACCAGGAAGAAGCCCATGGCCACGATGAATTCAGGCAGCGGGAACTGGAGCTGAGACAGAAGAGAGAGAATCACACGCTGTGCAGGAAAATCACTCAAAATTAACTGTCAGAAGATTAGAAAAATGATCTTAAATTAAGTTCCTGAGGGTCAGAAAACAAAAAGATTCAGCTGGAATTATATTACAGCTTCTATACTCAGTAAAACTCCTTCTTCCTGCTCCTGGGAGCAGATATCAGGGCGTCTGAAGTCACCAGCAGCTGTAAAAGCCTCTCTCTCGGCCTCTCTCTGACTCTCTCAGCCTCTCTCAGACTCTCTCAGCCTCTCTCAGACTCTCTCAGCCTCTCTCAGACTCTCTCAGACTCTCTCAGCCTCTCTCAGACTCTCTCAGCCTCTCTCAGACTCTCTCAGCCTCTCTCTGACTCTCTCAGCCTCTCTCAGACTCTCTCTAACTCTCTCAGACTCTCTCAGACTCTCTCAGACTCTCTCAGCCTCTCTCGGACTCTCTCAGCCTCTCTCAGACTCTCTCAGACTCTCTCAGACTCTCTCTGACTCTCTCAGCCTCTCTCAGCCTCTCTCAGCCTCTCTCGGCCTCTCTCTGACTCTCTCAGCCTCTCTCTGACTCTCTCAGCCTCTCTCTGACTCTCTCAGACTCTCTCTGACTCTCTCAGCCTCTCTCTGACTCTCTCGGCCTCTCTCTGACTCTCTCAGCCTCTCTCTGACTCTCTCAGCCTCTCTCAGACTCTCTCTGACTCTCTCAGACTCTCTCGGACTCTCTCAGCCTCTCTCAGACTCTCTCAGACTCTCTCAGACTCTCTCTGACTCTCTCAGCCTCTCTCAGCCTCTCTCGGCCTCTCTCTGACTCTCTCAGCCTCTCTCTGACTCTCTCTGACTCTCTCAGACTCTCTCTGACTCTCTCAGACTCTCTCTGACTCTCTCGGACTCTCTCAGCCTCTCTCAGACTCTCTCTCGGCCTCTCTCAGCCTCTCTCTGACTCTCTCAGACTCTCTCAGCCTCTTTCTGACTCTCTCAGACTCTCTCAGCCTCTCTCAGCCTCTCTCTGACTTTCTCGGACTCTCTCGGACTCTCTCAGCCTCTCTCAGACTCTCTCAGACTCTCTCAGACTCTCTCTGACTCTCTCAGCCTCTCTCAGCCTCTCTCAGCCTCTCTCGGACTCTCTCGGACTCTCTCAGCCTCTCTCTGACTCTCTCGGCCTCTCTCAGACTCTCTCAGACTCTCTCGGCCTCTCTCGGCCTCTCTCAGCCTCTCTCTGACTCTCTCAGACTGTCTCGGCCTCTCTCAGCCTCTCTCTGACTCTCTCAGCCTCTCTCAGCCTCTCTCAGCCGCTCTCTGACTCTCTCGGACTCTCTCAGCCTCTCTCTGACTCTCTCGGCCTCTCTCTGACTCTCTCAGACTCTCTCTCGGCCTCTCTCTGACTCTCTGACTCTCTCTTTGACTCTCTCAGACTCTCTCAGACTCTCTCAGACTCTCTCAGCCTCTCTCAGCCTCTCTCAGACTCTCTCAGACTCTCTCGGCCTCTCTCTGACTCTCTCAGCCTCTCTCTGACTCTCTCAGCCTCTCTCTGACTCTCTCTGACTCTCTCAGACTCTCTCAGACTCTCTCAGACTCTCTCAGACTCTCTCTGACTCTCTCGGACTCTCTCGGACTCTCTCAGCCTCTCTCAGACTCTCTCTCGGCCTCTCTCAGCCTCTCTCTGACTCTCTCAGACTCTCTCAGCCTCTTTCTGACTCTCTCTGACTCTCTCAGACTCTCTCAGCCTCTCTCTGACTTTCTCGGACTCTCTCGGACTCTCTCAGCCTCTCTCAGACTCTCTCTGACTCTCTCTGACTCTCTCAGACTCTCTCTGACTCTCTCGGACTCTCTCAGCCTCTCTCTGACTCTCTCTCTGACTCTCTCGGCCTCTCTCTGACTCTCTCTGACTCTCTCAGACTCTCTCTCTGACTCTCTCAGACTCTCTCGGGCCTCTCTCTCAGACTCTCTCTAACTCTCTCAGACTCTCTCTGACTCTCTCTGACTCTCTCAGACTCTCTCAGACTCTCTCAGACTCTCTCGGGCCTCTCTCTCAGACTCTCTCAGACTCTCTCTCGGCCTCTCTCTGACTCTCTCTCAGCCTCTCTCAGACTCTCTCAGACTCTCTCGGCCTCTCTCAGCCTCTCTCTGACTCTCTCAGACTGTCTCGGCCTCTCTCAGCCGCTCTCTGACTCTCTCGGACTCTCTCAGCCTCTCTCTGACTCTCTCGGCCTCTCTCTGACTCTCTCAGACTCTCTCTCGGCCTCTCTCTGACTCTCTGACTCTCTCTTTGACTCTCTCAGACTCTCTCAGACTCTCTCAGACTCTCTCGGCCTCTCTCAGCCTCTCTCAGACTCTCTCAGACTCTCTCGGCCTCTCTCTGACTCTCTCAGCCTCTCTCTGACTCTCTCAGACTCTCTCAGACTCTCTCAGACTCTCTCAGACTCTCTCTGACTCTCTCTGACTCTCTCAGACTCTCTCTGACTCTCTCGGACTCTCTCAGCCTCTCACAGACTCTCTCTCGGCCTCTCTCAGCCTCTCTCTGACTCTCTCAGACTCTCTCAGCCTCTTTCTGACTCTCTTTGACTCTCTCAGACTCTCTCAGCCTCTCTCTGACTTTCTCGGACTCTCTCGGACTCTCTCAGCCTCTCTCAGACTCTCTCAGACTCTCTCTGACTCTCTCAGCCTCTCTCAGCCTCTCTCAGCCTCTCTCGGACTCTCTCGGACTCTCTCAGCCTCTCTCTGACTCTCTCGGCCTCTCTCTGACTCTCTCAGACTCTCTCGGCCTCTCTCTGACTCTCTCAGACTCTCTCTCGGCCTCTCTCAGCCTCTCTCAGACTCTCACAGACTCTCTCGGCCTCTCTCAGCCTCTCTCTGACTCTCTCAGACTGTCTCGGCCTCTCTCAGCCTCTCTCTGACTCTCTCAGCCTCTCTCAGCCTCTCTCAGCCGCTCTCTGACTCTCTCGGACTCTCTCAGCCTCTCTCAGACTCTCTCTCGGCCTCTCTCTGACTCTCTGACTCTCTCTTTGACTCTCTCAGACTCTCTCAGACTCTCTCAGACTCTCTCGGCCTCTCTCAGCCTCTCTCTGACTCTCTCAGACTCTCTCGGCCTCTCTCAGCCTCTCTCTGACTCTCTCTGACTCTCTCAGCCTCTCTCGGACTCTCTCAGCCTCTCTCTGACTCTCTCTGACTCTCTCTCTGACTCTCTCGGCCTCTCTCTGACTCTCTCTGACTCTCTCGGACTCTCTCAGACTCTCTCTCTGACTCTCTCAGACTCTCTCAGCCTCTCTCAGACTCTCTCTAACTCTCTCTGACTCTCTCTCTGACTCTCTCGGCCTCTCTCGGCCTCTCTCGGACTCTCTCAGACTCTCTCTCTGACTCTCTCAGACTCTCTCTGACTCTCTCGGACTCTCTCTGACTCTCTCAGCCTCTCTCAGCCTCTCTCGGACTCTCTCTGACTCTCTCAGCCTCTCTCTGACTCTCTCAGCCTCTCTCTGAATCTCTCAGACTCTCTCGGCCTCTCTCGGCCTCTCTCTCAGCCTCTCTCAGCCTCTCTCTCTGACTCTCTCGGACTCTCTCAGCCTCTCTCTGACTCTCTCAGACTCTCTCAGACTCTCTCTGACTCTCTCGGACTCTCTCGGACTCTCTCTGACTCTCTCGGACTCTCTCAGACTCTCTCTCTGACTCTCTCTCTGACTCTCTCGGCCTCTCTCTGACTCTCTCAGACTCTTTCGGACTCTCTCTCAGCCTCTCTCTGACTCTCTCGGACTCTCTCAGCCTCTCTCAGACTCTCTCTGACTCTCTCTGACTCTCTTGGCCTCTCTCGGCCTCTCTCAGACTCTCTCAGACTCTCTCAGACTCTCTCTCGGCCTCTCTCTGACTCTCTCTGATTCTCTCAGCCTCTCTCAGACTCTCTCTCGGCCTCTCTCGGCCTCTCTCAGCCTCTCTCTCAGACTCTCTCAGACTCTCTCAGCCTCTCTCTGACTCTCTCGGACTCTCTCAGCCTCTCTCTGACTCTCTCAGACTCTCTCAGACTCTCTCAGCCTCTCTCTGACTCTCTCGGACTCTCTCGGACTCTCTCAGACTCTCTCTCTGATTCTCTCAGCCTCTCTCAGACTCTCTCTCGGCCTCTCTCGGCCTCTCTCGGCCTCTCTCAGACTCTCTCAGCCTCTCTCTGACTCTCTCGGACTCTCTCAGCCTCTCTCTGACTCTCTCTGACTCTCTCAGACTCTCTCTGACTCTCTCAGACTCTCTCAGACTCTCTCAGCCTCTCTCTGACTCTCTCTGACTCTCTCGGACTCTCTCAGACTCTCTCTCTGACTCTCTCTGACTCTCTCGGACTCTCTCTCTGACTCTCTCAGACTCTTTCGGACTCTCTCTCAGCCTCTCTCTGACTCTCTCTCGGCCTCTCTCAGACTCTCTCTGACTCTCTCGGCCTCTCTCTGACTCTCTCTGACTCTCTCTGACTCTCTCAGCCTCTCTCTGACTCTCTCGGACTCTCTCAGCCTCTCTCTGACTCTCTCAGACTCTCTCAGACTCTCTCTGACTCTCTCAGACTCTCTCAGACTCTCTCAGCCTCTCTCTGACTCTCTCTGACTCTCTCGGACTCTCTCAGACTCTCTCTCTGACTCTCTCTGACTCTCTCGGACTCTCTCTCTGACTCTCTCAGACTCTTTCGGACTCTCTCTCAGCTTCTCTCTGACTCTCTCTCGGCCTCTCTCAGACTCTCTCTGACTCTCTCGGCCTCTCTCTGACTCTCTCTGACTCTCTCGGCCTCTCTCTCTGACTCTCTCTGACTCTCTCGGCCTCTCTCTCTGACTCTCTCTGACTCTCTCGGACTCTCTCAGCCTCTCTCTGACTCTCTCAGCCTCTTTCTGACTCTCTCTGACTCTCTCAGACTCTCTCAGCCTCTCTCTGACTTTCTCGGACTCTCTCGGACTCTCTCAGCCTCTCTCAGACTCTCTCAGACTCTCTCTGACTCTCTCTGACTCTCTCGGCCTCTCTCTGACTCTCTCAGACTCTTTCGGACTCTCTCTCAGCCTCTCTCTGACTCTCTCAGCCTCTCTCAGACTCTCTCAGACTCTCTCAGACTCTCTCGGACTCTCTCGGACTCTCTCAGCCTCTCTCAGACTCTCTCAGACTCTCTCAGACTCTCTCAGACTCTCTCAGACTCTCTCTGACTCTCTCTCGGCCTCTCTCGGCCTCTCTCAGACTCTCTCTGACTCTCTCGGCCTCTCTCTGACTCTCTCGGCCTCTCTCGGCCTCTCTCTGACTCTCTCAGACTCTCTCAGACTCTCTCAGACTCTCTCTGACTCTCTCAGACTCTCTCTGACTCTCTCTCGGCCTCTCTCGGCCTCTCTCAGACTCTCTCTGACTCTCTCTCGGCCTCTCTCGGCCTCTCTCAGACTCTTTCGGACTCTCTCTCAGCTTCTCTCTGACTCTCTCTCGGCCTCTCTCTGACTCTCTCTCGGCCTCTCTCGGCCTCTCTCAGACTCTCTCTGACTCTCTCGGCCTCTCTCAGACTCTCTCAGACTCTCTCAGACTCTCTCTCGGCCTCTCTCGGCCTCTCTCAGACTCTCTCTGACTCTCTCGGCCTCTCTCAGACTCTCTCTGACTCTCTCGGCCTCTCTCTGACTCTCTCGGCCTCTCTCGGCCTCTCTCTGACTCTCTCAGACTCTCTCAGACTCTCTCAGACTCTCTCTGACTCTCTCTCGGCCTCTCTCGGCCTCTCTCAGACTCTCTCTGACTCTCTCTCGGCCTCTCTCAGCCTCTCTCAGACTCTTTCGGACTCTCTCTCAGCTTCTCTCTGACTCTCTCTCGGCCTCTCTCTGACTCTCTCTCGGCCTCTCTCGGCCTCTCTCAGACTCTCTCTGACTCTCTCGGCCTCTCTCAGACTCTCTCAGACTCTCTCAGACTCTCTCTGACTCTCTCTCGGCCTCTCTCGGCCTCTCTCAGACTCTCTCTGACTCTCTCGGCCTCTCTCTGACTCTCTCGGCCTCTCTCGGCCTCTCTCAGACTCTCTCTGACTCTCTCGGACTCTCTCTCTGACTCTCTCAGACTCTTTCGGACTCTCTCTCAGCTTCTCTCTGACTCTCTCTCGGCCTCTCTCAGACTCTCTCTGACTCTCTCGGCCTCTCTCTGACTCTCTCTGACTCTCTCGGCCTCTCTCTCTGACTCTCTCTGACTCTCTCGGCCTCTCTCTCTGACTCTCTCTGACTCTCTCTCGGCCTCTCTCAGACTCTCTCTGACTCTCTCGGCCTCTCTCAGACTCTCTCAGACTCTCTCAGACTCTCTCTCGGCCTCTCTCGGCCTCTCTCAGACTCTCTCTGACTCTCTCGGCCTCTCTCAGACTCTCTCTGACTCTCTCGGCCTCTCTCTGACTCTCTCGGCCTCTCTCGGCCTCTCTCTGACTCTCTCAGACTCTCTCAGACTCTCTCAGACTCTCTCTGACTCTCTCTCGGCCTCTCTCGGCCTCTCTCAGACTCTCTCTGACTCTCTCTCGGCCTCTCTCAGCCTCTCTCAGACTCTTTCGGACTCTCTCTCAGCTTCTCTCTGACTCTCTCTCGGCCTCTCTCGGCCTCTCTCAGACTCTCTCTGACTCTCTCGGCCTCTCTCAGACTCTCTCAGACTCTCTCAGACTCTCTCTGACTCTCTCTCGGCCTCTCTCAGCCTCTCTCAGACTCTTTCGGACTCTCTCTCAGCTTCTCTCTGACTCTCTCTCGGCCTCTCTCGGCCTCTCTCAGACTCTCTCTGACTCTCTCGGCCTCTCTCAGACTCTCTCAGACTCTCTCAGACTCTCTCTGACTCTCTCTCGGCCTCTCTCGGCCTCTCTCAGACTCTCTCTGACTCTCTCGGCCTCTCTCTGACTCTCTCAGACTCTCTCGGCCTCAGATCAGGGCTCTTACTTTGATGCCGGCGTTGCTGAAGGCCTCGGCGATGCCCTGCAGGTAGTCCGGCAGCAGGTCCAGCAGGCAGGTGGCCAAGAAAACGCCTCCAGCGAAGCAGCTGATCAAACTCAGCAGCCTGCGGCGCACGTCTGAAACGAGAGAATCATGAAACGTTCAGCCACATGTTGCTTTACCTCTGTGTTCAAACGCCTTCACACCATTTCTACCAGCTGTGAACGTACAGAAATAAAGACGCTAAAGGAGGAAAATGTGTAAAAATGTCTCAATAAAAGTCCAAACATTAACAAAAAGATGAAGAAAGTGAATAAAAATCTGAAACACTTCAGTTTAAAGTGAGTTTTGGTGTGAAATGTGGCTTCATAAATCCATTTATTTCAGATTTCAGCACAAACATCTGGAATCGGTTCAATAAAAGGAATCTGAACTCTGGTTCCAGAAGAATGAATGAATTCAGTAAATGTTTGCATCACTTCCTGTTCACTGACCCTAAAAACACAGAAAATCAATCATCAGCTTTGTTTGCTCAGCTGACGTCAGCAGCGCGTGATGAAAGAGTTCTGAGGTGCGCGAGCAGGTCGAGACCTGCGAGGCTCGTCATGGATGAGTCAGTGCTGCACGCGCTGCTTCATGTTCACGGGAACCATGAAAGTCTCAGCGGTCACGTGACTCCCGGAGAAACGCACGCGGGACACATTTAACCCTCTGACCCCCCCACAGGTACCTGGGTCCACGCCGCAGCGGCCCGCCCCCCGGACCATGCAGAGCGGAGCGAATCCAAACAGCAGCGTGACGCACAGCAGGACCCCCAGCGCCCCCAGTTTGATCTCCAGGGCCGGGACAGCGGCCCGGTTCGGCCGCAGCGCCGCCGGTTCCCCCCCGGGAGGCAGGAGGGCGGAGGAGGCCGCGAACAGCATCTTTCAGCCTCTCTGGGACTGCCTCAGACCTCGTCCATGGACCCGCGCAGAGGGAACAGAACCCAGTCAGAACCCAGCTCGCTGGTTCAGACCCGGTTGCTTGTTTTTGCACCAGATCTGGCAACACAGGCAGAAGCTTAAATACATGTAAAGAGATCCAGAACAGGAAGAAACCAGAACATAGAACTGACCAGAACTTATCCAACGGGCCACCTGCAGTCACTGACGTCAGAACATCTTACCTGTGGCTGCTGCGCAGTCACGTGACCCTCAGGTGAGCAGTTCTGTCAGTTTGGGTCTCAGCATCAAACCCAGAAGCCTGATGTTCTCAGAACTTTCTTCACCAGAACTCCCGGAGCTCCCTAACGCGGCTGAGAGGATTCTTCTGAGCTCAGGGATCCGAACATCGCAGCAGCAAACACGTCCTGCAGGAACTCGGAACCTCTGGTGTCGGACCGACCTGCTTCCAGCCGGGTCCACTCTGAGCTTCCTCCTCGGCGGGGTTTCATGTAGTTCGGGAAGTGGTGACTCAGTTCCCATCAGCTGATCCCGCCTCACGGTGGAGCTGACGTCAAGCTGGCACAATAACACACCTCACTTCCGGTTTACACAATAAAAGCCTGTAGTTTAAGCTAAAACTGGAGAAATATGATCTCTGCTGTTAGATCTCATCAGAACATTTAACAATATGTCATTATATTATATTATAAGGTGAAAGAAGGCAGAAACCTGCTTTATATGAGAGTCAGAGGACAGATTCTGCTCAGAAATAACCAGAAGCTGAGGAAACACCATCCAGAGTAACTCTATAACCGGACCGTTTCTCCCTGAAGGTCCAAAGAGAACAACTTAATCTCTGGTTCAGTGAAAAATGGATCCGTCTTTAACACCAGAACAAGCATTTCTGGTCATAATTATGCTCTGACAGTTGATGTTATGGTTGTGTGTGAATATAAGATGCTGAATAAGTGTTTTCCACTTTGGTTTCCATCATATTATCTCTTAAAGGTATATTTAAGGTTCCTCTTTAAGTTTTATTGTTAATCTGCAGCCAGTCATGAGGTGGTTTCACATAGTTTTACTGAGCAGGGCCTCAAAGCGTTTCACCTCCCATCTGAAAGGTGTTAAAGTGCAGAATTTCACATGGAAATATTAAAAAATGATAAAAACACACTATTTATTAAGTAAGGCTCGGGTTTATGAGCTGTTTTGGGGAAATTCTCACACAATATTTATGATCACATCACTTGATAAATCCGGACCGCTCGAGGTTTTCTTTTTATTTTGAAGTCCTGCTCCTCACTTCCTGTCCCCGCTGACTGTAACTGTGTCCAACTTCAGTGAGCTGCAGCTGGAGGAGGATCCTTCCAGCTCCGGAGGAGGGTCCAGCTCCGGAGGAGGGTCCAGCTCTGCAGGAGGGTCCAGCTCCGGAGGAGGGTCCAGCTCTAGAGGAGGGTCCAGCTCCGGAGGAGGGTCCAGCTCTGGAGGAGGGTCCTTCCAGCTCTGGAGGAGGGTCCAGCTCTGCAGGAGGGTCCAGCTCCGGAGGAGGGTCCAGCTCCGGAGGAGGGTCCAGCTCCGGAGGAGGGTCCAGCTCTGGAGGAGGGTCCAGGTCTGGAGGAGGGTCCAGCTCTGCAGGAGGGTCCAGCTCTGGAGGAGGGTCCAGCTCTGGAGGGTCCTTCCAGCTCTGGAGGGTCCAGCTCTGGAGGAGGGTCCTTCCAGCTCTGGGGGAGGGTCCAGCTCTGGAGGGTCCTTCCAGCTCTGGAGGGTCCAGCTCTGGAGGAGGGTCCTTCCAGCTCTGGGGGAGTCACTCTTCATCACTTATTAACTGTCAGATGTCACAGGACTTTCGTTAAAGTGTCCTGTTAAAGATGTTGTCCTGTTACAACTGCAAACACATGAAGAGTGGGACAAACAGTCCTGCTGAGCCCAACCATCGTCACACAGAACCAACAGAACCAAAAGAACCAATCAGACATGATGATGGTCTGACTGGTCTGATTGGTGGTCTGACTGGTGGTCTGACTGGTGGTCTGACTGATCTTATTGGTGGTCTGACTGGTGGTCTGACTGGTGGTCTGATTGGTGGTCTGACTGGTGGTCTGACTGGTGGTCTGATTGGTGGTCTGACTGGTGGTCTGACTGGTGGTCTGACTGATCTTACTGGTGGTCTGACTGGTGGTCTGATTGGTGGTCTGACTGGTGGTCTGATTGGTGGTCTGACTGATCTTATTGGTGGTCTGATTGGTGGTCTGACTGGTGGTCTGATTGGTGGTCTGACTGGTGGTCTGACTGGTGGTCTGATTGGTGGTCTGACTGGTGGTCTGATTGGTGGTCTGATTGGTGGTCTGACTGATCTTACTGGTGGTCTGATTGGTGGTCTGACTGGTGGTCTGACTGGTGGTCTGATTGGTGGTCTGATTGGTGGTCTGACTGGTGGTCTGACTGATCTTACTGGTGGTCTGACTGGTGGTCTGATTGGTGGTCTGACTGGTGGTCTGATTGGTGGTCTGACTGATCTTACTGGTGGTCTGATTGGTGGTCTGACTGGTGGTCTGACTGGTGGTCTGACTGATCTTACTGGTGGTCTGACTGGTGGTCTGATTGGTGGTCTGACTGGTGGTCTGATTGGTGATCTGACTGGTGGTCTGATTGGTGGTCTGACTGATCTTACTGGTGGTCTGACTGGTGGTCTGACTGGTGGTCTGACTGGTGGTCTGACTGGTGGTCTTTCTGGTGGTCTGATTGGTGGTCTGACTGGTGGTCTGACTGGTGGTCTTTCTGGTGGTCTGATTGGTGGTCTGACTGGTGGTCTGACTGGTGGTCTGATTGGTGGTCTGATTGGTGGTCTTTCTGGTGGTCTGATTGGTGGTCTGACTGGTGGTCTGATTGGTGGTCTGACTGGTGGTCTGACTGATCTTACTGGTGGTCTGACTGGTGGTCTGACTGGTGGTCTGACTGGTGGTCCGACTGGATCCTGAATCCATTTTAAATGATGACCCCTATCTTTTGTTCAGGGATTTGAAGCTTTTTCTTCCATCTGGATGAAGGTTTTAGTCCCAAAAAGCAGAACAAAGCACCACGAAAACAGCCTTTTTCACTAATTTTCTTTTATTTAATTTGCAGTCAGGTTTTATTCTGTTTTTAATGTCAGATTATTGATCGGCTGTTATTGGCTGAACCCTCTGTCCTGATCTGTGGAACCAGATAAAGCTCCCTGAGCAGGGATCACCTTTTACTGCAGTTCAAACACCTGAAGCAGGGATGATGTGGATGTTCAGCACTCTTCAGAGGTGATAAATGTCATGTGAGATTATAAACTGTGAACTTTCTCTTCCAGACAATTAAAGCCTTTTTAAACAGAAGGCAGACATGTCACATGCAGACAGTAAAACTAAATGTCTGTTTTTAAGAGAAAACGCTGCACATTCATCATGAAAATCAACTCAGCTGTTTGATGAAACATTAACTTTATTAACGTTTATATTCAGGATCTCTGTGAACCGTTAAAGGACACGAGGAACTCCATAAAGACCCCTCCCAGGCCCCCCCGGTGAAGCTAATAACGCTGCAGTACAGCTCATTGGGGGGCATTGACTAGCTTAAAGATCAAATGGAATCTCCCAGGATTCAAGGAGGTCCCTAAAGAGTCCCTGGAAACCAACCACTGGTCCTGGAACAGATCAGAACCAAAGAAACCAGCTTATAACCATAGAACTAAAGTAAATTAGTGTGAAAAGAACTCCTGACTGTTCAAGTAATATCAATGTAAAGAGTTTCATGTGATGCTTTAGAAACTCCTGGAATCCCTAAACCAACCTTTAAGTCCTTAAGAGCTCCTTGAAGTGTCTGAGGCGATATGAACCGAAGGCTGTTATACCGTGAAGGTGCCCTGATGACCCCCAGGAGACCCTGAACAGCTTCTGACCCCATGAAGCCTTCTGAAAACCACAGACCCTGAACAGCTTCTGACCCCCATGAAGCCTTCTGAAAACTACAGACCCTGAACAGCTTCTGACCCCCATGAAGCCTTCTGAAAACTACAGACCCTGAACAGCTTCTGACCCCATGAAGCCTTCTGAAAACTACAGACCCTGAACAGCTTCTGACCCCATGAAGCCTTCTGAAAACTACAGACCCTGAACAGCTTCTGACCCCCATGAAGCCTTCTGAAAACTACAGACCCTGAACAGCTTCTGACCCCCATGAAGCCTTCTGAAAACTACAGACCCTGAACAGCTTCTGACCCCATGAAGCCTTCTGAAAACTACAGACCCTGAACAGCTTCTGACCCCCATGAAGCCTTCTGAAAACTACAGACCCTGAACAGCTTCTGACCCCCATGAAGCCTTCTGAAAACTACAGACCCTGAACAGCTTCTGACCCCCATGAAGCCTTCTGAAAACTACAGACCCTGAACAGCTTCTGACCCCCATGAAGCCTTCTGAAAACTACAGACCCTGAACAGCTTCTGACCCCCATGAAGCCTTCTGAAAACTACAGACCCTGAACAGCTTCTGACCCCCATGAAGCCTTCTGAAAACTACAGACCCTGAACAGCTTCTGACCCCCATGAAGCCTTCTGAAAACTACAGACCCTGAACAGCTTCTGACCCCCATGAAGCCTTCTGAAAACTACAGACCCTGAACAGCTTCTGACCCCCATGAAGCCTTCTGAAAACCACAGACCCTGAACAGCTTCTGACCCCCATGAAGCCTTCTGAAAGCAGCACAAACCAAACTACAGACCCTGAACACTACTCAAACATAGGAACCAAGGACAAAAAGTTCCATCTGATTCTCTGAGAGTAAGGAAGCTGAGAACTAAAAGGTTCTGAAAGTCCAAAAGCACCTAGTGTCTGAGTCTTAAACTACTCAATGACCCAGAACTTTAAGGTGACCAGGACTTAAAACAAGATCCCTACCAAACCCTCTGAAACTCTATGCTATGCTGCTATGTCTTCAACAATTAACCAAATCAAGATAAGATCAACTTCTAAAAACTCCTATGAACTAGTCTAAAGATTCTGGATTCTGGATTAATCCTAATCGGGTGTTTGGAGAATCCTAATTCAGACAGTGAGGCTGAGGCAACTCACAGGTCTGTCTCCAGTATCACCTCCTCCCAGTAGTCCTTAAAAAACGAGACTTTTGATTCATTCTGGCAGAACTGACGTAAGCCGGCCCAAACAGCCGGGTCCACGTAGTTGTGTAAGACCAGGTAACCTCGGACACTCGGCAGCAGAGCTTCGAGCTGAGCCAGAAACACGGAACACACCGAAGCCAAAGTGCAGCCAAAGATGTTGATGTTGATGCGCAGGGCGCCATGGCGATAAGGGACGGTGTACGGCGGCGTGCACAGGCTGAGGGCTGAGGGCTCAGACTCGCGGTCCGCTATGTACGTCAGCCCCCGGCGGCGCAGCACCTGCAGGTTGGCCTCCACCGGCTTCAGAGGCTCCCAGTCGTTGATGATGGTTTTCCCGGGCAGCAGGTTTGAAACCACATGGTCGCTCAGGATCAGAGTCTCCGCCTGCTGCTGGCTCAGAGTCACTGGAGAGGAGTTGGTCTGATGAGGGAGTCGGGACTGCAGCTCGGCGATGAAGGAGCTGAGGTCGGCGGCCTCGCAGCACAGGGACAGGATGGCCTGCAGGGGGCGACAGAGTCAAAGTGAAGAGTTCAGAGCCGAGAACAGTCGGTTAACAAAGAAAAGCAAAGCCTCTGAGAACTGAGACCAGCACTGGTGCCTTAAACCTGCAGAGGGCGACTCTAAAAACAACTCGGACCCTTTTCTTCACGACTTTATGGTTTCAGTCACTGCCCTCTCACCTTCTTTAATGGAGCTCGATATCTGTTGTGAATCATGGTCCCAGTTAGAGTCAAACACAGTTTCACTGTTCTGAGATCAGTAAGATGACATGAGTCCACACACTGATCTATGGGTATCTTCCTGTTCCTGGGAGCATATATCAGGGCGTCTGAAGTGTAAAACTCCTTCTTCCTGCTCCTGGGAGCATATATCAGGGCGTCTGAAGTGTAAAACTCCTTCTTCCTGTTCCTGGGAGCATATATCAGGGCGTCTGAAGTGTAAAACTCCTTCTTCCTGTTCCTGGGAGCAGATATCAGGGCGTCTGAAGTGTAAAACTCCTTCTTCCTGTTCCTGGGAGCATATATCAGGGCGTCTGAAGTGTAAAACTCCTTCTTCCTGTTCCTGGGAGCAGATATCAGGGCGTCTGAGGTCACCAGCAGGTGTAAAACTCCCCAAAAACACAACCCTGGTATTTATTTAGTTCCCTTTGTTTGGTCCATTACTGTGGATGAGGAAACATTGTTTGCTAGCATCTGCAGCTAAATTACAGCTAACTGCTAAATTACAGCTAACTGCTAACTTACAGCTAACTGCTAACTTTCAGCTAACTGCTAACTTTCAGCTAACTGCTAACTTACAGCTAACTGCTAACCTGCTTCCCTCTGGGATCAATAGAGTAACTGTCTGTATCTACATATAGAGCTGGAGTGAACTGTGTCAAATTATTAAAAAGGAGAAAATGTGTCACCAACAGAAGTCCATTGAATGAAACTCTTTGAGGTGGTTTTGGGGAATGATGGAGGACATAAACCCGTGTTTGTGTGGACAAACAAGGAAACAGACTGGAGCTGAGAAGGAGTTTAATGGTGAAATAATCAGAAGATGGAGATTTGAACCCAGAGTTGGACCCAGAGAGCTGGACCCAGAGAGTTGGACCCAGAGAGTTGAACCCAGAGAGTTGGACCCAGAGAGCTGGACCCAGAGAGTTGGACCCAGAGAGTTGGACCCAGAGAGTTGGACCCAGAGAGCTGGACCCAGAGAGTTGGACCCAGAGAGTTGAACCCAGAGAGTTGGACCCAGAGAGTTGGACCCAGAGAGTTGGACCCAGACAGTTGGACCCAGAGAGTTGGACCCAGAGAGTTGGACCCAGACAGTTGGACCCAGAGAGTTGGACCCAGAGAGTTGGACCCAGAGAGTTGGACCCAGAGAGTTGGACCCAGAGATTTGAACCCAGAGATTTGGACCCAGAGAGTTGGACCCAGAGAGCTGGACCCAGAGAGTTGGACCCAGACAGTTGGACCCAGAGATTTGAACCCAGAGATTTGGACCCAGAGAGTTGGACCCAGAGAGCTGGACCCAGAGAGTTGGACCCAGAGAGTTGGACCCAGAGAGTTGGACCCAGAGATTTGGACCCAGAGTTGGACCCAGAGAGTTGGACCCAGAGAGTTGGACCCAGAGAGCTGGACCCAGAGAGTTGGACCCAGAGTTGGACCCAGAGATTTGGACCCAGAGAGTTGGACCCAGAGAGTTGGACCCAGAGTTGGACCCAGAGAGTTGGACCCAGAGAGTTGGACCCAGAGAGCTGGACCCAGAGAGTTGGACCCAGAGTTGGACCCAGAGATTTGGACCCAGAGAGCTGGACCCAGAGAGTTGGACCCAGAGATTTGAACCCAGAGATTTGGACCCAGAGATTTGGACCCAGAGAGTTGGACCCAGAGAGTTGGACCCAGAGATTTGGACCCAGAGTTGGACCCAGAGAGTTGGACCCAGAGAGTTGGACCCAGAGAGCTGGACCCAGAGAGTTGGACCCAGAGTTGGACCCAGAGATTTGGACCCAGAGAGTTGGACCCAGAGAGTTGGACCCAGAGTTGGACCCAGAGAGTTGGACCCAGAGAGTTGGACCCAGAGAGCTGGACCCAGAGAGTTGGACCCAGAGTTGGACCCAGAGATTTGGACCCAGAGAGTTGGACCCAGAGAGTTGGACCCAGAGTTGGACCCAGAGAGTTGGACCCAGAGAGTTGGACCCAGAGTTGGACCCAGAGAGTTGGACCCAGAGAGCTGCTGTTTGATTTTTCTGAGACTGAACAGCTCCTGGCCGGCTGTTAGGTTGTAATTAACAGCTGGAGGTCGTATGATGGGCTGTTCTCACAGCTGGAGGTCGTATGATGGGCTGTTCTCACAGCTGGAAACATCAGGACTCAAAGCTGAGGAAGCAGGATGTGAGGTTTATAGATGAAGTTTAACACCTTCAACCTTTACCCAGAAGTCTCTGGATTTAAAACCCAACAGTTTTTTATCCTTTTTATTTTAACTTCTGTGTCATTTCTCTCCTTAGAGGAAAGTTAACAAACTTAAATGTGAAGTTTAAACATGCTTCAGGTCTGAGCTGCAGGGATCTCACATGAAACTGTGGCTGAAACAGAGACCTTTAGTGAACACTGAGCATTTACCTTTGGACTGATTTCTCCTTCGTCTTCAACACTCATTAACGAGACATTTATGTTCCCAGACTCAGATCAGACTGTCTCCTCCGTGCTGCTCGTATCTGATCAATAATTAACAGCTGATTCCATCACACATCCAACCAGTTGCTCTGTGAAGAACAATCATTAGATCAATCTGTTCTTTACCATTTCTGAGCAGCTGTTGCCTTTATCCACAGTTATCCACAGAGTTTCTGCTCCTGACAGATGATTAAGTTTTGCCAACAGATTAAAAGATGCCTGGAAGATATTTCCATCCTAAACATACAGGCCCTCCGAATCAGATCAGCGTCAGTTCAACAGCACAAAGATATAGAAACTGAAGATGAATAAACATCAGAAGCTCTGAGAGGCTTTAAGGAGGCTTTAAGGAGGCTTTAAGGAGGCTTTAAGGAGGCTTTAAGGAGGCTTTAAGGAGGCTTTAAGGAGGCTTTAAGGAGGCTTTAAGGAGGCTTTAAGGAGGCTTTAAGGAGGCTTTAAGGAGGCTTTAAGGAGGCTTTAAGGAGGCTTTAAGGAGGCTTAAAGGAGGCTTTAAGGAGGCTTTAAGGAGGCTTTAAGGAGGCTTTAATGAGGCTTTAAGGAGGCTTTAAGGAGGCTTTAAGGAGGCTTTAAGGAGGCTTTGAGGAGGCTTTGAGGAGGCTTTAAGGAGGCTTTAAGGAGGCTTTAATGAGGCTTTAAGGAGGCTTTAAGGAGGCTTTAAGGAGGCTTTAAGGAGGTTTTAAGGAGGCTTTAAGGAGGCTTTGAGGAGGCTTTAAGGAGGCTTTAATGAGGCTTTAAGGAGGCTTTAAGGAGGCTTAAAGGAGGCTTTAAGGAGGTTTTAAGGAGGCTTTAAGGAGGCTTTAAGGAGGCTTTAAGGAGGTTTTAAGGAGGTTTTAAGGAGGCTTTAAGGAGGCTTAAAGGAGGCTTTAAGGAGGCTTTAAGGAGGCTTTAAGGAGGCTTTAATGAGGCTTTAAGGAGGCTTTAAGGAGGCTTTAAGGAGGCTTTAAGGAGGCTTTGAGGAGGCTTTGAGGAGGCTTTAAGGAGGCTTTAAGGAGGCTTTAAGGAGGCTTTAAGGAGGCTTTAAGGAGGCTTTGAGGAGGCTTTAAGGAGGCTTTAAGGAGGCTTTGAGGAGGCTTTAAGGCTTTAAGGAGGCTTTAAGGAGGCTTTAAGGAGGCTTTAAGGAGGCTTTAAGGAGGCTTTAATGAGGCTTTAAGGAGGCTTTAAGGAGGCTTTAAGGAGGCTTTAATGAGGCTTTAAGGAGGCTTTAAGGAGGCTTTAAGGAGGCTTTAAGGAGGCTTTAAGGAGGCTTTAATGAGGCTTTAAGGAGGCTTTAAGGAGGCTTTAAGGAGGTTTTAAGGAGGCTTTAAGGAGGCTTAAAGGAGGCTTTAAGGAGGCTTTAAGGAGGCTTTAAGGAGGCTTTAATGAGGCTTTAAGGAGGCTTTAAGGAGGCTTTAAGGAGGCTTTAAGGAGGCTTTAAGGAGGCTTTGAGGAGGCTTTAAGGAGGCTTTAAGGAGGCTTTAAGGAGGCTTTAAGGAGGCTTTAAGGAGGCTTTAAGGAGGCTTTAAGGAGGCTTTAAGGAGGCTTTAAGGAGGCTTTAAGGAGGCTTTAAGGAGGCTTTAATGAGGCTTTAAGGAGGCTTTAAGGAGGCTTTGAGGAGGCTTTAAGGAGGCTTTAAGGAGGCTTTAAGGAGGCTTTAAGGAGGCTTTAAGGAGGCTTTAAGGAGGCTTTAAGGAGGCTTTAAGGAGGCTTTAAGGAGGCTTTAAGGAGGCTTTAAGGAGGCTTTGAGGAGGCTTTAAGGCTTTAAGGAGGCTTTAAGGAGGCTTTAAGGAGGCTTTAAGGAGGCTTTAAGGAGGCTTTAATGAGGCTTTAAGGAGGCTTTAAGGAGGCTTTAAGGAGGCTTTAAGGAGGCTTTAAGGAGGCTTTAAGGAGGCTTTAATGAGGCTTTAAGGAGGCTTTAAGGAGGCTTTAAGGAGGCTTTAAGGAGGCTTTAAGGAGGCTTTAAGGAGGTTTTAAGGAGGCTTTGAGGAGGCTTTGAGGAGGCTTTAAGGAAGCTTTAAGGAGGCTTTAAGGAGGCTTTAAGGAGGCTTTAAGGAGGCTTTAAGGAGGCTTTAAGGAGGCTTTAAGGAGGCTTTAAGGAGGTTTTAAGGAGGCTTTAAGGAGGCTTTAAGGAGGCTTTAAGGAGGCTTTAAGGAGGCTTTAAGGAGGCTTTAATGAGGCTTTAAGGAGGCTTTGAGGAGGCTTTAAGGAAGCTTTAAGGAGGCTTTAAGGAGGCTTTAAGGAGGCTTTAAGGAGGCTTTAAGGAGGCTTTGAGGAGGCTTTGAGGAGGCTTTAAGGAGGCTTTAAGGAGGCTTTAAGGAGGCTTTAAGGAGGTATTTAGCTGCACACTTTGACCTCAGTGGAGCTCCATAAAACGGGGTCTCGAATAGAAAAAGGTGAGAATAACCGGTTACTGCCTTTGGAAACTCATCTGGTCGGTAAATCTGAGATGTGTCTGTCAGCTCTCACAGAGACTCTTACGTTTTTGTACCTTTTCGTGTCACTTCCTGTTTTATTTTGAAATTAACAGCTCCTCTGGTTCCAGGTATCTTTCCCTTCCTCCCGTGTGTCTCTTTGTCTTCCCTGATTCCCAAAGTGTTTCCCCCTGTTCCCCTCGGTTCCTCAGGTGCATTTAGTCTGCGTCTCGTTGCCAGTGAGTTGAATTGTCTCTCGAGCGTTCGTCCTCTAGCCTCCACAGTAATTCCACAGTAATTCCACAGTAATTCCACAGTAATTCCACGTAAATTCTACGTAAACCAAAGATCTTGTTTGTTAATGATTTCCTCCTTGAGAGCGATTTTTTGTTGTAAGTTTTTTCATAGATTTAGCGAAGTTAAGTTTTCTTTGTATGTTCGTATTTTCATAGCAGCTCCATTAGAAGGAGCCTCTTTTGTTTATTGATTTTGTTAAATTTCTATAGATCCTCCGACGGTTCGGATAAGTTTAGTTGTAAGATTTATATAACCTTTTGTTTTTTCCTCCTAGCGTGGAGAGAGTTTTCTTTTGGTAAGTTTTATTATTCTCACTCTCCTCCCCATAGGTACAGAGGAGAGTGGGTTAGGAATTTATAATCTATTGCTTTGCTCTGCAAGCGACTATCATTATATAAATAAAATCTGGTTATTGTTTCTACCCTGCATCTGCAGCCAGTTCGGTTCGTGACACTGTGATGGTCAGAAACTCATCTGGTCAGTAAATCTGAGACATGTGATGGAGAGCAGGGAGGTTTTTAAACGTAATAAAGGCGTCAGTGCAGGGCTGCTGAGATGAGGAGTAATTAACAGAAGTTTTACTGCATGAAGCTGGAAAAACAAGCCTGAACATGTTTGAGTGTTTCCCCTGGATTCCTGCAGCCGGCCTGATATTATCTGACCGGCTGCAGAGATCAGAACCAACGGCACCGATGGATCCAAACACAACGACCAGAACGAAAGACGAGCTGTGAGGTCAGCGAGGCTGCTGGGATCTGAGGGTTTTATCTGCAGGTACAGCTGAGTGTCATCAGGGTAAAAACGGTCATGTGCATGTGAGCAGAGAACAGAAGGGAGCCGAGCACTGAGCCCTGTGGTGTCCCACAGGTCAACACAGTGATTCAGGGGATCGAGAAGGTTCTTTTAGAGGGATAAGAGAGTAACGAGCTCAGAGATGAGCCTTAGTTCCAGCCCAGGACTCCACTTCGGCTGGAAATATATTTGCTTTGATTTCTGATCCATCTGTTTTAAAGACAAGCTTGAAGAGAAAGTCTGTGATTGATCTGGATCTTTGCTATGTGTCTTTGCCACTTTACTGTCACCAGTATGCTGTGAAACCCTCCAATCTAAGTCTGCTTTCAGGTCTTTAGTGGAAGTGCTTTTTAACCCGATGACTCTCCCTGAACCTAAAGGACAGTTGGAAAGTTCAGCTGCTGAAAGACAGGAGGTCCAGTCTGAGTTTTACAGCTGGCTGAGGGGAACTATATTATATTATTATCTATTATCTATGAAGCAGAACGAGGTCCTCTGTTCAAACTGTGGAAAACAGGCAGAATCTATAGTTTTAATGTATTCTTATGTCACATTTGATCTGTGTTGTGTGTCTGCTGAGTGGATTTATTACGCTGCTTATCCAAGGAAAATAAAGGTTTAATTCACTCAGAAAAGTCTGGATTTTGTCCCGGTGGTGGATGAATGAACAGATTTCAGCTCATTGGGACCCCCCCCACAGTGTGACACACCTCTTTAGCAATGAGCCTGTACTTGGCCAGCGTTTGGGATGAAGGCTGGTCTCCTCGGCTCAGTCTGGCAACACGAACCTCTGGGTGGTGTTGGCGGACGTGGGCGGTGACGTGCCTCTGGAGGGCGCCAGCGATGCCGCTGCCTCTCAGATCCGGAGCCACCCGGCGGCCCTGAAACACGACAGACTGCCCACCATCCACCAGCAGAGCGGACTCCAGCCCCACCTACAGGTGAGAGCACAGGTGACACTCACTGTTCCATCCTGTCCTCTGGGCCTCTGATGCTTTCCAGTTCTGACCAGACCTCGGGTTTGTGGATTTGGGCCAGTTTCAAGAGAAAATTTACACTTGAACATGTAGAACTGGCTCAGTTTCAGCACCAACTATTCGGCTGATATATTTCTGTTGGACGTCCAGATGTGTGGTAACCTGATTCAGATGAAATGGATCGCTTCAAAATATTGTTGAGTTTCTGTTTCTGTATTTATCAGACGCTTTTATCCAACTTCCAAATGAAGATATAACAGCTCTATAAAAAGCTAACAAAAAGCTAACAAAAAGCTAACAAAAAGCTAACAATAAGCTAACAAAAAGCTAACAATAAGCTAACAATAAGCTCCATAGAAGGAACCCAGGAGTCCGACTCTGTCAGAGGGGACAGAGTAGAGATAGGGTGCAGGCATAGAAGGAAGAGCAGAAAGATAAAGTGCAGAGATAGAGGGGGTAGGGAAGTACAAGGTAAGTTCTGCACAAGCCTGCTGATGATACATTGATCTGAATCAGGTGAAGCAGGAAAACATCTAAAACCTGCAGGAAAACATCTAAAACCTGCAGGGAAACATCTAAAACCTGCAGGAAAACATCTAAAACCTGCAGGAAAACATGTAAAACCTGCAGAAAAACATCTAAAACCTGCAGGGAACATCTAAAACCTGCAGGGAAACATCTAAAACCTGCAGGGAAACATCTAAAACCTGCAGGGAAACGTCTAAAACCTGCAGGGAAACGTCTAAAACCTGCAGGGAAACATCTAAAACCTGCAGGGAAACATCTAAAACCTGCAGGGAAACATCTAAAACCTGCAGGAAACATCTAAAACCTGCAGGGAAACATCTAAAACCTGCAGGGAAACATCTAAAACCTGCAGGGAAACGTCTAAAACCTGCAGGGAAACGTCTAAAACCTGCAGGGAAACGTCTAAAACCTGCAGGGAAACATCTAAAACCTGCAGGGAAACATCTAAAACCTGCAGGGAAACATCTAAAACCTGCAGGAAACATCTAAAACCTGCAGGGAAACATCTAAAACCTTCAGGAAACGTCTAAAACCTGCAGGGAAACATCTAAAACCTGCAGGGAAACATCTAAAACCTGCAGGGAAACATCTAAAACCTGCAGGACAGCGGCCCCTGAGGGCCAGATGTGGGTTTAATGTGTCAAAAGTTGCAGAACGTAGAGCCATCTCAGTGGGCTGTTAAAGATGGGCCTTATTTGATAACCTTAGATAGGAAGGAGCGAGGCTCCTCGTCTCTCAGCAGCTATGGGGCTGGTGCAGAGTTTATGGAAGGCGTTGGTCAACCTTTAGACTCTACAGCAGGGGGAAAATGGCCAGACATGCACATTCCTCAAAGCTTTTCCTCAGTCCTTACCACTCTGCTCTTCATCCTCGCGATGAAGATGACGCGCCGAGGCTCCCGCAGCCAGCGGTGAAAGAAAGCAGCCATGTAGTCCAGCCCATTGTAGTCGTCCGAGGTGCAGAGCTTCAGGACCTGCAGCACAGACACGGTACAGTGTGCTCAGTGAAAAACCAGGAAACACCAGCTGAAGAAATCATTTCATGGTAAAAACCTGCTGAAAGTCCTGCTCCTCCGCCAGGCTGAACTCCAGGTCACCGGCTTCAGACATCCGAGTTCTGCTCTGAGCCAAAACAGCTGGTCTGAGTCTGGCTTAAAGTCTGGGCCGACGCAGCAGATCCTTCAGAGCTGCTGAAAATCAGAGCGAACGCTGTTCAGAGGCTGTTTCTCTGACTTCCTGCGGTGGTTTGGAAGGTTTCTGAGCTTCAGCTCAGGAAGCAGTGCTGCACAGCCAGATGGATAAAAAAGAAAAAAAAAAGGCTGCGTTCAAGATCCACAACACTGACGATCCATCTGGGATCCACTTTCTGTAATATGAGCTCTGTTTTTGACACTGAACACAACAAAAACAGTAGTTTTTTGTATCTTTGCTCTCATCAGAGCTGAGTTCCAAACCAGGACTTTTATTCTGACATTATTCAACAGTTCTGAAGTGCTTCAGGTGACCCTGAATGCATCGCTTCACTGGGTTTCTGCTGGCTCTGTCCACTCAGACTAAAGTACAACCCAGAGGAGAGACCTCCCCTGCACTGACACCTGCTGGTCGAGTCCGGACACTGCAGCTGCTGTAAAAACAGGAAATAAGCTGTTAAATGTGTTCTGCAGCAGCTCTTCAACTCATCTGTGCCACCAAATGTGTCCCAACCAGGACCCCGTAGATCTGAACTCCTGCTGAACAGACTTTAAGCAGCCAGAGAGCCAGAAAATGTGCTCCTCTTTCCTTGAATGTCACAGATTTAAAGTCAGATGGAGGGAAACTCAGCTGTGATGTGGCTCTGAAGCTCCAGATGTTTGTGGTGTATCATCACCTTCAGACAGAGTGTAGATGATGCAGAACTCTGCTGAGTTACAGAATGATGCATCAAGTCTGGAGATGTGCCCGGATTCCCAAAATCTCTTCCTTACTGAGGGTTCGGCCTCCTTTAAGTAGAACCTGCCTGTTCTTAGTGACCTTGAACATGCTGCATGTTCCCATCACTGAGCACAAAGCACATGGTGTAATATTGAGCTTATTCTTGGACAAACTTACTGGGTTTTTTGAGTTATTCTAAAAATGTCCAGATTTATACCCAGAACTCCCCGACACAGCTGGTAATTAAAAGACTTTTTATCATTTTCCCAAAACCACTTTAAACAGGAGGAAAACAGACGTGTTGAATAAATGTTCCACAGAACCAGCTGCAGATGCTTCATCTGATGGGATCTTCTGTTGTTACAGGGAGGTTCTCTCATATATCAGAGATAATAAAGAATATTACTTCATCATCAGAGTCCTCTCTCTCATGAAGGAGACCTTTCCTCCATCAGCTCTGATCACGGCTGCTGCTCAAGGACAGAAAACACAGGAAAAGGAAAAGAAACCAGAGGAAAAGGAAAAGAAACCAGAGGAAAAGGAAAAGAAACCAGAGGAAAAGGAAAAGAAACCAGAGGAAAAGGAAAAGAAACCAGAGGAAAAGGAAAAGAAACCAGAGGAAAAAGAAAAGAAACCAGAGGAAAAGGAAAAGAAACCAGAGGAAAAGGAAAAGAAACCAGAGGAAAAGGAAAAGAAACCAGAGGAAAAGGAAAAGAAACCAGAGGAAAAAGAAAAGAAACCAGAGGAAAAGGAGGCAACAGCCAGATGTTAACAAACACAGCAGTTCATGAAATTCATCAGACTTTAAATCAGAAAAATAACACAACATTGAGTGAATAACACGTTCCTCCGTGACGTTCTTCGGTGACGTTCCTCCGTGACGTTCCTCCTTAATGTTCCTCTGTGACGTTCCTCCTTAATGTTCCTCCGTGACGTTCCTCCTTAATGTTCCTCCGTGACGTTCCTCCGTGATGTTCCTCTGTGACGTTCCTCTGTGACGTTCTTCGGTGACGTTCTTCGGTGACGTTCCTCCTTAATGTTCCTCCGTGATGTTCCTCCTTAATGTTCCTCCGTGACGTTCCTCCGTGATGTTCCTCTGTGACGTTCCTCCTTAATGTTCCTCCGTGACGTTCCTCCTTAATGTTCCTCTGTGACGTTCTTCGGTGACGTTCTTCGGTGACGTTCCTCTGTGACGTTCCTCCTTAATGTTCCTCCGTGATGTTCCTCCTTAATGTTCCTCCGTGACGTTCCTCCGTGATGTTCCTCTGTGACGTTCCTCTGTGACGTTCCTCCTTAATGTTCCTCCGTGACGTTCCTCCGTGACGTTCCTCCTTAATGTTCCTCCGTGACGTTCCTCCGTGACGTTCCTCCTTAATGTTCCTCCGTGACGTTCCTCCGTGACGTTCCTCCTTAATGTTCCTCCGTGACGTTCCTCCGTGATGTTCCTCCTTAATGTTCCTCCGTGACGTTCCTCCGTGACGTTCCTCCGTGACGTTCCTCCGTGACGTTCCTCCGTGATGTTCCTCCGTGATGTTCCTCTGTGATGTTCCTCTGTGACGTTCTTCGGTGACGTTCCTCTGTGACGTTCCTCCTTAATGTTCCTCCGTGACGTTCCTCCTTAATGTTCCTCTGTGACGTTCCTCCTTAATGTTCCTCTGTGACGTTCCTCCTTAATGTTCCTCCGTGACGTTCCTCCTTAATGTTCCTCCGTGACGTTCCTCTGTGACGTTCCTCTGTGACGTTCTTCGGTGACGTTCCTCCTTAATGTTCCTCCGTGATGTTCCTCCTTAATGTTCCTCCGTGATGTTCCTCCTTAATGTTCCTCCGTGACGTTCCTCCGTGATGTTCCTCTGTGACGTTCCTCTGTGACGTTCTTCGGTGACGTTCTTCGGTGACGTTCTTCGGTGACGTTCCTCCTTAATGTTCCTCCGTGATGTTCCTCCTTAATGTTCCTCCGTGACGTTCCTCCGTGATGTTCCTCTGTGACGTTCCTCCTTAATGTTCCTCCATGACGTTCCTCCTTAATGTTCCTCTGTGACGTTCTTCGGTGACGTTCTTCGGTGACGTTCCTCTGTGACGTTCCTCCTTAATGTTCCTCCGTGATGTTCCTCCTTAATGTTCTTCCTTGACGTTCCTCCTTAATGTTCCTCCGTGATGTTCCTCCGTGATGTTCCTCCTTGACGTTCCTCCTTAATGTTCCTCCGTGACGTTCCTCCGTGATGTTCCTCTGTGACGTTCCTCCGTGATGTTCCTCCTTGACGTTCCTCCTTAATGTTCCTCCTTGACGTTCCTCCTTAATGTTCCTCCGTGACGTTCCTCCGTGACGTTCCTCCTTAATGTTCCTCCGTGACGTTCCTCCGTGATGTTCCTCCTTAATGTTCCTCCGTGACGTTCCTCCGTGACGTTCCTCCGTGATGTTCCTCCGTGATGTTCCTCTGTGATGTTCCTCTGTGACGTTCTTCGGTGACGTTCTTCGGTGACGTTCCTCTGTGACGTTCCTCCTTAATGTTCCTCCGTGATGTTCCTCCGTGATGTTCCTCCTTGACGTTCCTCCTTAATGTTCCTCTGTGACGTTCCTCCTTAATGTTCCTCCGTGATGTTCCTCCTTAATGTTCTTCCTTGACGTTCCTCCTTAATGTTCCTCCGTGATGTTCCTCCGTGATGTTCCTCCGTGACGTTCCTCCTTAATGTTCCTCCGTGACGTTCCTCCTTAATGTTCCTCCGTGACGTTCCTCCTTAATGTTCCTCCGTGACGTTCCTCCTTAATGTTCCTCCGTGACGTTCCTCCTTAATGTTCCTCTGTGACGTTCCTCCGTGACGTTCCTCCTTAATGTTCCTCCGTGACGTTCCTCCTTAATGTTCCTCCGTGACGTTCCTCCTTAATGTTCCTCCGTGACGTTCCTCCTTAATGTTCCTCCGTGACGTTCCTCCTTAATGTTCCTCCGTGACGTTCCTCCTTAATGTTCCTCCGTGATGTTCCTCCGTTCGTCCTGATGTTTCAGGGTTAATGAGTGTGGGAATGATGATCTTTTTTCACATTGAAGAAGTCTGAATCTGTTCTTCCGTGATGTTTATTTTCTAAAATCAAAAGAGTTTTTTGTGATGGTTTGTGATATTTTTCTGGTTCTTTTTAAATATTTAATGAAAGCAGGCCATAGATTCTGCACCATGATGCCAGTGAAAAATCACTCAGCCAATAAAGAACAGAGGAGTTGAAATGAGTGTCAGGCTGCTCTGTGGAGCCACAGATTAATCAGATCTCATCCTGAAACTGTAGTTTATCTTCACTGATTCTCGCTTTATTTCAGTTCATCTCTTTTCTTGGTATTTAAAACCGGGTCGAACCGTTTTCCTCCGCCTGGTGGCTCCCGAACAACAGGTGGCGACACCCACCTGCAGGGGGACCCAGAGGGCCCGGATCCGCAGGAAGAGGAGGAGGAACGGGAGGCTGTCACGGTGCGCTCACCTCAGCCAGCTGGACTTCTTTGTGTGTGCGTCAGAGGATCCTGCGGCGGAGGAGCCGCTCCGATGAAGAACCGGACCACCCGAACCGGAAACAGCAACACCGAAGAAGACCCCGGAGTGTGATCTGTGAGTATGAGCCACTCTGTTCGGGATCCGGCTGAACAGGATCAGGCCTTGTTAAAACTCCGGGACAGACTGTTGGTGACGGGCCTGGAAAGTCTTGGAAAGTTAGTGGATCCCAGGCATCATGAATAATAAAGTGATGAAAAAGCAGCGATTAAAATAGTGACGTCAGGAGACACGTGCTGCAGAACCAGTGTGTTTCCACATGAAATAAAGTTTTTAGTCATGGTTGAACAGGAAAATCTTCATTATTCTGCCAAAAATAACACAATAAATCCATCTTTCTGAGCTCATTAATGTTCATCAGGAAGATGCTGATTAATTTCTGATCAGTTTCATCCCTTAAATGTTGGTAAAGTTCTGCAGAATCTCTGAAACAAAGTCTCACATCAAGGCTTGATTGATTAGTGGGTGAAACACTGCTTACAGTCCAGACCCAGTTCCTGTTCAGCCACTGAACTCTGACCTTTGACCCCTTCAGGCAGAAAAAAGGCTCCTAACTCAAGGGATGAACCAGTGTTGTGTCGACACAGAACAGACAACTTAGCAAAGAAGCCATTTTAAACTGGATCTTTAGGCTCTTTGTTACCAGCAGCCTGTCACAAAGACACATCATTTGTTCCCATTTCTTTAGTTGCATCTATGAAAAACAGCAAAGAAAACACAGTTTGACAGACAGAAAATAGGATTTCTGCAGCAACAAGGTGATTCCCAAAGAGCTATTAGCTGAAAACTTGGCATATCTCAGCATGGTGTGCAGTGAGTCCTTAAAACATTTGAGGAAACTGGACAAGTGGAGGACAAAAGAAGAAGTGTCAGGCCTAAAAAACTATCTCCAGCAGATGAACAGGATCTGAAAGTGATGTCCTTAAGAAAGAGGAAAAAATCCAGCTGTGACCTGACAGGACCTGAGAGATGCATCTGGACCTTCAGCTGATCCATCTACTGTTGGCCCAAGCCTCATCAGAAATGGTCTCCATGGAAGGGTGGCTGTCAAGAAGCCGTTCTTAAGGAAGGGAAACAGGGAGAAAAGGCTGAGCTGTGCCAAATGACACAAGAAGTGGACTGAAAATCAGTGGCAACAGGTCTTATGGAGGGATGAATCCTCCCCAGAGCCCGGACCTCAACATTATTGAAGCAGTGTGGGATCATCTGACAGAGAACGGAACAAAAGGCAGCCCACATCCAAAGAAGAGCTTTGGGATGTCCTTCAAGAAGCCTGGAGAACTATTCCTGAAGACTCCTTAAAGAAATGACAGAAAGCTTGTCTCAGAGGGTTCAGGCTGTGTTGGAGAATAAAGGAGCTCAGACCAGAGATTCACCTTAAAGCTGCTGAGAACTGAGAAAAACTCTGTTTCTGCCTCAGATTCTGGGTTTATGTTCAGGTTTGAACATGTTTCAGTGGCTTTGGGCTGATCAGGACTGTTTGGGGGCTTAATAACTGTCTTTCTCTTGTCTTTGGTCTGGTTTTAGAGGATTTAAAGGCTCTCTGTTGGTTCAGGCTCGGCTGGAACCGGTGGATCAGGTTCAGCGTCAGACCGGTTGTGCCGGTGTTAGTTTGCCTTTATGGGCGTGTTGCAGGATGTCCTCCAGCCTCACCTCTGTGTGCTTTTCAGCTTTCTGCCAACAGACACTTTCAGCATCCAGTGCAGTTCATGTTTTACAAGAAGTTCCAACCCGTTTGAGAGAAGGTTTTCGTTAGATTTCAGGTAGCTCCAGATGTTCTGACCCGCTGAGCTGCTGCTGTGTTTCAGGTGATGGACGCAGAGAGCGGCGAGCTGTTCCTCGGATGTGCGGCGGGCGGCTGGCAGCTTGATGCTTCCTGCTCCGAACTCGTCTCCAGCGGCTCAGAGAAACCGCTGCAGGACTGGGACCCTGATGGTGTGAGTTTCCCCAGGAGGGGGAAGAGTGGGTCACATGACCTTAGATAGAGCAACATCTGGAATAGATCTGATATGTGTCACGTTTTATTCTCCTTTCAAGAACAAAGCTTCACAGAAATAAACCCATAAAATGTCAGGAGCATATCCCTGCTGTGATTGGCTGAGAGGCGGGGCACACCTGGACAGGTGACCAGTCCATCACAGACCGGCTGAAAATCAGTTTGTTTCTGTTAAATAAAAGTTTAAAGATGCCAGATGGAAGCGTTCAGGTGTAAAGTTCGGCTTCAGAGCAGCGGACTGTTAATAATGTGTTAATAATCTGCTAATAATGTGTTTATAATGTGTTAATAACGTCTTAATAACGTGTTAATAACGTGTTAATAATGTGTTAATAATGTGTTTATAATCTGTTAATAATGTGTTAATAATGTGTTATTAATCTGTTAATGTGTTAATAATGTGTTAATAATGTGTTATTAATCTGTTAATAATCTATTAATTCAGTCGTTTCTTTCTGCTTCAAAATCATTTAAATTTGAATGAGAAATATTTTCTTCTTCTGCTAAAACTTTAAATTGCAGTTGGTCCCTGACCACTCGCTTCAGATCACATGTCCTGTTTCTAAATGAAGAGCTCTGATTGGTTCCTGCCTCCGCAGACGCTCCACGACAGCGAATCAGAGGACGTCCTTCACGGCGTCGACCCCAACGAGGTGTTCTGCAGCGGGCCAGCGACAGACCCCTCATCAGAGAGCGACAGCGGGATCTCTGAGGAGCCCGTTGTGGAGAGTCCCGTCACCACGGCGACAGCCGTGACCACGGCGACCGGCCGGCTGCCTCCGGCGACCGTGTACCAGGTGGTTTATGACATCAGCGCTGTGGGCGGAGCTGAGAATAAACCTGGACAGGAGAACGTGATCTCCATCGAGCTCGGTGAGCCCGTTTGTGTTTTCTGTCGCTTAGATTGAGGCGGGGAAAGTGGGCGGAGCTTCAGAGCCGAGTGACATCATCTTTGTTAAAACTGAAAGGTCAGAAGGTCACATGCCGCCGTCCTCTTCCAGATGAGTGGAGCTCCCAGCTGCTGCTGTCGGACTCGTGCATCGTCAGCGAGCTGCCGCTGGTCTCCGCCGCCCGGCCCCACGGCAGCCTGAGCGCCGCCAGCCTCGACGGAGACCTGGTGAGACTTCCTGTCCGAGCTGCGCTCCCAGGTGACCCCTGACCCGGAGGACTCACTCTTCTTCTGCTGTTGCAGCTGTTCCCGGACCTGCAGCTGACGGAGGAGGAGCAGAAGCTGCTGACGGAGGAGGGCATGTCTCTGCCCAGCAACCTGCCGCTCACCAAGGTCAGACGCCATCACACCCGGCGCCGCGCAGCTGGACGACAGCCATGATTTTACCGTTTTTCACCCGCAGGCGGAGGAACGAATCCTGAAGAAAGTCCGGAGGAAAATCCGCAACAAGCAGTCGGCTCAGGACAGCCGGCGCAGGAGGAAGGAGTACATCGACGGGCTGGAGAGCAGGTAAGGCACGCCAGAGAGAAACATCTGGAGCTGGAGCAGCTGGAGCAGCAGCTGGAGCAGCAGCTGGAGCTGCTGGAGCAGAACCAGCTGCAGCAGCAGCTGGAGCAGCTGGAGCTGGTTCAAACACAACAGAAGAAGAAGGAGGAGGAGCAGAGACCTCCTCTGATGTGTTGTTAGAGCGCAGCTTTCAATGATAATTCTGTCGTTTTTGACCTTTGACTGGCTGTGCGTGTGTGTGTGTGTGTGTGTGCATGTGTGTGTGTGTGTGTGTGTGCGTGTGTGTGCACGTACGTGCGCGCTCGCAGGGCGGCGGCGTGCTCGGCTCAGAACAAAGAGCTGCAGAGGACGGTGGAGCAGCTGGAGAAACACAACATGTACGAGCTGGTTTTTATTCAGAGTGAATCTGCTGATTATTTTCCTGATTGATCCTTTCTTTGGGTTTGGGTCGGACCGGTTCGGACCGGGTCGGACCGGGTCGGACCGGTTGGTGTGATTCAGAACAGACGTTACGTTACTGTTTCTCTCAGGTCTCTGCTGGCTCAGCTGCGACAGCTTCAGTCTCTCATCACACAGACGGTCAGCAAAGGAGCCCAGACCAGCACCTGCCTACTGGTACGATGCCTCAGATCAATCCGTTTCTGACAGAACCAGAGTTCTGACAGAACCAGAGTTCTGACAGAACCAGAGTTCTGACAGAACCAGAGTTCTGACGGACCAGAGTTCTGCAGGACCAGAGTTCTGACAGAACCAGAGTTCTACAGAACCAGAGTTCTGACAGAACCAGAGTTCTGCAGGACCAGAGTTCTACAGAACCAGAGTTCTGACAGAACCAGAGTTCAGAGTTCTGAAGAACCAGAGTTCTGCAGGACCAACGCTGTGCTCCTGTCCTCAGATCATCCTGGTCTCGCTGGGTCTGATCATCCTGCCGAGCTTCAGTCCGTTCAGCCGCCGCCCGTCTGCAGACGAGGACTACAGACCCACGGGAGGTTGGTTTCCTGCTGACATCACTTCCTGCTGACATCACTTCCTGCCTGCTGGGGAGTTTAAATATTACTGCTTTGTTTTAAACATGTCGCTCTAAACAGGAACTGATTTGTTTCTTTACATTTTATTGATTAGTCTGACCTCTGAAACTAATCGTATTTATGAAATTTTGTTGATTTCATCTCCAAAAACCACAAAAAACTCCACAATTCACAATTTAATTACAATTTTTCTAGTTAAAACAAAGTAAATTTTCACTTTTTGAAAGAAGTCCATCTGCTCATGTGTGGAAATCTGTTTCAGTCGGTGTTTAAAAAAGAAATTGATTAATGAACATTAAACGCAGCAGAAGAAGAAATCCTCACTTTTGATCTCTGTAGTTATTTCCAGAAACATCCTGACAGATCCAGCGTCCTCGCAGCTGACGGCAGACGGCGCCGGCACGCCAACGCTCCACGCCGACTCCTCACCGCCGCCCCCTGACCTCAGCCAATCAGGGCCTCCAGAGGGCGCCGCTGGTCTCCAGGAACCTGTCGACGTCCCAGAAGATGCGGCGTCTGATGGGATGATCCATGAGGGAAGCCAGTCGGGGAACGTCTCAGCTGCTGTGCAGGTGACCCGAAAAGGAGGCCATGACACGACGACACTGGCACATGCTGATGAGATGTAGTCGGGCTGCGACCGACCGACAACCACAACTGGACTTCGGTGCCGTGGTCATAGACACTGCAGCTGGTGGCGGCCAATTCAGAGAACAAAACACTCCGAGACTGAAGGAGGAGGACGGTGGCTCATTAAAACGAGAGAAAAACAGCCCAGACCATCCCAGCATTTATCCCAGACCATCCCAGCATTTATCCCAGGCCATCCCAGCATTTATCCCAGACCATCACAGACCATCCCAGCATTTATCCCAGGCCATCCCAGGCCATCCCAGCATTTATCCCAGACCATCCCAGCATTTATCCCAGACCATCACAGGCCATCCCAGCATTTATCCCAGACCATCACAGGCCATCCCAGCATTTATCCCAGACCATCACAGGCCATCCCAGCATTTATCCCAGACCATCACAGGCCATCCCAGCATTTATCCCAGACCATCCCAGACCATCCCAGCATTTATCCCAGACCATCCCAGCTTTTATCCCAGACCATCCCAGCATTTATCCCAGACCATCCCAGCATTTATCCCAGACCATCACAGACCATCCCAGCATTTATCCCAGGCCATCCCAGGCCATCCCAGCATTTATCCCAGACCATCCCAGCATTTATCCCAGACCATCACAGGCCATCCCAGCATTTATCCCAGACCATCACAGGCCATCCCAGCATTTATCCCAGACCATCACAGGCCATCCCAGCATTTATCCCAGACCATCACAGGCCATCCCAGCATTTATCCCAGACCATCCCAGACCATCCCAGCATTTATCCCAGACCATCCCAGCTTTTATCCCAGACCATCCCAGCATTTATCCCAGACCATCCCAGCTTTTATCCCAGACCATCCCAGCATTTATCCCAGACCATCACAGGCCATCCCAGCATTTATCCCAGACCATCACAGGCCATCCCAGCATTTATCCCAGACCATTACAGACCATCCCAGCATTTATCCCAGACCATCCCAGGCCATCCCGGCATTTATCCCAGACCATCCCAGCATTTATCCCAGACCATCCCAGCTTGTAAACATTTTATATTCCATCTGGTGTCTGTTTGGTCTGTTTGAGTCTACAACCAGCAGATGATTAACTCAGCTTAGCGGGGATGGTTAACCTTGTCTGGTGCTACTTCCAGTTTGGAAGTTTGCTCACAGTCTTTATGCTAAGCTAACTCGCTGAACTACTGCTTTACTTTCCATTTTTCACTGAATTGGGAATTCAACTGAATGCAGATTTCTGTTGTTGGTACTAAAAACAGTTTGTTCTTTCTTAGAAAATTGTCATTTTTCTGTTTGGGTTCTTAAATGAGATCAGATCAGACTTGGCTCATGCTAACGCTACCCTCACTGTTTCAGTAAAATGACAGATCTCTGATACTTTTAGCACAAAAACTTCTGTTTTACAGAAATTATACAGAGTCTGACTCTGAAAACAACCGAAATATAACTCTAAGCTCCTAACGGACCTGTCGCTGCGTTTATAATCTTACACAGAAGCTAATAAAGGCAGGAAGTAAGTCCACTGTCCTGTTAGCATGCTAGTAGCGTAGCAGGCTAACAGGCTAAAGTAGGATATCTGCTTTTCTGAGGGAAAATAGTTTTTTTAAAGGATGAGTTGTTGGGAAATCAATCATAAAAGGGACTTATTTTCTGTCATCTGATGTCAGGGCTGCTGATTTTGTGAATGAAGCTGGATTACAGATTATTTCTGGGGAATTGTTCTTTATTGTAGGCTAATGTTCTTTAGCTGAACAGATTTCTCTTGTATGGACATCATAGCGTCCAGCTTTAACCCCCCAGCACTGAAACCACAGACCTTTCTTCCAAGGCCGGGTCGCTTTCCCTCGATAATGAAGATAACTGACGTTATTGTTTTGTATTTTCTTCACGGGGCAGATTGTGACCGTCGTCACGGTAACCAAACTCTGCCAGATAAACGAGCTCATCCAGCATCAGCCGTCTGATTTAACCGGGCTGGTGTGGTGGGTCTCTTTGAATCTTCACTTTCAGAGATCTTCTGGTTATTTTTGGGGGGCTGCTGGGGCATTGGGGGGGGGGGTTCTCCTTTACTCTGATTGGTCTGTTGGTTTCTAACTAAATAAAAGGTTAAACGTGTAAAACGGCACACATAAAGACCCACTTTCACACTGTATCTAAGCCAAAATAATCGCCATAGCAACAGCGACCCCCAACCTGAACCCTGCTACGGAGCGCAGCCGCCCGTCCGGTTCTGCAGAACCACGGTCCGGGTCAGTTGCCTGGACCTGGAGAATGTTGGTCGACTCTTACCTGGTGATCAGAAATGTAACTTTAACCAATAAAATCTGTCCTTTTTAACTTGGAACATCCGTCATAAACTGTCATAAAACTGTTGTAATTTAACTAAATCCTTTATTTAAAGTCTGATGTGGTCAATTAGGAGCTGATTTCAGCTCATGAGACACTTTTTATGAACTTTACATGAATTTTTACATGTTTTATCGGGTCTCTGTTGTCACAGAAATGTAAAACTGGCCTTAAAGTGTTGATTTTCTGCAGCGGCTCAAAGCTAAACTGAGACAGACTCCATCTCAAACCTCCGGCTCCAGTGTTGAACCCGTTACCTGCAGCAGCCGGCAGCAGCCGGCCCGGTTCGCCACAGACCGGCGGCAGCAGCCGGCCCGGTTCGCCACAGACCGGCTCTGGCCTCCTCCATGACTTTGTTCCAGTTATTTTTAAAGAATGAGCCTGCAGTGAGGCCTTCTGCAGCTGTTTGGGACGGAGGCTGAACCTGGCTGAACCGGGCTGAACTGGGCTGAACTGGGCTGAACTGGGCTGAACCGGGCTGAACCGGGCTGAACCGGTTCCCTGTAAAGATGAGGATGATAAAGCTCTGTTTTCTGTCTGTTTCTGAGCTGCTTTAAATGTGTTTTCCGGCACGTTTGAGCGTCTTAAAGGGAAGTTTAAAGACATTCAGCCTGGTCACATGTATCTAACGTCTGCCTCTCAGCTTTTTTGTGGCCTTTCTCCTGTTTTATAGATTAAAACCAGATATTATTAATCAAAGTGCTGCTGATGCTGTATCCGAGCTGTTTGACTGAATGATTTTATTTCCTGAAACAACATTTTGTCCTCGCTCTGCTCTGATCTCACAGCCTTCCTTCACTGAATCTGAATAAAAAGAAACAATCAGACTGACTTATTGTCCCTTTCTTTCAGAGAATGATTATTGGTTTCATTATATCTCCACCGACCAACGTCTCAGAGGATTAAAAAGGGACCTTTGAAAGAGTTCAGATGTTTTCTGCACTTCCTACTTCTGCAGTTATGGTCCAAAGTGTTGTATGAAAGCATAGGTCTGCTGCCTCGGTGTCTGATGGCGGTTTGCATAAACTGCAGATCAGATGAGCCATGAAGGACAAGAGTGGATAAGGTGTGTTTCCAACCCGGCCCTCTCTCACTCGCTGTGTTAACATCACATTATTATTATTATCGGCTGCTGACCTCACAGAAAATGTGGAGTTAAGCGCTCTGTCTCCACCCTGGAAACAGACCGATGACCCAAAGGTGTTGAACCAGGGCGCCGCTGTGCTTAAAGCAGCAGGTTCTGACCAAAGTCCGTCCCAAACGCCTCCTTTAATGCAGGAACTTTTATGGAGCTGCTCACACTGACTGATGATCAGTTAATCAGAGCATTGATCAGTGAATCAGAGCATTGATCAGTGAATCAGAGCATTGATCAGTTAATCAGAGCATTGATCAGTTAATCAGAGCATTGATCAGTTAATCAGAGCATTGATCAGTTAATCAGAGCATTGATCAGTTAATCTGAGCATTGATCAGTTAATCTGAGCATTGATCAGTTAATCAGTGCATTGATCAGCAGCTCCTGGCTGTTTTACCCTCTCAGTTCCTGTGGAAGCAGTGAGGGTTCACTTAGTTTCTCACACTCTGCTGCTGTGTTTCCTCTCAGTTTCTGTTCCATAAAGACTGACACAGCTGACCACCTGAGGTTGTTCCTGCCGGTGATATCTTTATTTAGTTGTTACTCTCAGTGATTCTGGGAATATTCTAAAGCTGTGAATGAGCAGCAGCAGCATCCACCTTTAATCAGCTCCTCTGTGTATTGCTGCCATTTAACAGGAAGTGGGAGAGCCCCCCCGTCCCCTCGGCTCCCTCCAGGTTTCAATTATTCAACAGAAAAAGGTCTAATTATGGAAAAAGCTGCGGTGTGCAGGAACAGGGAGGGGGCTCCACACGGCAGGTTTTCAGTCTGCAGGGACTTCATCATCCATGAGTCCTTCTTACTTTGCGTTTCTCTGCTAAAGCTGAACTAAAACATGCACTGATGGCTGAATTCCAGCTCCTTTTCCTCCTCTGTGACCCAGCATCCAGCGCCAGGAGACCAGCAGGACGCCAAAGGTGTGGCTGCTGGTCATCAGCTGTGTTTAAGAAGTGAGGAAAGTTTCAGAAAAGAGTCCACAGCTCAGAGTTTAGGAACCAGAACCTCAGAGCTCCGTCTCCTTTAGTTCTGGTTCTGGAGCGAGGTCATTGGACCCGCTGGGGGCTGGCTTTAGGGGGTCATAAAGATCAGAAGGAGCCTGAAACTGGACCCTGAAGCTGATGGGTACCGGGTCCGGTAGCAGGTCAGCAGCTGCCTTTTGGACCACCTGCTAAGGCAGGAATTACCACCCAGCTCAGATCTGGAAACAGCTGACCTCAGTTTGGACCAAACCGGTGTCACGCTGGTTCAGGCTCTGAGCCCAGAGAGTCCGGCTCAGGAGCTGAGATCCGTACTTCTGTTTCAGACGGATCGGTCACGCCTTCATACGATGGCCCACAGGTAGCTGAGCAGAGCTGCTGAGGAGCACCATGAGGCGGTCCCAGAACACCCCCCACTGTTCAGTTTCTGCTTCTAGCAGCACCTTCACATCAAATCAATCTGTGGTTCCAAACACCAGTTACTGCCCCCCTCCCTGGTAGTTTTGGACCCTTTGATGTTATTTAACCACAGAAGCTCACATGAGCCGAACAAACAGCAGCTTTGTGTTGAGACAAATGGGGAAAATGGGGATCTACGATCCGAAGCTGCCAGCTCGTCTTTTATTAATCAGTGAAGAACCTCCTGAAAAAGTGAGTGAACCCTCCACACTCACTGGGTTAGGTTAACCGGGTTAGGTTAACCGGTCAGTTTAACCTGAACACTCACTGGGTTAGATTAACCGGGTTAGGTTAACCGGTCAGTTTAACCCGAACAGTCACTGGGTTAGATTAACCGGTCAGTTTAACCCAAACACTCACTGGGTTAGGTTAACCGGTTAGATTAACCGGTCAGTTTAACCCAAACACTCACTGGGTTAGGTTAACCGGTTAGATTAACCGGTCAGTTTAACCCGAATACTCACTGGGTTAGGTTAACCGGGTTAGGTTAACCGGTCAGTTTAACCCAAACACTCACTGGGTTAGATTAACCGGGTTAGGTTAACCGGTCAGTTTAACCTGAACACTCACTGGGTTAGGTTAACCGGGTTAGGTTAACCGGTCAGTTTAACCCAAACACTCACTGGGTTAGATTAACCGGGTTGGATTAACCGGTCAGTTTAACCCGAACAGTCACTGGGTTAGATTAACCGGTCAGTTTAACCTGAACACTCACTGGGTTAGATTAACCGGTCAGTTTAACCCTCCACACTCACCGGGTTAGGTTAACCGGTCAGTTTAACCCGAATACTCACTAGGTTAGATTAACCGGTCAGTTTAACCCGAACACTCACTGAGTTAGATTAACCGGGTTGGATTAACCGGTCAGTTTAACCCGAACACTCACTGAGTTAGATTAACCGGGTTAGGTTAACCGGTTAGATTAACCCAAACACTCACTGACTGATGGCAGGAAGACACACTGAGGGAGAGTGGACTGAGCACTTCCAGCACATGATTAAAACTAATTAACTATAAAGTATTATTTCATATATCAGGAGGCGGAGCTTCCAGCCACCAACTGAAAGGTCACCGGTTCAGCTCCCGGCTCCACACATGGAGCGAGAGGTGCTTGAACACATCGCGTGGGTGTGATTTCTCATTGTTTTCATCCCCTCAGTGATTTTCTCACACATTTGTGGCCAGAGTGGATCATTTGTCTCCCTCCTGAACTGATGAGGGGCTCAGCTGAGGTTCATTTATCAGCAAACATCCAGAATCTGCGCTGAAGCCCTGCTCCTCTGGATCACCAGGGGGCGCCGTGGCAGTGGAATAACCTGCTGCCTGGACATCATCTGAGCAGGTTTCTGCCTCCTTTCTGCTCCACGGCTCATCTCAGCGGTCAGTTTGGGGCGACCTGACGGTCAGGGGCCCGGAGACACTTCTGGAAACTAAGCGGGCATCCCTGTCCAGCTCCCTCCATTGTTCCTCCTTTCCTGTGTCCTCATCCTCCCTCCTTCCTTCCTCCCCCTCCCTCCCTGCGTCTCCCGGCTCTCCGCCCCGTCAGTCCGCGGGCAGGCAGCCAGTCTCCGCGGTCCCTCAGAGGCTTTAACGGATCCACCGGCGGCGGCGTGTTGCGCAGCTGGGACCTCTGACTGTCTCATTTCAGCCGGAGAGGACTTTCACTGCTCTTCATCGTGCTCGCGGTGGGTTCTGTGGACAGTGCACGCGCTCTTGGGTTGGTAAACCTGCTTTGAAACAGTGCGCGTGACGGAACTTTGACAGGTGAACGCGTTTGCTGGGAGTTTGTCCTGTTGGTGCGGAGTCCTCTGCAGGGTTTCTGGGGCTGCTGACGCACCGAAAACTTCCAGGCAGCATGGAGATGAAAGCGGACACGCGCTGAGGTACGCAGGCATCATTTGATCACATGTATTGATCAGCATCAGTTTGTCTGATGCTGTAATGTTGGAGACTTTCAGATGCAGCAGAGAAACGTTTTTCAGCCTCCTGATTACTTTAATTCTACAAAAATACAATTACAGTCCAGATCAGCTTCATTTCTTTATATTTATATATATATATATATACTTATATAAAAACAGGAAGCAGCTGCAGAGATTCACTGAAACATGTTCAAACCTGAACATAAACCCAGAATCTGAGGCAGAAACAGAGTTTTTATCAGTTCTCAGCAGCTTTAAAGTGAATCTCTGGTCTGAGCTCCTTTATTCTCCAACACAGCCTGAACCCTCTGAGACAAGCTTTCTGTCATTTCTTTAAGGAGTCTTCAGGAATAGTTCTCCAGGCTTCTTGAAGGACATCCCAAAGCTCTTCTTTGGATGTGGGCTGCCTTTTGTTCCGTTCTCTGTCAGATGATCCCACACTGCTTCAATAATGTTGAGGTCCGGGCTCTGGGGAGGATTCATCCCTCCATAAGACCTGTTGCCACTGATTTTCAGTCCACTTCTTGTGTCATTTGGCACAGCTCAGCCTTTTCTCCCTGTTTCCCTTCCTTAAGAACGGCTTCTTGACAGCCACCCTTCCATGGAGCCCATTTCTGATGAGGCTTGGGCCAACAGTAGATGGATCAGCTGAAGGTCCAGATGCATCTCTCAGGTCCTGTCAGGTCACAGCTGGATTTTTTCCTCTTTCTTAAGGACATCACTTTCAGATCCTGTTCATCTGCTGGAGATAGTTTTTTAGGCCTGACACTTCTTCTTTTGTCCTCCACTTGTCCAGTTTCCTCAAATGTTTTAAGGACACACTGCACACCATGCTGAGATATGCCAAGTTTTCAGCTAGTAGCTCTTTGGGAATCACCTTGTTGCTGCAGAAATCCTATTTTCTGTCTGTCAAACTGTGTTTTCTTTGCTGTTTTTCATAGATGCAGCTAAAGAAATGGGAACAAATGATGTGTCTTTGTGACAAAGTGCCTAAAGATCCAGTTTAAATGGCTTCTTTGCTAAGTTGTCTGTTCTGTGTCGACACAACACTGGTTCATCCCTTGAGTTAGGAGCCTTTTTTCTGCCTGAAGGGTTCAAAGGTCAGAGTTCAGTGGCTGAACAGAGAAAAAACTCGTTCCTCTGTGTCTGCAGGGATTAATAATTCAGCTCAGCTCTCGGACGACCTGCCGGGCAGAGATGTTCTGTTGGAGGGAGGGCGGCGCTCTCCTGCTGGTTCTGCTGGTTCTGTTGGACCTGCAGCTGGCGGCCGCACACCGCCACGCCCGTGGACTTCATGAACGCCGGGTGAACATCACGCTGGCGGTTATTCTGCCGCAGACCAACACAGATTACCCGTGGGCGTGGCCTCGCATCGGCCCCGCCCTGGAGCGGGCCATCAGAACCATCAACGCCGACCCCACCCTGCTCCCAGACCACCACCTGACCTACGCCTTCAAGAACAGCGAGAACCAGGACGGGATCTGCTCGGAGTCGGTGGCGCCGCTGGTGGCGGTGGATCTGAAGGTGGCCTACGACCCGTGGGCCTTCATCGGGCCGGGCTGCTCCTACACCTCCTCGCCGGTGGGCTTCTTCACCAACCACTGGAAGGTGCCCATGATCACGGCGGGCGCTCCGGCCGTGGCGTTCTACGGCGGCGTCTACCCGTCCATCACCAACACCGGCCCCACCCACAGGAAGCTGGGGAGGTTCGCCCTGCGGATCTGCGAGCGCTTCGGGTGGCGAGAGCACGTGACGCTCATGTTCAGCGACAACAAGGTGGACGACCGGCCGTGTTACTTCGCCACCGAGGGTCTGTACACGGAGCTGAAGAGCATCAACATCACCATCATCGACAGCGTGTTCGAGGAGAACAAGCTGCCCATCAACTACTCGCAGATCCTGTCCGACATCCAGAACAGCGGCCGAGGTGAGTGCCGGCGCACGCTCTGCGGTTCACCTCCTCACAGGTGGCGCTCAGGGATCTGGGAAATACCCAGAAGCCTCAGCGGCTGAGGCCGGCAGGAGGGCAGCGGGAGGTCGGCCGTGTCGCTCGGTTTGTAACCATGACGACGCTCAGATGAGTCCATGGAGGCTGTTCTGTGCTGGTTTTGGTCTTTATGGGAACATTTCTTTCTGTTAATGAGCCCATTATTCTGATTATTATTATTATCTGATTATTTTCACTCCGTTTAGCTGCAGGAGGAACATTTGAGCAGAACCCATGTTCCGGTACCTTGTGTTTCAGTGTGGGAGGCGAAGGTTGCTTAGACAGAGATGGGCTGCTGTAGGTTTAGGTGCAGCCAGTGGATGAAGGCGATCAGCCAGAATGATGCTTTCCTTCCTGGTGAAGCTGTAGGGACAAAAGTCTCTTCACTGAGTTTAATTCCTGTTTTTTCCATCTTTTCTCTTCTTGGAGACAAATGACATCACAATGTTGCTTCTCCATCCTCTTAAAAGCTTTTCTTCATTTCTTTCTGGAAGGTGTTTCTCAGTAAATCCTTTAAGGTGTTCCCCAGGGTTCTGTTCTGGGCCCGGTGCTGTTTGCTTCCTTTGGGTCATATAATCAGAACATTTAAAGCTGCTTCCTGCCATTGTTACTCAAATGATGTTCAGCTTCTTTTAGCCTGGTGACATTTCTAAGGTCCACTGCGGCCCGATCAGAACCGCAGTGGCAGGAAGCAGCTTTAAATGTTCTGATTATATGACCCAAAGGAAGCAAACAGCACCGGGCCCAGAACAGAACCCTGAGGAACACCTCTCTCTCAGAGACTCTTTCCCACTGGAAGGGCAGCCTGACGCCTTTCTGAACAAACTCAGAACAAACAAAGAATAAAAGTGACTCACAGCTCAAAGTGCTGCTGAGAGTTTGTGGTTCTTATCAGAGACGAACGATACGAGGAGGACAAAGGGTGAGCTGAGCGGTTATTATCCTGTGAACACTTCCTGTTAGAAACCAGGGACTCTGAAGTTAGGCTGAGCTCACAGCGCTGCAGACGTTTTATTCCCGGGTAGAAGGAGCCGATTCTCCCGTTTACAGAAGCTGCTGCAGGCTGACAGAGTCAAAGCAAAGACTCTGATCTCTGCCTCATGTAGCAGAGAAATAGATCCAGAAATGCATCAATAACTCAATACATGCTACAAAAATAGAATTAAATATGACTTCAGGTCATAAATAATCTGGAAAATCTGAAATGCAAGTTATTTTTTCTGCATTTATTTAACTTTAACTTATTTACTTTGTCAGATTTCTTATTAGATACATTTTATTGATTTATCTGTAGAATTGTTCTTTTAATCCATGAAATCCTGATTTTATTTAGAATGTTTTTTTCTGATAATTTCCTTCTGGTCACTTTCTTTCCCGACGTATTTATTCCTGATTCATTCTGAGGTTTAAACTAACGCCACCTTTCCGGTGGACCCTCCGGGTCACGTGGCGTATATCGGGTGTTCGGGCTGACATGAGGCCGCCGCCGCTCCTTTGATGCTCTGATTTCAGCAGTTTGTTCCATAAACTGCTCGGGTGCCGAGCATCTGCTGGACCGACTGTTTCCACACTAATTAGGAGCAGATGTGGGCTGTGAGGACGGTTTATTTCTGTAAATACTGAACACGATGCGTCACCTTCAGCGGTCACATGACTGATGACACCTGAGCCTGACTCGCCACTTGCTCTGATTTAGGAGTCGGTTCTTATTTCCAAAACAGGCTCTGCGGTTAAACCCAAACAGAAACAAGTTCTGCAGAACCAGTTCGGCCTCAGACCCGCTGAAGCTCTGTGCCTCAGAAACATCTTTCTGTCAGAACTCAAGGGGAGAGAAACGCTGCAGAGCAGGCGGAGGCAGGGCGATCCGTGTGGAAGCAGAACCATCGGACACAGTCCCACAGCGGGTCACTCAGAGCAGCTGCAGTCAGACCTCCAGCAGCTGTAAAATCAGATTAAATCTGTAGCTGAGCTGCTTTAAAGACCTTTTCCCTGATTCTCTCTGTTTTTAACCCAGAAATGGCAGCTCAACAACATGATGAACTGATTTATTCTGGTTCCAGAATTATTATTATATTATTATTTATTCTGAGGATTTGAACTCAGATCTCCCACATGAAAGGTGGGAATCACACCACTACAGTATCCAGTTTGTTCTTTAACGAGATGCGATGAGGCTGAAAGGAAATAGGGGGTAAATATGAGGTTGCACTGCTGCTCAGGCCTAAAACAGGCTGAGGCTGCAGGGTCTGGTTAAAGCCTGTAGGCCTAAAACAGGCTGCAGGGTCTGGTTAAAGCCTGTAGGCCTAAAACAGGCTGCAGGGTCTGGTTAAAGCCTGTAGGCCTAAAACAGGCTGCAGGGTCTGGTTAAAGCCTGTAGGCCTAAAACAGGCTGCAGGGTCTGGTTAAAGCCTGTAGGCCTAAAACAGGCTGCAGGGTCTGGTTAAAGCCTGTAGGCCTAAAGCAGGCTGCAGGGTCTGGTTAAAGCCTGTAGGCCTAAAACAGGCTGCAGGGTCTGGTTAAAGCCTGTAGGCCTAAAACAGGCTGCAGGGTCTGGTTAAAGCCTGTAGGCCTAAAACAGGCTGCAGGGTCTGGTTAAAGCCTGTAGGCCTAAAACAGGCTGCAGGGTCTGGTTAAAGCCTGTAGGCCTAAAACAGGCTGCAGGGTCTGGTTAAAGCCTGTAGGCCTAAAACAGGCTGCAGGGTCTGGTTAAAGCCTGTAGGCCTAAAACAGGCTGCAGGGTCTGGTTAAAGCCTGTAGGCCTAAAACAGGCTGTAGGGTCTGGTTAAAGCCTGTAGGCCTAAAACAGGCTGCAGGGTCTGGTTAAAGCCTGTAGGCCTAAAACAGGCTGCGGGGTCTGGTTAAAGCCTGTAGGCCTAAAGCAGGCTGCAGGGTCTGGTTAAAGCCTGTAGGCCTAAAACAGGCTGCGGGGTCTGGTTAAAGCCTGTAGGCCTAAAACAGGCTGCAGGGTCTGGTTAAAGCCTGTAGGCCTAAAACAGGCTGCAGGGTCTGGTTAAAGCCTGTAGGCCTAAAACAGGCTGCAGGGTCTGGTTAAAGCCTGTAGGCCTAAAACAGGCTGCAGGGTCTGGTTAAAGCCTGTAGGCCTAAAGCAGGCTGCAGGGTCTGGTTAAAGCCTGTAGGCCTAAAACAGGCTGCAGGGTCTGGTTAAAGCCTGTAGGCCTAAATCAGGCTGCAGGGTCTGGTTAAAGCCTGTAGGCCTAAAACAGGCTGCAGGGTCTGGTTAAAGCCTGTAGGCCTAAAACAGGCTGCAGGGTCTGGTTAAAGCCTGTAGGCCTAAAACAGGCTGTAGGGTCTGGTTAAAGCCTGTAGGCCTAAAACAGGCTGCAGGGTCTGGTTAAAGCCTGTAGGCCTAAAACAGGCTGCAGGGTCTGGTTAAAGCCTGTAGGCCTAAAACAGGCTGCAGGGTCTGGTTAAAGCCTGTAGGCCTAAAACGGGCTGCAGGGTCTGGTTAAAGCCTGTAGGCCTAAAACGGGCTGCAGGGTCTGGTTAAAGCCTGTAGGCCTAAAACAGGCTGCGGGGTCTGGTTAAAGCCTGTAGGCCTAAAACAGGCTGCAGGGTCTGGTTAAAGCCTGTAGGCCTAAAACAGGCTGCAGGGTCTGGTTAAAGCCTGTAGGCCTAAAACAGGCTGCAGGGTCTGGTTAAAGCCTGTAGGCCTAAAACAGGCTGCAGGGTCTGGTTAAAGCCTGTAGGCCTAAAACAGGCTGCAGGGTCTGGTTAAAGCCTGTAGGCCTAAAGCAGGCTGCAGGGTCTGGTTAAAGCCTGTAGGCCTAAAACAGGCTGCAGGGTCTGGTTAAAGCCTGTAGGCCTAAAACAGGCTGTAGGGTCTGGTTCAGCAGGAGCTGAAGTGATCGCACAGAAACTCAAACACGCTGTCAGGCTGCAGATAAAGCAGCTCAGTTCCTGAAAAGCTGACATTTAGGAGCTGCCCAGATCACACACTGAGTCATTTTACTGCTTCCATAAACTTCGGTAAACTTTAATCTGTGCACATTATGATGCCTCAGACCAGAGAGCGAGCAGCAGGAAGCTGTTCTGTTCTGGGTCCCAGACACCAGCCCCTGATGGGTGCCTCAGGCCTTCATCATCATCATCATCACTGCAGCAACCAGAAACCTGAGCTGCTCCAGATCCAGGCGGCTCACTGCCCCGAGGACGCAGCCGAAGAGTCAGCATCAGTGGGTGATGCAGCAGATTTCCAGAGCAGTTCTCCCACCTGGAGTAAATCAGCAGAATCACTGCTCCAGGTTCCCCAAAGACATGAAACACTCCACTGTCTGCCGGGGTCCAGACTCCGGCTGCTCTGACGTTAACAGGAAGCAGTAAATCCAGGCTTTTGTATCAGCTTTCTATCAATTATTCAAAAGTCCACCTCTGCTCACTTTGAGCTGCAGGAGAGTTCATGTTAAACAGGAAAAAACCAGCAGAACTGAAGCTTCTCTCTGATCCTGAGCTGCAGGAGGAGGGAAAAAACTCCCTTTAACAGGAAGAAACCTCCATCAGAACCAGAACCAGGAAGAAACCTCCATCAGAACCAGAACCAGGAAGAAACCTCCATCAGAACCAGAACCAGGAAGGGTCCATCTGCCTGGACCAGCTGGGGCTGAGAGGACAGGAAAGAGGGGACAACAAGCAGCGTAACACCAGGCCAGAGACACCTGCTGAGAGAGAGAAACACAAGTTAATGACAGCAATGATGTCATCTGTACATGGAGGGAGGAGAGGTGCATCATGGGAGCTCCCCCAGCAGGCTGGGCCTATAGCAGCAGAACATGGAGGGAGGAGAGGTGCATCATGGGAGCTCCCCCAGCAGGCTGGGCCTATAGCAGCAGAACTATGGGATGTTTCAGGCTCACCTGAGCCATCCCTAACTATCAGAAAGGAGAGTTTCAGCCTGATCTTAAAGGTAGAGAATAAAGACCAACAGCTTAGCTGGATCAGCTTGAGTTTTATGGCACATGAAGCCAGTGTTTGTCAGCCTGGCTGCTCTGGTTCTGACCCTCCCTTTAGGGGTAAACGGTCCACATCAGGGTGGGGGAGTCCCTCATGATGCTGGGAGCCCTGTTCCTCCTGATGTTATCCTGCTGCTGTAACGGATGTAAGGACTGTGGGACCCAGGCCGGCCCTCTGGGGCCCCTGCAGGGACTCCAGCTGTCGCTGGGCCCTCTTTATCAAGCTGCCAGAACCAGAAATGACCCGATCATTAACAAACTGTTAATGAGAAGCTCCTGAGTTCCTCCGAGTCGAGTTTTATCACATTAATGGATCAGAAACTGACTGGAGCCGCTGATTCAGAGGAAACAGACTGGAGCTGAGAAGGAGTTTAATGGTGAAATAATCAGAAGATGGAGAGTTGGACCCAGAGAGTTGGACCCAGAGAGTTGGACCCAGAGTTGGACCCAGAGAGTTGGACCCAGAGAGTTGGACCCAGAGAGTTGGACCCAGAGTTGGACCCAGAGAGTTGAACCCAGAGAGTTGGACCCAGAGTTGGACCCAGAGAGCTGGACCCAGAGAGTTGGACCCAGAGAGTTGAACCCAGAGAGTTGGACCCAGAGAGTTGGACCCAGAGAGTTGGACCCAGAGAGTTGGACCCAGTGTTGGACCCAGAGAGTTGGACCCAGAGATTTGGACCCAGAGAGTTGGACCCAGAGAGTTGAACCCAGAGAGTTGGACCCAGAGAGTTGGACCCAGAGAGTTGGACCCAGAGAGTTGGACCCAGAGAGCTGGACCCAGAAAGTTGGACCCAGAGATTTGGACCCAGAGAGCTGGACCCAGAGTTGGACCCAGAGAGTTGGACCCAGAGTTGGACCCAGAGAGTTGGACCCAGAGAGCTGGACCCAGAGAGTTGGACCCAGAGAGCTGGACCCAGAGAGTTGGACCCAGAGAGTTGGACCCAGAGAGTTGGACCCAGAGAGTTGGACCCAGAGTTGGACCCAGAGTTGGACCCAGAGAGTTGGACCCAGAGAGTTGGACCCAGAGAGTTGGACCCAGAGAGTTGGACCCAGAGAGTTGGACCCAGAGTTGGACCCAGAGAGTTGGACCCAGAGAGTTGGACCCAGAGAGTTGGACCCAGAGAGTTGGACCCAGAGAGTTGGACCCAGTGTTGGACCCAGAGAGTTGGACCCAGAGATTTGGACCCAGAGAGTTGGACCCAGAGAGTTGGACCCAGAGAGCTGGACCCAGAGAGTTGGACCCAGAGAGTTGGACCCAGAGAGTTGGACCCAGAGAGTTGGACCCAGAGTTGGACCCAGAGAGTTGGACCCAGAGAGTTGGACCCAGAGAGTTGGACCCAGTGTTGGACCCAGAGAGCTGGACCCAGAGAGTTGGACCCAGAGAGCTGGACCCAGAGAGCTGGACCCAGAGAGTTGGACCCAGAGAGACTCCTGCGTTTATCTGTCAGTGTAATAACTCCTGAATGCTGCTTCCTCTCTCTGTGGAGGCGTTGCACAAAGCAACGCTGCGACTGCTTCCCACAGAGACATAAAACCTCCTGACAGGGCGTTTATTAACCGGGTCACCGACCCGCCGCCCTATAAGGAAGCTGCAGCCCATTATCAGATCTCTGGGTATTTCCTGCCAAACACTCTGGTCACTTTTATCTTACGTTCGAGTCGTTAATCGAAGATGCAGCTGAGCAGGAGACTGTAATAAATCCCCTCCAGCCTTTCTCTGAGGAACTCTGAAACACTGGAACTGGAGATCCTCTGGACAGCCTCAGCCGGGCGGAACATCTTAATTATTCTCATTAGGACCTCACTAATAACCCTAAATTTCCTCTTTTTAAAAACGAGGCCTGACTTGTCAGAACTGCTGCTGTGGGAACATTTTCTCCCTTTTAATGGTTGCTGCAATCGTTTCCATTCATCTGCAGAAGGGAAGCATCGTGTTTTTATCCTCTTTGGATCCGGAGACCTTCAATGGTTTCAAGTACAGTTTTATTGGGATATTTAACATGTAAAAGGAGACACAGAATGAGCAGAAATGCAGTGAAATCTTTAGTTCTAAAGGTTTGGATCACAGTTAAACATCAGACCGCTGTGACTGAGCTTTGGTCTCGTGTCCCAGCTCTTCTTCTTCTTCTGTGTCCTCTGGGGAAGAGGAGCCTCGCCATCTGTCAGGGTCGCCTCACCGGCTGCTGCTTTCAGCCGGCCACGGCCTCAGTCTGCCTGACTTTGGCTTCTTCTTCTTCTTGTGACTGTTTCTTCACGTGTTTTCAAATCCAAAGAAGGACTCTTTCTTAGTTCTGGAAGGATCCATCCTCCCGAAGAAGCTGAAGAAGCACCACCCTCAGCTTGTTGTTGAGAGCCAGAAAGAACTAATAAAGCGTGACTAAGATCGATCTTTTATGAGATCACGAATGTTAAATGAAGTTAGATGAAGCTGGGCTGTTGTGTTTCTGGGGAACAGCATAAAATGGGGAAGTTCCTGAGCAGAAATCTGACTCTTTGTTGTGTTTCTGATTTTTTTCCCAGTCAGAGTTTAGAATCCTGAGCTCCCGTTTGTCATTGAATGCATCATCAATAAGCGGCGTAAGAATGGGTCACAAAACCAGACTTTTAATCATTTTTAAAAGCCATAAAACCATGTTTTTAGTAAAGGGATAATTCGTCGGGTCCAGTGAAGTCGGGTCATAAAAGATGACTGAACATTTTGACAGAATACACATTAAAGTGTACATTTTAACCAAGGAAATGGAGCTCGTAATTAATCTATTATCTGTTAATCCATTCGTGCGATTTGTTCGTTAAACACAGACATTTAATGACCAAATAAAGGATGATTCCATATTTTTCGGGGCAGGTTTCCGTAGTGGTTAGTCCTCGTGGGAATAAAACAGGGAGAATGTCCACTGAGGAACACCGAAACACAGCAGGGCTCTAAAACTGAAAGCTGTCAGATGTTTCCTTTTAAAACTTGTTCATTTCTCTGCCTCCATCTTTCCTTTTTGAGTCTCCTTTAATCAGTCTCTCTTCTTCTTCTCTTCCTGCTGTGACATCGAGCCTCCAGCAGCTGAACTGTGGCTCCTTGGTTCAGCTTTAAATGGATGATGGGAGGTTCTCGGTGCTGAAAGTGTGAAGAACAGATGAGTGGGTGAAGCTGTAGGTGAAGCTGTGGGTGAAGCTGTGGGTGAAGCTGTAGGTGAAGCTGAAGCTGTAGGTGAAGCTGTGGGTGAAGCTGTAGGTGAAGCTGTAGGTGAAGCTGTGGGTGAAGCTGTAGGTGAAGCTGTGGGTGAAGCTGTGGGTGAAGCTGAAGCTGTAGGTGAAGCTGTGGGTGAAGCTGTAGGTGAAGCTGTGGGTGAAGGTGAAGCTGTGGGTGAAGCTGTGGGTGAAGCTGTGGGTGAAGCTGTAGGTGAAGCTGTGGGTGAAGCTGTGGGTGAAGCTGTAGGTGAAGCTGTGGGTGAAGGTGAAGCTGTGGGTGAAGCTGTGGGTGAAGCTGTGGGTGAAGCTGTAGGTGAAGCTGTGGGTGAAGCTGTGGGTGAAGCTGTAGGTGAAGCTGTAGGTGAAGCTGTAGGTGAAGCTGTGGGTGAAGCTGTAGGTGAAGCTGTGGGTGAAGGTGAAGCTGTGGGTGAAGCTGTGGGTGAAGCTGTGGGTGAAGCTGTAGGTGAAGCTGTGGGTGAAGGTGAAGCTGTGGGTGAAGCTGTAGGTGAAGCTGTAGGTGAAGCTGTGGGTGAAGCTGTAGGTGAAGCTGTAGGTGAAGCTGTGGGTGAAGCAGTGGGTGAAGCTGTAGGTGAAGCTGTAGGTGAAGCTGTAGGTGAAGCTGTAGGTGAAGCTGTAGGTGAAGCTGTGGGTGAAGCTGTGGGTGAAGCTGTAGGTGAAGCTGTGGGTGAAGCTGTGGGTGAAGCTGTAGGTGAAGCTGTGGGTGAAGCTGTAGGTGAAGCTGTGGGTGAAGCTGTGGGTGAAGCTGTAGGTGAAGCTGTAGGTGAAGCTGTGGGTGAAGCTGTAGGTGAAGCTGTGGGTGAAGGTGAAGCTGTGGGTGAAGCTGTGGGTGAAGCTGTGGGTGAAGCTGTAGGTGAAGCTGTGGGTGAAGCTGTGGGTGAAGCTGTAGGTGAAGCTGTAGGTGAAGCTGTGGGTGAAGCTGTGGGTGAAGCAGTGGGTGAAGCTGTAGGTGAAGCTGTAGGTGAAGCTGTGGGTGAAGCTGTGGGTGAAGCAGTGGGTGAAGCAGTGGGTGAAGCTGTAGGTGAAGCTGTGGGTGAAGCTGTGGGTGAAGCTGTGGGTGAAGCTGTAGGTGAAGCTGTGGGTGAAGGTGAAGCTGTGAGTGAAGCTGTAGGTGAAGCAGTGGGTGAAGCTGTAGGTGAAGCTGTAGGTGAAGCTGTGGGTGAAGCTGTGGGTGAAGCTGTAGGTGAAGCTGTGGGTGAAGCAGTGGGTGAAGCTGTAGGTGAAGCTGTAGGTGAAGCTGTGGGTGAAGCTGTGGGTGAAGCTGTGGGTGAAGCTGTGGGTGAAGCAGTGGGTGAAGCTGTAGGTGAAGCTGTAGGTGAAGCTGTAGGTGAAGCTGTGGGTGAAGCTGTGGGTGAAGCTGTGGGTGAAGCTGTAGGTGAAGCTGTGGGTGAAGCTGTGGGTGAAGCAGTGGGTGAAGCTGTAGGTGAAGCTGTAGGTGAAGCTGTGGGTGAAGCTGTGGGTGAAGCTGTAGGTGAAGCTGTGGGTGAAGCTGTGGGTGAAGCTGTGGGTGAAGCTGTGGGTGAAGCTGTAGGTGAAGCTGTGGGTGAAGCTGTGGGTGAAGCAGTGGGTGAAGCTGTAGGTGAAGCTGTAGGTGAAGCTGTGGGTGAAGCTGTGGGTGAAGCAGTGGGTGAAGCTGTAGGTGAAGCTGTAGGTGAAGCTGTGGGTGAAGCTGTGGGTGAAGCTGTAGGTGAAGCTGTGGGTGAAGCTGTGGGTGAAGCTGTGGGTGAAGCTGTAGGTGAAGCTGTGGGTGAAGCTGTGGGTGAAGCAGTGGGTGAAGCTGTAGGTGAAGCTGTAGGTGAAGCTGTGGGTGAAGCTGTGGGTGAAGCAGTGGGTGAAGCTGTAGGTGAAGCTGTAGGTGAAGCTGTGGGTGAAGCTGTGGGTGAAGGTGAAGCTGTGGGTGAAGCTGTGGGTGAAGCTGTGGGTGAAGCTGTAGGTGAAGCTGTAGGTGAAGCTGTGGGTGAAGCTGTGGGTGAAGGTGAAGCTGTAGGTGAAGCTGTGGGTGAAGCAGTGGGTGAAGCTGTGGGTGAAGCTGTGGGTGAAGGTGAAGCTGTGGGTGAAGCAGTGGGTGAAGCTGTGGGTGAAGCTGTAGGTGAAGCTGTGGGTGAAGGTGAAGCTGTGGGTGAAGCTGTGGGTGAAGCTGTGGGTGAAGCTGTGGGTGAAGCTGTGGGTGAAGCAGTGGGTGAAGCTGTGGGTGAAGCTGTGGGTGAAGCTGTAGGTGAAGCTGTGGGTGAAGCTGTGGGTGAAGCTGTAGGTGAAGCTGTGGGTGAAGGTGAAGCTGTGGGTGAAGCTGTGGGTGAAGCTGTGGGTGAAGCTGTGGGTGAAGCTGTGGGTGAAGCAGTTAAAGGCACATCCTTGGTTAGATGTTCAGGAGCTGTAATCTGAGCCGATCGGCTCGCTTTGTGGCGCTGATGAAGGCGCTAAATCACACGAGGACAAAAAGCCTGAACAAAGCCTCTGGACTAATCAGCAGACAGTCCCAAAGCACCACGGTGTGCCGTGTCCTTTGATCAGTGAAAGAGAAAGAAAGAGGCCCTGATTGCAGCATAATAAAGGTGAAGGTGATGATGGCAGAGGGAGAACATCAGGCTGAGAGGCAACAAGTCGCCTTAAAACTACTTCAGCCTTTCACTGACGGATCAATCAGTCCAAGAGCTGCACACAGATCTGGTTTCTGTGGGAAAAATCCCCTGCAGGGTGGAAGGTTTCAGCATTTAGGCAGAACTGATCTTTAAAGGAGAATATTCTGCCATTTTTACCAATCTGACACAATTTTCTGAGGCCTTATTCAGATGTTTGAGACAGACTTTGGTCGTTTCTGCGTTAATTACTGCGTTTAAACATGTTGGATTTATTAACCTCATTAAACAGTTGTACCTGGAGACCTCCATCTTTATCAGAAACATGCCGATAATGTAACGTTAGCACAGCGAGAGTGAGGAGAGGACCGGTGTTGTGTTGGAAACACACCTTAAACACAGCTGCAGGTTGTCTGAGTTACAGAACGGAACCGTTCAGCTAGAAAGCTTCAGCTAACAAAGTAATGTGGGAACAATAATGTTCATCTTTCAGGAAGGAGCAGCAGGAACTCCTTAGAAGTTATTTCATTAGCTAAGCTGTTAGCGTTAGCTGCTGCTAAAGGAAGAAATAAATCAGTAAATAAACCATGAGGAGTTATTTCATTAGCTAAGCTGTTAGCGTTAGCTGCTGCTAAAGGAAGAAATAAATCAGTAAATAAACCATGAGGAGTTATTTCATTAGCTAAGCTGTTAGCGTTAGCTGCTGCTAAAGGAGGAAATAAATCCGTAAATAAACCATGAGGAGTTATTTAATTAGCTAAGCTGTTAGCATTAGCTGCTGCTAAAGGAAGAAATAAATCAGTAAATAAACCCTGAGGAGTTATTTCGTTAGCTAAGCTGTTAGCGTTAGCTGCTGCTAAAGGAAGAAATAAATCAGTAAATAAACCATGAGGAGTTATTTCATTAGCTAAGCTGTTAGCATTAGCTGCTGCTAAAGGGAGAAATAAATCAGTAAATAAACCATGAGGAGTTATTTCATTAGCTAAGCTGTTAGCATTAGCTGCTGCTAAAGGGAGAAATAAATCAGTAAATAAACCATGAGGAGTTATTTCTCAGATGCTTCCATTTCCCTGCTCTGAAGTTCAGGCTCTGAGAGTTGGAACTGATCCTCTTTGTGGCTCAGTTCCTTCAGTCCAGCGTTGAACTGGACCAAGTTGTTAAAACAGTGGGATGAAAAGTGTCTGCTGCACATTCACAGTCTTTAGCTAACTCTGCTGGAACATTAGCCTCAGATATAGTTTATCCACTGGGCTCTTATATCCTCTGAGGCTGCTGCTGGATGGAAGATGCATGCTCCTCAGTGCAGCTGACAGCAGAACATTTCCACCAGAAGCTGGCTTCATCCGTCCAGCAGGGTGGAGGTGAGTGGGCGGGGCTTAGCAGAGGAGGCGGGGCCAACTTAAGGAGTGACTTTAGAGATGAAAATCAGACAAAGGGGAACTAAATAAATCCCAGCGTTGAGTTTTTGGGGAGTTTTACACCTGCTGGTGATTTCAGACGCCCTGATATATGCTCCCAGGAGCAGGAAGAAGGAGTTTTACACTTCAGACGCCCTGATATATGCTCCCAGGAGCAGGAAGAAGGAGTTTTACGCTTCAGACGCCCTGATATATGCTCCCAGGAGCAGGAAGAAGGAGTTTTACACTTCAGACGCCCTGATATATGCTCCCAGGAACAGGAAGAAGGAGTTTTACACTTCAGACGCCCTGATATATGCTCCCAGGAACAGGAAGAAGGAGTTTTACACTTCAGGCGCCCTGATATATGCTCCCAGGAGCAGGAAGAAGGAGTTTTACACTTCAGACGCCCTGATATATGCTCCCAGGAACAGGAAGAAGGAGTTTTACACTTCAGACGCCCTGATATATGCTCCCAGGAACAGGAAGAAGGAGTTTTACACTTCAGACGCCCTGATATATGCTCCCAGGAGCAGGAAGAAGGAGTTTTACACTTCAGACGCCCTGATATATGCTCCCAGGAGCAGGAAGAAGGAGTTTTACACTTCAGACGCCCTGATATATGCTCCCAGGAACAGGAAGAAGGAGTTTTACACTTCAGGCGCCCTGATATATGCTCCCAGGAGCAGGAAGAAGGAGTTTTACACTTCAGACGCCCTGATATATGCTCCTAGGAACAGGAAGAAGGAGTTTTACACTTCAGACGCCCTGATATATGCTCCCAGGAACAGGAAGAAGGAGTTTTACACTTCAGACGCCCTGATATATGCTCCCAGGAGCAGGAAGAAGGAGTTTTACACTTCAGACGCCCTGATATATGCTCCCAGGAACAGGAAGAAGGAGTTTTACACTTCAGACGCCCTGATATATGCTCCCAGGAACAGGAAGAAGGAGTTTTACACTTCAGACGCCCTGATATATGCTCCCAGGAACAGGAAGAAGGAGTTTTACACTTCAGACGCCCTGATATATGCTCCCAGGAACAGGAAGAAGGAGTTTTAACCTTCAGACGCCCTGATATATGCTCCCAGGAGCAGGAAGAAGGAGTTTTACGCTTCAGACGCCCTGATATATGCTCCCAGGAGCAGGAAGAAGGAGTTTTACACTTCAGACGCCCTGATATATGCTCCCAGGAGCAGGAAGAAGGAGTTTTACACTTCAGACGCCCTGATATATGCTCCCAGGAGCAGGAAGAAGGAGTTTTACACTTCAGACGCCCTGATATATGCTCCCAGGAGCAGGAAGAAGGAGTTTTACACTTCAGACGCCCTGATATCTGCTCCCAGGAGCAGGAAGGAGGAGTTTTACTGAATATGTCAGCCTTAATGATGCTCTCCTGATGTGATCAGGGCAAACCATCGGTCACCGGTTGGTTCTGTTGTCGAGCAGCTTCCACATCACTGTAATGCTGCAAATGAGAGGGAAGCAGCCACAGATGATGGTACCAGATCCAGAGGTTCGATCCATATTCTGAGGCAGGGTTTCAGTCCTGGAGCACATGTTGAACCTTAATTTGAGGAGTTCAGACATGATCTCAGCACTTTCTCTCAATTGCTGCGTCTGAATGTTTATCTTTCATGAATTCCTGTGTCTAAATCCGGAACTATCTGATCCAAAATGATTAACAGAACTAAAAATTCATTCTCAGAAGGTCTTTTTCCTTGTTTGCTGAATGAATAAAGGTGATAATAACACCTGGAGCCCACCATCCTGACTGAGCTCCTCCAAACTCTTGAAGAAGGAGTAAAGTGAGGCTGGGAAACCTGCGCTGAGGTCACGTTTCTGCTCCCGGGTCCATGGAGCGGCTGATGTCACCGCCTCTTTGCTGGTCGTCGTGGCGGCAAAGCGGGCAGCCAATCATCCTGAACAAATGTGCCCACAAGGTCGTGCCTCAGCCCTCTTTTCCTCTGCTCCTGCCCATCTGGCAGTGGTTAAAGATTAATATGCTGGAATCTGAGAGCAGAGGAGTTGGTTTCACGCTGAGGGAGAAATGTTGCGTTTCGGTTTGGATGATCTCACGCCTCAGTGCGTCTCCGGGCTGATGGAGCCACGCTGGAAACATGGATTCAGTCATTAAAGCAGCAGCCGCCCCTTCTCCTGTAATGGGCTGAGAAATGTTCTCTTTAGCCTTTATTTGTTTGGGTTGTTCTGACTGAAGCAGCCTCCTGATCACACCTGAAGATGACCTGGGGATCAGGGTTAAAGGCTGTGGGAGTCTTTAATCTTATCTGAGGTCCCTCAGGAAACCTCCAAGCTCACAAACACAGGTCCACCGGATGGTCAAACTCAGAACCTCTGTGAGGCTAAAGGCCTGCTCCTCGGTTCTGGTTCTGTACCACTCACTCAACATCTTTTACTCTGCCCCATCTTGGTCTTGAACAGCTGATTTCTGTGCAGTCTGCAGCTCTGAAGGAAGGCTGTGACCCTTCGCCTGCTTCGTGGAGACGAGGCGGTGAACATGTGGTTGAATCTGAGATGCGACTGAAGTTCTCCTCAGAAGCTCGCAGGGAAACATCTGGACTTAGTGTGAAGTTTTACAGGCTGAAAATGAGCGGTTTTGGTTCTGTAACTCAAAGGATTGTAGCAGCTAAATTCAGCCGTTCTGTGTGGATTTGAGAGAAAGTGGAAGTTCCCCAGCCTGACCTCAGCTGTCACACCTGAGCGCCTGCTGTCTGTCGATCATTTCCAGCTCGCTGTGCCGCACACCTGGTGCTGAGGGAGTCCGACACCAAGCTGTCAGATGACTGCAGAGCAGGGAAAGGGGAGCAGGGCTCTGACATCGCTCTGTTCTTTTCTTTTTCTTCCCTCTGATGCGTTCAGGGGACCCTTCCATCTGATGGTCAGAGGTCACAGCTGGCTGGCTGAGCTTCAGCCTCGCCCTGTAGGCCTCAGCCTCTTCCTGGTTTCAGGGTGGAGTCTGCTCTCTGACCTCCGACACAAAGCCACCTGAAAGGGGAGCAGGGCTCTGACATTGCTCTGTTCTTTTCCTGCACCTTTGCTTTCTGAGCAGCAGGAACACGACCAGCTCTTAGATGCTGTTACACACCTCTGGTTGATGATAATTAAAGGATTCTTGGGCCTTGAACAGCAGCCCAGATGTGCACACATTGAGTTTTACACGAGTTGGTCTCCATGCAGCTGCTGCAGAGGCCTGCTTCCTACCTGCTGCCCAGGTGTCTCTGGCCTGGTGTTACGCTGCTTGTTGTCCCCTCTTTCCTGTCCTCTCAGCCCCAGCTGGTCCAGGCAGATGGACCCTTCCTGGTTCTGGTTCTGATGGAGGTTTCTTCCTGGTTCTGGTTCTGATGGAGGTTTCTTCCTGTTAAAAGGAGTTTTTTCTCTCCACTGTCGCCTTGTGCAGCTCAGGACGGGGATCGGATCAGAGATCAGATCGGTTCTGCTCAGATCGGTTCTGCTCAGATCGGTTCTGTTCAGATCGGTTCTGTTCAGATCGGTTCTGTTCAGATCGGTTCTGTTCCAGGGTTCGGTTGTAGGAAGACATCTGTAATGAATTCTAATGAACTGGATGATGGAGACGAGTCACTTTAGAGATGCTGCTTTTCAGTTAGACTGAAACTCAGAGTTGATCTGATTGTTTTGTTCCTTTTGAACCTTTGTGTGTCGCTGAGGAATTTATTTACTCTGAGACTGAGTGGATGTGAAGTTTGAGACGAGTTTGGAGCAGATGTTCTGCTCGTCTTCCTCAGCAGGAGGCTGTTGGCTGAGCTCGTAGTGTGGCTTCATTTTGTGCCCGGCAGCTTCGACCTCCTCGGTGAGGAGTTTGAGCCGTGGGGGAGGAGCCAAGCGCTCGGTCAGAGTGGCGCTGCTGCCTCTGACCCTGGAGCTCGTCCCTCTGGACTTTTACTGCATCCTGACATCCGTGTGACTGTGGGTTCCTTTCTCTGTGAAGCTGCAGGAAACGCTCCAGTGTGTGCTGCATGCTGGCGTTTCACAACACGACCAAATAAAGTAAAGGAATGTTACGTAATGAGTCCTGCACCGGGGGCCATGTTTAATCAGCTGATTCTATTTTCGGTGCATTGTTGGAGGAACACATCACAGATTTACCTGTTAAATGCATCAGAGTTTAAGAAATGTGGAATCGGGATTTTTGTCCCTTTATGGGCAGAAACTGTGAAACTCACCGTGTCAAAACTTTTAAGATGTTTCCTTAGCCTCACGTTAGAGAAGTTAACTCTGTACCGATGTATATATGTCTGTGGGTAGGATGGCCGGTCCAAGATGGGGGAACCTTCCGTCTGATGCGTTCGGGGGAACCTTCCCTCTGATGCGTTCAGGGGAACCTTCCCTCTGATGCGTTCAGGGGAACCTTCCCTCTGATGCGTTCAGGGGAACCTTCCATCTGATGCGTTCAGGGGAACCTTCCATCTGATGCGTTCAGGGGAACCTTCCCTCTGATGCGTTCAGGGGAACCTTCCATCTGATGCGTTCAGGGGAACCTTCCGTCTGATGCGTTCGGGGGAACCTTCCATCTGATGCGTTCGGGGGAACCTTCCATCTGATGCGTTCAGGGGAACCTTCCATCTGATGCGTTCGGGGGAACCTTCCCTCTGATGCGTTCGGGGGAACCTTCCCTCTGATGCGTTCAGGGGAACCTTCCATCTGATGCGTTCAGGGGAACCTTCCCTCTGATGCGTTCAGGGGAACCTTCCATCTGATGCGTTCAGGGGAACCTTCCGTCTGATGCGTTCGGGGGAACCTTCCATCTGATGCGTTCGGGGGAACCTTCCATCTGATGCGTTCAGGGGAACCTTCCGTCTGATGCGTTCAAGGGAACCTTCCCTCTGATGCGTTCAGGGGAACCTTCCCTCTGATGCGTTCGGGGGAACCTTCCATCTGATGCGTTCAGGGGAACCTTCCCTCTGATGCGTTCGGGGGAACCTTCCCTCTGATGCGTTCAAGGGAACCTTCCCTCTGATGCGTTCAGGGGAACCTTCCCTCTGATGCGTTCGGGGGAACCTTCCATCTGATGCGTTCAGGGGAACCTTCCGTCTGATGCGTTCAGGGGAACCTTCCCTCTGATGCGTTCGGGGGAACCTTCCGTCTGATGTGTTCAGGGGAACCTTCCCTCTGATGCGTTCAGGGGAACCTTCCCTCTGATGCGTTCAGGGGAACCTTCCCTCTGATGCGTTCGGGGGAACCTTCCCTCTGATGCGTTCAGGGGAACCTTCCATCTGATGCGTTCAGGGGAACCTTCCCTTTGATGTGTTCGGGGGAACCTTCCCTCTGATGCGTTCGGGGGAACCTTCCCTCTGATGCGTTCAGGGGAACCTTCCCTCTGATGCGTTCAGGGGAACCTTCCATCTGATGCGTTCAGGGGAACCTTCCATCTGATGCGTTCAGGGGAACCTTCCGTCTGATGCGTTCAGGGGAACCTTCCCTCTGATGCGTTCAGGGGAACCTTCCATCTGATGCGTTCGGGGGAACCTTCCCTCTGATGCGTTCGGGGGAACCTTCCCTCTGATGCGTTCAGGGGAACCTTCCCTCTGATGCGTTCAGGGGAACCTTCCCTCTGATGTGTTCGGGGGAACCTTCCATCTGATGCGTTCAGGGGAACCTTCCCTCTGATGCGTTCAGGGGAATCTTCCATCTCTGCAACTCTCTTACTGTGGAAGCTCCTCTCTGTGTGAGGCAGGAAGTGTGCAGAGGTCAGAGGTCACAGCTGGCTGGCTGAGCTTCAGCCTCGCCCTGTAGGCCTCAGCCTCTTCCTGGTTTCAGGGTGGAGTCTGCTCTCTGACCTCCGACACAAAGCCGCCTGAAAGGGGAGCAGGGCTCTGACATTGCTCTGTTCTTTTCCTGCACCTTTGCTTTCTGAGCAGCAGGAACACGGCCAGCTCTTAGATGCTGTTACACACCTCCGGTTGATGATAATTAAAGGATTCTTGGGCCTTGAACAGCAGCCCAGATGTGCACACATTGAGTTTTACACGAGTTGGTCTCCATGCAGCTGCTGCAGAGGCCTGCTTCCTACCTGCTGCCCAGGTGTCTCTGGCCTGGTGTTACGCTGCTTGTTGTCCCCTCTTTCCTGTCCTCTCAGCCCCAGCTGGTCCAGGCAGATGGACCCTTCCTGGTTCTGGTTCTGATGGAGGTTTCTTCCTGGTTCTGGTTCTGATGGAGGTTTCTTCCTGGTTCTGGTTCTGATGGAGGTTTCTTCCTGTTAAAAGGAGTTTTTTCTCTCCACTGTCGCCTTGTGCAGCTCAGGACGGGGATCGGATCAGAGATCAGATCGGTTCTGCTCAGATCGGTTCTGCTCAGATCGGTTCTGCTCAGATCGGTTCTGTTCAGATCGGTTCTGTTCAGATCGGTTCTGTTCAGATCGGTTCTGTTCCAGGGTTCGGTTGTAGGAAGACATCTGTAATGAATTCTAATGAACTGGATGATGGAGACGAGTCACTTTAGAGATGCTGCTTTTCAGTTAGACTGAAACTCAGAGTTGATCTGATTGTTTGGTTCCTTTTGAACCTTTGTGTGTCGCTGAGGAATTTATTTACTCTGAGACTGAGTGGATGTGAAGTTTGGAGCAGATGTTCTGCTCGTCTTCCTCAGCAGGAGGCTGTTGGCTGAGCTCGTAGTGTGGCTTCATTTTGTGCCCGACAGCTTCGACCTCCTCGGTGAGGAGTTTGAGCCGTGGGGGAGGAGCCAAGCGCTCGGTCAGAGTAACATGGCGCTGCTGCCTCTGACCCTGGAGCTCGTCCCTCTGGACTTTTACTGCATCCTGACATCCGTGTGACTGTGGGTTCCTTTCTCTGTGAAGCTGAAGGAAACGCTCCAGTGTGTGCTGCATGCTGGCGTTTCACAACACGACCAAATAAAGTAAAGGAATGTTACTTAATGAGTCCTGCACCGGGGGCCATGTTTAATCAGCTGATTCTATTTTCGGTGCATTGTTGGAGGAACGCATCACAGATTTACCTGTTAAATGCATCAGAGTTTAAGAAATGTGGAATCGGGATTTTTGTCCATTTATGGGCAGAAACTGTGAAACTCACCGTGTCAAAACTTTTAAGATGTTTCCTTAGCCTCACGTTAGAGGAGTTAACTCTGTACCGATGTATATATGTCTGTGGGTAGGATGGCCGGTCCAAGATGGGGGAACCTTCCGTCTGATGCGTTCGGGGGAACCTTCCCTCTGATGCGTTCAGGGGAACCTTCCCTCTGATGCGTTCAGGGGAACCTTCCATCTGATGCGTTCAGGGGAACCTTCCATCTGATGCGTTCAGGGGAACCTTCCCTCTGATGCGTTCAGGGGAACCTTCCCTCTGATGCGTTCGGGGGAACCTTCCCTCTGATGCGTTCGGGGGAACCTCCCATCTGATGCGTTCGGGGGAACCTCCCATCTGATGCGTTCGGGGGAACCTCCCATCTGATGCGTTCGGGGGAACCTTCCCTCTGATGCGTTCAGGGGAACCTTCCCTCTGATGCGTTCGGGGGAACCTTCCCTCTGATGCGTTCAGGGGAACCTTCCGTCTGATGCGTTCAGGGGAACCTTCCCTCTGATGCGTTCAGGGGAACCTTCCCTCTGATGCGTTCGGGGGAACCTTCCCTCTGATGCGTTCGGGGGAACCTCCCATCTGATGCGTTCGGGGGAACCTCCCATCTGATGCGTTCGGGGGAACCTTCCCTCTGATGCGTTCAGGGGAACCTTCCCTCTGATGCGTTCGGGGGAACCTTCCCTCTGATGCGTTCGGGGGAACCTTCCCTCTGATGCGTTCAGGGGAACCTCCCATCTGATGCGTTCGGGGGAACCTTCCCTCTGATGCGTTCAGGGGAACCTCCCATCTGATGCGTTCGGGGGAACCTCCCATCTGATGCGTTCGGGGGAACCTCCCATCTGATGCGTTCGGGGGAACCTCCCATCTGATGCGTTCGGGGGAACCTCCCATCTGATGCGTTCAGGGGAACCTTCCCTCTGATGCGTTCAGGGGAACCTTCCCTCTGATGCGTTCAGGGGAACCTTCCCTCTGATGCGTTCAGGGGAACCTTCCCTCTGATGCGTTCGGGGGAACCTTCTGTCTGATGCATTCAGGGGAACCTCCCATCTGATGCGTTCGGGGGAACCTCCCATCTGATGCGTTCAGGGGAACCTTCCATCTGATGCGTTCGGGGGAACCTTCCCTCTGATGCGTTCAGGGGAACCTTCTGTCTGATGCATTCAGGGGAACCTTCCCTCTGATGCGTTCGGGGGAACCTTCCCTCTGATGCGTTCGGGGGAACCTTCCCTCTGATGCGTTCGGGGGAACCTTCCCTCTGATGCGTTCGGGGGAACCTTCCCTCTGATGCGTTCAGGGGAACCTTCTGTCTGATGCGTTCAGGGGAACCTTCCATCTGATGCGTTCAGGGGAACCTCCCATCTGATGCGTTCAGGGGAACCTTCCCTCTGATGCGTTCAGGGGAACCTTCCCTCTGATGCGTTCAGGGGAACCTTCCCTCTGATGCGTTCAGGGGAACCTTCCCTCTGATGCGTTCGGGGGAACCTTCCCTCTGATGCGTTCAGGGGAACCTTCCGTCTGATGCGTTCGGGGGAACCTCCCATCTGATGCGTTCGGGGGAACCTTCCCTCTGATGCGTTCAGGGGAACCTTCCCTCTGATGCGTTCGGGGGAACCTTCCCTCTGATGCGTTCGGGGGAACCTTCCCTCTGATGCGTTCAGGGGAACCTTCCCTCTGATGCGTTCAGGGGAACCTTCCCTCTGATGCGTTCAGGGGAACCTTCCATCTGATGCGTTCAGGGGAACCTTCCATCTGATGCGTTCAGGGGAACCTTCCATCTGATGCGTTCGGGGGAACCTTCCATCTGATGCGTTCGGGGGAACCTTCCATCTGATGCGTTCAGGGGAACCTTCCATTTGATGCGTTCAGGGGAACCTTCCCTCTGATGCGTTCAGGGGAACCTTCCATTTGATGCGTTCAGGGGAACCTCCCATCTGATGCGTTCAGGGGAACCTCCCATCTGATGCGTTCAGGGGAACCTTCCCTCTGATGCGTTCAGGGTAATCTTCCATCTCTGCAGCTCTCTTACTGTGGAAGCTCCTCTCTGTGTGAGGCAGGAAGTGTGCAGAGGTCAGAGGTCACAGCTGGCTGTCTGAGCTTCAGCCTCGCCCTGTAGGCCTCAGCCTCTTCCTGGTTTCAGGGTGGAGTCTGCTCTCTGACCTCCGACACAAAGCCGCCTGAATCAGCAGAAATGAGGCTCTGCACCTCAGAGAGAAAGCTCTGAGAACAGGGGGTGTGGCCACAAAATAACAACATCACACAGATGGATGCAGGAGGGGCTGTGGAAGACAACCCTGGAGGCCAATTAAAGGCAGTTAATCACATTACCATCTACCAAGGGGGTGCTCTATGCCACCCCCACAAAGAAAGGCTTTGGACACCGGTTCAGCCGCCGTCAGCCGCCTCCTCTGCATGAGATTCACCGCAGCAGAACGTACAGCGAGGACATCAGGGTGTCACTCATTGTGTTGATGACATCAGAGGAAAGGTGATGTTCTGAGTTCCAGATTAAAACAGGTGATGGAGGCTGCTCTCAGTTTAAATCTCCATCAGCCTCAGCTCAGTCTGTAGAAGAGTTTAAATCCTGGCATCAGCCTCAGCTCAGGGTAGAATATGAGGCCTGGCTGTACATTTTATTCACTGTTCAGCTCTGTGGTCAACCTTTGTTGTTTTAAATGTTTAGCATGAATAAGCTTTGCATGGACCCCCCCCCCCCCCCCCCCTCCCGCCCCCAGTTCAGTTCCTGTGTGACTTCTCTCAGTTTCTCAGAGGGTTTTACAGTGTGTGGTGCAGCTGCAGCGTTTCCACGGCTACTTTCTCACAGGATGAGATTCGTTTATTATTGCAGGTCCAGTCACTCCTCAGCAGCTTTTCTCTTCGGGGGGGGGGTCCTGAGGTCTGATCTTCCAGGTGTGTTGTATGAATGTGAATGAGCAGAAACATCTGGCTGAGAGGACTGGGCAGAAAGGGCAGAGGTCGTATTTTTAGATCCGTATTTTTAGTGCTGGCAGAGGGAATAAAACCCATTCAGTCGGATGCTTTCAGCGCTCCGGGATCTCTGGGCGGCAGCAGGGAGAAAAGCTTTTAGCCCGGCTTGGTTTCTGTGGTTTCATTGTTCACTTCCTGCTGAGAGGTTATTAAAGCCTGAAACAATCGTGGAGGAGCTGGAGGGAAGCCGGCTGAGGAATGTCATCACGCCTCAGGAGACTTCCTGCAACATGGCGACCTGAGAGGAAGCCAGGTGCAGCGCCACAGAGTGAGTTACACGCCACAGAGTGTGTTACACGCCACAGAGTGTGTTACACGCCACAGAGTGAGTTACACCACAGAGTGAGTTACACGCCACAGAGTGAGTTACACGCCACAGAGTGAGTAACACCACAGAGTGAGTTACACCACAGAGTGTGTTACACGCCACAGAGTGAGTTACACGCCACAGAGTGAGTTACACGCCACAGAGTGAGTTACACGCCACAGAGTGAGTTACACGCCACAGAGTGAGTTACACCACAGAGTGAGTTACACGCCACAGAGTGAGTTACACGCCACAGAGTGAGTTACACGCCACAGAGTGAGTTACACGCCACAGAGTGAGTTACACGCCACAGAGTGAGTTACACGCCACAGAGTGAGTTACACGCCACAGAGTGAGTTACACCACAGAGTGAGTTACACGCCACAGAGTGTGTTACACGCCACAGAGTGAGTTACACGCCACAGAGTGAGTTACACGCCACAGAGTGAGTTACACGCCACAGAGTGAGTAACACCACAGAGTGAGTTACACCACAGAGTGTGTTACACGCCACAGAGTGAGTTACACGCCACAGAGTGAGTTACACGCCACAGAGTGAGTTACACGCCACAGAGTGAGTTACACCACAGAGTGAGTTACACGCCACAGAGTGAGTTACACGCCACAGAGTGAGTTACACCACAGAGTGAGTTACACCACAGAGTGAGTTACACGCCACAGAGTGAGTTACACGCCACAGAGTGAGTTACACGCCACAGAGTGAGTTACACGCCACAGAGTGAGTTACACCACAGAGTGAGTTACACCACAGAGTGAGTTACACGCCACAGAGTGAGTTACGCACCACAGAGTGAGTTACACGCCACAGAGTGAGTTACGCGCCACAGAGTGAGTTACACCACAGAGTGAGTTACACGCCACAGAATGAGTTACACGCCACAGAGTGAGTTACACGCCACAGAGTGAGTTACACGCCACAGAGTGAGTTACACGCCACAGAGTGAGTTTCACGCCACAGAGTGAGTTACACGCCACAGAGTGAGTTAAACGCCACAGAGTGAGTTACACCACAGAGTGAGTAACACCACAGAGTGAGTTACACGCCACAGAGTGAGTAACACCACAGAGTGAGTAACACCACAGAGTGAGTTACACGCCACAGAGTGAGTTACACCACAGAGTGAGTAACACCACAGAGTGAGTTACACGCCACAGAGTGTGTTACACCACAGAGTGAGTTACACGCCACAGAGTGAGTTACACGCCACAGAGTGAGTTACACGCCACAGAGTGAGTTACACCACAGAGTGAGTTACACCACAGAGTGAGTTACACGCCACAGAGTGAGTTACGCACCACAGAGTGAGTTACACGCCACAGAGTGAGTTACGCGCCACAGAGTGAGTTACACCACAGAGTGAGTTACACCACAGAGTGAGTTACACGCCTTTCAGCTAAAGGTTTAGTTTAAACTGAGCCAAACTGAGCCAAATGTCAGAGCCAGGGAAACCGGAGTCCTTTCAGCAGTTTGTCCGTTTTCAGCAGTTTGTCGGTTTTCAGCAGTTTCTCGGTTTTCAGCAGTTTGTCGGTTTTCAGCAGTTTGTCAGTTTTCAGCAGTTTGTCAGTTTTCAGCAGTTTGTCGGTTTTCAGCAGTTAGTCGGTTTTCAGCAGTTTGGCGGCTGTGAAATGATCTGTCGCCGGGTAACGTGGCGTCAGCCTTCCTTTTGTCTTCCTCTCCAAACTGTGTTGTTGGAATAGCAAATAGCAGCGTCTCTCTCTCCCAGGAGACAGGTGTGACGGAGACAAAGTCTTTGACTGCTGAGAGTTAAAGTAAAATATGGCACAGGGTTGAATTCTTGTCCATCTGAAATCAGGGTCATGTGACCTGCTCGGGCAGAGAGGAGTCTGGCAGCTGCATTGACCTTTCTCAGGTGATGAAAATGAAGAATCGGGTATCGTCTGTAATGCAGCTCCATGTTTGAGCTGAAGAAAGTGATTGGCTCACAGGTCCAAACTCAATTTAATCAGCTTTCAGCAGTAATCAGCCGGTGGAAGATGGAGTTCTTCCAGTTAATCATGTCATCACCGCTGCTGGAGATAATTATAATAATGATCCTCTCTCACTAAACTGAAACGTTCTCACAGCCTGCTTTAAACCTGACGATATTCAGAAAAAGCATGACATTAATGATTTATTCAGCCTGGTTTTACTTATCAACACAATTTAAAAGCTGCTTCACAGTTTGAAGTCTGTTTGGTCTGATAAATATAATTGTTTATTGGCTTTCTTTAAGCCTAAAGCTTAAAGCAGCTGTTGGAGGATGCTTCACTCTGAGGCTTAATGCAGTATCGCAGGCTAACTGCAGATACTGCAGATCTCTTCATCTTGATATTCTGTTTATAATTTAATTTATACCTTTAATCAGTCTGCTCTGTTGGTCCATATTTGACCTCTTCGGAGTTCCTGTATCTGATGGAAGTTTTGTTCTCTTCGTGTTTGCAGAACTGAGGCTAAATGAATAAAAGATCTTCTCCTGATGGTTCTGTCCAGCTCAGATGTTGAAGCAGCTCGTGGTTCTGTAACGTTAACCATCTCTAAAACCTCCTCCTGTGTCTCCTTCCTCTGCAGTGATGTTCGTCTGCTGCCCTCCGGACATCTTCAGGAAGGTGATGATTCAGTTCTGGCGAGCCGACCTTCCTCACGAGGAGTACATCTTTCTGTACATCGACTTGTTTGCTGACAGCCTGAAACACCAGCAGCCGTGGGCCCGCGGCGACGAGGACGACACCATCGCCAAGAAGGCCTTCCAGGTACAGAGTCAGGCAGAGCTCGTTTAAAAATCTGAGAACCAGGAGACAGGTGTGACTGAGACCAGGAGACAGGTGTGACTGAGACCAGGAGACAGGTGTGACTGAGACCAGGAGACAGGTGTGAGTGAGACCAGGAGACAGGTGAGACTGAGACCAGGAGACAGGTGTGACTGAGACCAGGAGACAGGTGTGACTGAGACCAGGAGACAGGTGAGAATGAGACCAGGAGACAGGTGTGACTGAGGCCAGGAGACAGGTGAGAAAGAGACCAGGAGACAGGTGAGAATGAGACCAGGAGACAGGTGTGACTGAGACCAGGAGACAGGTGAGAAAGAGACCAGGAGACAGGTGTGACTGAGACCAGGAGACGGGTGAGAATGAGACCAGGAGACAGGTGTGACTGAGACCAGGAGACAGGTGAGAAAGAGACCAGGAGACAGGTGTGACTGAGACCAGGAGACAGGTGTGACTGAGACCAGGAGACAGGTGAGAATGATACCAGGAGACAGGTGTGAATGAGACCAGGAGACAGGTGTGAATGAGACCAGGAGACAGGTGAGAATGAGACCAGGAGACAGGTGTGACTGAGGCCAGGAGACAGGTGAGAAAGAGACCAGGAGACAGGTGAGAATGAGACCAGGAGACGGGTGAGAATGAGACCAGGAGACAGGTGTGACTGAGACCAGGAGACAGGTGAGAAAGAGACCAGGAGACAGGTGTGACTGAGACCAGGAGACAGGTGTGACTGAGACCAGGAGACAGGTGAGAATGATACCAGGAGACAGGTGTGAATGAGACCAGGAGACAGGTGTGAATGAGACCAGGAGACAGGTGTGACTGAGACCAGGAGACGGGTGAGAAAGAGACCAGGAGACAGGTGAGAAAGAGACCAGGAGACAGGTGAGACTGAGGCCAGGAGACAGGTGAGAATGAGACCAGGAGACAGGTGTGACTGAGACCAGGAGACAGGTGAGAAAGAGACCAGGAGACAGGTGTGAATGAGACCAGGAGACGGGTGAGAATGATACCAGGAGACAGGTGAGAATGAGACCAGGAGACAGGTGTGACTGAGACCAGGAGACAGGTGTGAATGAGACCAGGAGACAGGTGTGAAAGAGACCAGGAGACAGGTGTGACTGAGACCAGGAGACAGGTGTGAATGAGACCAGGAGACAGGTGTGACTGAGACCAGGAGACAGGTGAGAATGATACCAGGAGACAGGTGAGAAAGAGACCAGGAGACAGGTGTGAATGAGACCAGGAGACAGGTGAGAAAGAGACCAGGAGACAGGTGTGACTGAGACCAGGAGACAGGTGTGAATGAGACCAGGAGACAGGTGTGACTGAGACCAGGAGACGGGTGAGAAAGAGACCAGGAGACAGGTGAGACTGAGGCCAGGAGACAGGTGAGAATGAGACCAGGAGACAGGTGTGACTGAGACCAGGAGACAGGTGTGACTGAGGCCAGGAGACAGGTGAGACTGAGACCAGGAGACAGGTGTGAATGAGACCAGGAGACAGGTGTGACTGAGACCAGGAGACAGGTGTGACTGAGACCAGGAGACAGGTGAGAATGAGACCAGGAGACAGGTGTGACTGAGACCAGGAGACGGGTGAGACTGAGACCAGGAGACAGGTGAGAATGAGACCAGGAGACAGGTGTGACTGAGACCAGGAGACAGGTGTGACTGAGGCCAGGAGACAGGTGAGACTGAGACCAGGAGACAGGTGTGAATGAGACCAGGAGACAGGTGAGAATGATACCAGGAGACAGGTGTGACTGAGACCAGGAGACAGGTGAGAAAGAGACCAGGAGACAGGTGTGACTGAGACCAGGAGACAGGTGATCTGTGATCAGCAGGTTGATTTCGGTCTCTTCCTGTCTCCAGAGTGTAAAGATCCTGACGTACCGCGAGCCTCAGAACCCTGAGTACCGACAGTTCGTCAGCAACCTGAAGTCTGACGCCCGGGAGATGTTCAACTACAGCGTGGACGACTCGCTGGTGAGACCAGTGTGTGTGTGCAACCTCTCTCAGGTGTATTCTGACTCCCTACAGGTGTATTCTGACTCCCTGCAGGTGTATTCTGACTCCCTGCAGGTATATTCTGACTCCCTCAGGTGTATTCTGACTCCCTCAGGTGTATTCTGACTCCCTCAGGTGTATTCTGACCCCCTGCAGGTGTATTCTGACTCCCTCAGGTGTATTCTGACTCCCTGCAGGTGTATTCTGACCCCCTGCAGGTGTATTCTGACTCCCTCAGGTGTATTCTGACTCCCTCAGGTGTATTCTGACTCCCTGCAGGTGTATTCTGACTCCCTCAGGTGTATTCTGACTCCCAGCAGGTGTATTCTGACTCCCTGCAGGTGTATTCTGACTCCCTCAGGTGTATTCTGACTCCCTCAGGTGTATTCTGACTCCCTGCAGGTGTATTCTGACTCCCTCAGGTGTATTCTGACTCCCTGCAGGTGTATTCTGACTCCCTGCAGGTGTATTCTGACTCCCTGCAGGTGTATTCTGACTCCCTCAGGTGTATTCTGACCCCCTGCAGGTGTATTCTGACTCCCTCAGGTGTATTCTGACTCCCTGCAGGTGTATTCTGACTCCCTGCAGGTGTATTCTGACTCCCAGCAGGTGTATTCTGACTCCCTGCAGGTGTATTCTGACTCCCTCAGGTGTATTCTGACTCCCTCAGGTGTATTCTGACTCCCTACAGGTGTATTCTGACTCCCTCAGGTGTATTCTGACTCCCTGCAGGTATATTCTGACTCCCTCAGGTGTATTCTGACTCCCTGCAGGTGTATTCTGACTCCCTCAGGTGTATTCTGACTCCCTGCAGGTATATTCTGACTCCCTCAGGTGTATTCTGACTCCCTGCAGGTGTATTCTGACTCCCTCAGGTGTATTCTGACTCCCTGCAGGTGTATTCTGACTCCCTGCAGGTGTATTCTGACTCCCTGCAGGTGTATTCTGACTCCCAGCAGGTGTATTCTGACTCCCTGCAGGTGTATTCTGACTCCCTCAGGTGTATTCTGACTCCCTCAGGTGTATTCTGACTCCCTGCAGGTGTATTCTGACTCCCTCAGGTGTATTCTGACTCCCTCAGGTGTATTCTGACTCCCTGCAGGTGTATTCTGACTCCCTCAGGTGTATTCTGACTCCCTGCAGGTGTATTCTGACTCCCTCAGGTGTATTCTGACTCCCTGCAGGTATATTCTGACTCCCTCAGGTGTATTCTGACTCCCTCAGGTGTATTCTGACTCCCTGCAGGTATATTCTGACTCCCTCAGGTGTATTCTGACTCCCTCAGGTGTATTCTGACTCCCTCAGGTGTATTCTGACTCCCTCAGGTGTATTCTGACTCCCTCAGGTGTATTCTGACTCCCTCAGGTGTATTCTGACTCCCAATGAGCAGCCAGAGCTGCTGACTGAGCTCCCAGGCTGAACCTGACACCTCTGAGCTGGAAAGGATCCATAATTACTGTGGATAAATGCATTAATGATCGTCACATTCTCAGTCTGTAACCTGATAAAACACGAGTCATGTTGCTCTAAGTGCATATTTAATGTGTTTTACACCTTAGTCTTAGTTCCAGGTCCATTGATTCTGATCTTTAAAACCAACAGAAAAATACTTCACTCCCATAAAAGTTAAATAAAACCAACATTTTACTCACTGAAGAACTCAGGAAAGGTATCATCAGCTGCTGTGGACTCCACCCAAACACAGATGAAGAACCAAGCATCTGTGCAGAGAAACTCACCAGCTCACACCTCCACTGGGTCACATTAAACATGACTCAGAGATTTCTGCTCTGCGGTTTAATATTCTGCAGATTCAGCCTTCATCAGCGCTGGAACGGTCGACCTCTGGCCTCAGTGTGACCTTTGGCCTCAGTGTGACCTCTGGCCTCAGTGTGACCTCTGGCCTCAGTGTGACCTCTGGCCTCAGTGTGACCCCTGGCCTTAGTGTGACCTCTGGCCTCAGTGTGACCCCTGGCCTCAGTGTGACCCCTGGCCTCAGTGTGACCCCTGGCCTCAGTGTGACCTCTGGCCTCAGTGTGACCTCTGGCCTCAGTGTGACCCCTGATGTTGCTGCGGTGATGTGGAAGCTCTGTTTCAGTGCACGGTGCATCATTTTGAGGCGGTGCAGCAGACCTGAACCCAAACAGCGAGCTCACCTTTCAGGCAGGAAGCTGCCAGCCTGGTAACCAGGCACTTTGTTAACTCTATTACACGCCCAAAGGTCGTCAGGGAGGAGCAGCCGGTCCGCACCAGGCAATCTGAGGCTGTCTGGCAGCTTTGTGAAGCCAGTTAATCAGCTGCAGACAGACAGCTGGGAGACGCTAACGAGGTTAAAACATGAACACAATGAGGTCACACCTCAGCGATCCCTGCAGAGAAACAGGATCCGTCAGGAAGAGAGAAGCATCACGAAGGAAACATCAGACACAGCTAACAGCTAACAGCTAACTCAGGATATCAGATATAAGATCAGACACAGCTAACAGCTAACCCAGGATATCAGATATAAGATCAGACACAGCTAACAGCTAACAGAGGATATCAGATATAAGATCAGACACAGCTAACAGATAACAGCTAACCCAGGATATCAGATATAAGATCAGACACAGCTAACAGCTAACCCAGGATATCAGATATAAGATCAGACACAGCTAACAGCTAACAGCTAACCCAGGATATCAGATATAAGATCAGACACAGCTAACAGCTAACCCAGGATATCAGATATAAGATCAGACACAGCTAACAGCTAACAGCTAACCCAGGATATCAGATATAAGATCAGACACAGCTAACAGCTAACAGCTAACTCAGGATATCAGATATAAGATCAGACACAGCTAACAGCTAACCCAGGATATCAGATATAAGATCAGACACAGCTAACAGCTAACCCAGGATATCAGATATAAGATCAGACACAGCTAACAGCTAACAGCTAACTCAGGATATCAGATATAAGATCAGACACAGCTAACAGCTAACTCAGGATATCAGATATAAGATCAGACGCAGCTAACAGCTAACAGAGGATATCAGATATAAGATCAGACACAGCTAACAGCTAACCCAGGATATCAGATATAAGATCAGACACAGCTAACAGCTAACAGAGGATATCAGATATAAGATCAGACACAGCTAACAGATAACAGCTAACCCAGGATATCAGATATAAGATCAGACACAGCTAACAGCTAACCCAGGATATCAGATATAAGATCAGACACAGTTAACAGCTAACAGCTAACCCAGGATATCAGATATAAGATCAGACAAAGTTAACAGCTAACAGCTAACCCAGGATACCAGATATAAGATCAGACACAGCTAACAGCTAACAGCTAACCCAGGATATCAGATATAAGATCAGACACAGCTAACAGCTAACCCAGGATATCAGATATAAGATCAGACACAGCTAACAGCTAACCCAGGATATCAGATATAAGATCAGACACAGCTAACAACTAACAGCTAACCCAGGATATCAGATATAAGATCAGACACAGCTAACAGCTAACCCAGGATATCAGATATAAGATCAGACACAGCTAACAATTAACCCAGGATATCAGATATAAGATCAGACACAGCTAACAGCTAACAACTAACAGCTAACCCAGGATATCAGATATAAGATCAGACGCAGCTAATAGCTAACCCAGGATATCAGATATAAGATCAGACGCAGCTAACAGCTAACCCAGGATATCAGATATAAGATCAGACACAGCTAACAGCTAACAGCTAATCCAGGATATCAGATATAAGATCAGACACAGCTAACAATTAACCCAGGATATCAGATATAAGATCAGACACAGCTAACAGCTAACAACTAACAGCTAACCCAGGATATCAGATATAAGATCAGACACAGCTAACAGCTAACCCAGGATATCAGATATAAGATCAGACACAGCTAACAGCTAACCCAGGATATCAGATATAAGATCAGACACAGCTAACAGCTAACCCAGGATATCAGATATAAGATCAGACACAGCTAACAGCTAACCCAGGATATCAGATATAAGATCAGACACAGCTAACAGCTAACCCAGGATATCAGATATAAGATCAGACACAGCTAACAGCTAACCCAGGATATCAGATATAAGATCAGACAAAGTTAACAGCTAACCCAGGATATCAGATATAAGATCAGACGCAGCTAACAGCTAACCCAGGATATCAGATATAAGATCAGACACAGCTGACAGCTAACAACTAACAGCTAACCCAGGATATCAGATATAAGATCAGACACAGCTAACAGCTAACAGCTAACTCAGGATATCAGATATAAGATCAGACACAGCTAACAGCTAACCCAGGATATCAGATATAAGATCAGACACAGCTAACAGCTAACCCAGGATATCAGATATAAGATCAGACACAGCTAACAGCTAACCCATGATATCAGATATAAGATCAGACACAGCTAACAGCTAACAGCTAACCCAGGATATCAGATATAAGATCAGACACAGTTAACAGCTAACAGCTAACCCAGGATATCAGATATAAGATCAGACACAGCTAACAGCTAACAGCTAACCCAGAGTCCAGAATCACCAATGAGCCGCCTGCACTTTCAGAGGCAGCAGCTGACAGCCATGTGACAGCGTTCAGAAGCTTTTAAACTAAGTGAACCCTGATCCAGCAGAAGCTTTTAAACTAAGTGAACCCTGATCCAGCAGCTTGTAGCAGCAGTGAGTGAGAAACCCCTGATCCAGGTTGAGGTCTGGACTCTGACTGGACCATTGCAACACCTTGATTCTTTTCTTTCTTAGAGAGAAGAGGCTTTCTCCTGCAGCCCTTCCAAACAAGCCATCCTTGTTCAGTCTTTTTCTAACTGTGCTGTCATGACCTTTAACCTTTAACCTGCTAACTGAGGCCTGTAGAGTCTGAGATGTATGACCTTTAACCTTTAGCATGCTAACTGAGGCCTGTAGAGTCTGAGATGTAGCTCTGGGCTTTTTCACCTTGGGGTGACCTTTAACCTTTGACATGCTAACTGAGGCCTGTAGAGTCTGAGATGTATGACCTTTAACCTTTAGCATGCTAACTGAGGCCTGTAGAGTCTGAGATGTAGCTCTGGGCTTTTTCACCTTGGGGTGACCTTTAACCTTTAGCATGCTAACTGAGGCCTGTAGAGTCTGAGATGTAGCTCTGGGCTTTTTCCACCTTGGGGTGACCTTTAACCTTTAACATGCTAACTGAGGCCTGTGGAGTCTGAGATGTATGACCTTTAACCTTTAGCATGCTAACTGAGGCCTGTAGAGTCTGAGATGTAGCTCTGGGCTTTTTCACCTTGGGGTGACCTTTAACCTTTAACATGCTAACTGAGGCCTGTGGAGTCTGAGATGTAGCTCTGGGCTTTTTCACCTTGGGGTGACCTTTAACCTTTAGCATGCTAACTGAGGCCTGTAGAGTCTGAGATGTAGCTCTGGGCTTTTTCACCTTGGGGTGACCTTTAACCTTTAACATGCTAACTGAGGCCTGTAGAGTCTGAGATGTAGCTCTGGGCTTTTTCACCTTGGGGTGACCTTTAACCTTTAGCATGCTAACTGAGGCCTGTAGAGTCTGAGATGTAGCTCTGGGCTTTTTCACCTTGGGGTGACCTTTAACCTTTAGCATGCTAACTGAGGCCTGTAGAGTCTGAGATGTAGCTCTGGGCTTTTTCACCTTGGGGTGACCTTTAACCTTTGACATGCTAACTGAGGCCTGTAGAGTCTGAGATGTATGACCTTTAACCTTTAGCATGCTAACTGAGGCCTGTAGAGTCTGAGATGTATGACCTTTAACCTTTAACATGCTAACTGAGGCCTGTAGAGTCTGAGATGTAGCTCTGGGCTTTTTCACCTTGGGGTGACCTTTAACCTTTAACATGCTAACTGAGGCCTGTAGAGTCTGAGATGTAGCTCTGGGCTTTTTCACCTTGGGGTGACCTTTAACCTTTAACATGCTAACTGAGGCCTGTGGAGTCTGAGATGTAGCTCTGGGCTTTTTCACCTTGGGGTGACCTTTAACCTTTAACATGCTAACTGAGGCCTGTAGAGTCTGAGATGTATGACCTTTAACCTTTAACATGCTAACTGGGCTTTTTCACCTTGCTGGGACGTCCACTCCTGGGAAGACATTCAACACATTAAATGGAAGATATTCAGAACGTGAGGAAACAGGATAAGAAGCAGTGAGATTAAACACTGCTGTTGAATTATAAATCATGGGATTATTTAGAGGAGACACAGATCTGAATATCAGCTTTTCGGTCCTTTCTTTTCCTGTTCTGTGGTCCTTTCTTTTCCTGTTCTGTGGTCCTTTCTTTTCCTGTTCTGTGGTTGATGAAACTGAGGTGAGTCAGAGCAGGATCTGCAGCCTGCTCTGACTCACCTCTCCTCCATCAGCCAACTCTTACAGCTTTGTTCACACCAGACCTTAGAAAAGTCTCTCTTTCCTTCCAGATGAACATCATAGCCGGAGGTTTCTACGACGGTCTGATGCTCTACGCTCACGCTTTGAATGAGACCATATCAGCCTCCAGCCAGCGGCCGCAAGGAAAGGTCGTCACCAAGAGGATGTGGAATCGAACCTTCCACGGTCAGTGCACCAGGGCTCCTTTGGTCTGTGGGACGTGCAAAATGCTCATGGCTGTGCTGAATGAGTCCTGAGTTCCTCTGCTGGGTCTCATCTCTGAATGAGTCCTGAGTTCCTCTGCTGGGTCTCATCTCTGAATGAGTCCTGAGTTCCTCTGCTGGGTCTCAGCTCTGAATGAGTTCCTCTGCTGGGTCTCAGCTCTGAATGAGTTCCTCTGCTGGGTCATCATTGGGTTGTGGATCTCAGTCAGTCCGACTTAAACACAAAACATACATATGTTCAGAGTCTAAGCTTCCAGAACCGGATTAAACCACCCAGACAGACAGTTATCCAGATGGACCCTGGTCCTGTTAGATGGAGGCTGGCCCGGTTAGGGCTCAGACCTGGAGCTCAGTCCTGGGGCTCAGACCTGGAGCTCAGTCCTGGACCTCAGTCCTGGGGTTCAGACCTGGGGCTCAGACCTGGGGCTCAGACCTGGGGCTCAGACCTGGGGCTCAGACCTGGGGCTCAGAGCTGGGGCTCAGTCCTGGACCTCAGACCTGGGGCTCAGACCTGGGGCTCAGTCCTGGGGCTCAGACCTGGGGCTCAGACCTGGGGCTCAGACCTGGGGCTCAGACCTGGGGCTCAGAGCTGGGGCTCAGACCTGGGGCTCAGACCTGGGGCTCAGTCCTGGGGCTCAGTCCTGGGGCTCAGTCCTGGGGCTCAGAGCTGGAGCTCAGACTTGGAGCTCAGTCCTGGGGCTCAGAGCTGGGGCTCAGAGCTGGGGCTCAGACCTGGGGCTCAGTCCTGGACCTCAGACCTGGGGCTCAGACCTGGGGCTCAGACCTGGGGCTCAGTCCTGGGGCTCAGTCCTGGGGCTCAGAGCTGGGGCTCAGACCTGGGGCTCAGTCCTGGACCTCAGACCTGGGGCTCAGACCTGGGGCTCAGTCCTGGACCTCAGTCCTGGGGCTCAGTCCTGGGGCTCAGAGCTGGGGCTCAGAGCTGGGGCTCAGAGCTGGGGCTCAGACCTGGGGCTCAGACCTGGGGCTCAGACCTGGAGCTCAGTCCTGGGGCTCAGAGCTGGGGCTCAGACCTGGGGCTCAGTCCTGAACCTCAGTCCTGGGGTTCAGACCTGGGGCTCAGTCCTGGACCTCAGTCCTGGGGCTCAGAGCTGGGGCTCAGTCCTGGACCTCAGTCCTGGGGCTCAGAGCTGGGGCTCAGTCCTGGACCTCAGTCCTGGGGCTCAGAGCTGGGGCTCAGTCCTGGGGCTCAGACCTGGGGCTCAGTCCTGGGGCTCAGACCTGGAGCTCAGTCCTGGGGCTCAGACCTGGGGCTCAGTCCTGCAGCTCAGTCCTGGGGCTCAGTCCTGGGGCTCAGTCCTGGGGCTCAGTCCTGGGGCTCAGTCCTGGGGCTCAGACCTGGGGCTCAGACCTGGATCCATGTAGCTGTTTGGCTTCTGTTGGTCTCTGTGCTTTTCCTTCTTTATATAAAACTTATCTTTCAGCTCATATCTGTACCGCTGCTCCCAGATTTCCATGAAAGCTGCAGAATGTACAGAATGTTCTGATCTGATATCTGCAGCAGGAAATAAAAACTCTGCAGCAGCTGGAAACAAAGGAGGTCTGAGAGTCTGCAGCCCTGCACATGAACAGCCATAAATCCTGAGTGGGGCTCGGGTTCAGGAGTGCGTTTACATCCATATTCATGAGGCTCCTTCATGTTCAAGTGTTGTGATGCTCGCCGTCAGATCTGCAGGAGCACGCCACGTCCAGCGTAACGCGCTGAAGCCGGCTGGGTCTGCTTCCTCAGGAGGCTTCTGTGTTGACCTGAGGTCAGGGAGGCAGCTTCTTCTTCTTCTTCTTCTTCTTCTTCTTCTTTTAACGTGGATGGATCATGAAATTAAATGATAGATCGGTTCTGAGCTGTCTCGGGTCCAGCTGCAGCTGAAACAAAGCGAATGTTCCTCAGCTGTAGGTTTGGGTGAAGATGTTTGTACGGTGGCTCTGAGTGGCAAACAATAAGCCTCTGGCCTCAGGTAGATCTGTTCACTGTGAACAGAACAGTTTGCTGAAGGACAGCCTGAAACTCCACAGGTCAGAGGTGAGATGCCAAGAATCAAACCTTCACTCACACAAAGCTTCAGTCTGTCCAACGATCCTCGACAGCAGGAAGTACAGAAGTACAGACATCCAATCAGAGCGTCTGAAGAGGAGAAAACATCCCAAAGTGTGTCTGAGCAAATGAGGATGAAGTGGTCAACAAAGGGCCTCCACATCTGACGGTCTGGTCTGGGGTCCTCTGGGGTCCCCTGGGATATTCTGAGGGCCCTCTGGGGTATTCTGAGGATCCTCTGGGGTATTCTGAGGGCCCTTAGGGATCCTCTGGGGTCCTCTGGGATATTCTGAGGGTTCTCTGGGGTATTCTGAGGGTCCTCTGGGGTATTCTGAGGGCCCTCTGGGGTATTCTGAGGGCCCTTAGGGGTCCTCTGGGGTATTCTGAGGGTCCTCTGGGGTATTCTGAGGGCCCTTAGGGGTCCTCTGGGGTATTCTGAGGGTCCTCTGGGGTATTCTGAGGGCCCTCTGGGGTATTCTGAGGGCCCTTAGGGGTCCTCTGGGGTATTCTGAGGGTCCTCTGGGGTATTCTGAGGGCCCTTAGGGGTCCTCTGGGGTATTCTGAGGGCCCTCTGGGGTATTCTGAGGGTCCTCTGGGGTATTCTGAGGGCCCTTAGGGGTCCTCTGGGGTCCTCTGGGATATTCTGAGGGCCCTCTGGGGTATTCTGAGGGCCCTCTGGGGTATTCTGAGGGCCCTTAGGGGTCCTCTGGGGTATTCTGAGGGTCCTCTGGGGTATTCTGAGGGCCCTTAGGGGTCCTCTGGGGTATTCTGAGGGCCCTCTGGGGTATTCTGAGGGTCCTCTGGGGTATTCTGAGGGCCCTCTGGGGTATTCTGAGGGCCCTTAGGGGTCCTCTGGGGTATTCTGAGGATCCTCTGGGATATTCTGAGGGCCCTCTGGGATATTCTGAGGGCCCTCTGGGGTACTCTGGGGTATTCTGAGGGCCCTTAGGGGTCCTCTGGGGTATTCCGAGGGCCCTCTGGGGTATTCTGAGGATCCTCTGGGGTATTCTGAGGGCCCTTAGGGGTCCTCTGGGGTATTCTGAGGATCCTCTGGGGTATTCTGAGGGCCCTCTAGGGTATTCTGAGGATCCTCTGGGGTATTCTGAGGGCCCTTAGGGGTCCTCTGGGGTATTCTGAGGGCCCTCTGGGGTATTCTGAGGATCCTCTGGGGTATTCTGAGGATCCTCTGGGGTATTCTGAGGGCCCTTAGGTGTTCTCCTGCTGCAGATGTGTCTCCTGACACAAACAGCAGTAAAGTCTGCTGATTGTTTCCTTCGGACTCTTTTCCCATGCAGAGCGGCTCTTTGGTGAAGCTCAGGGGAAGCATGTTGCTGCTCTCTGGGTTTGATTAGCAGCAGCAACCTTTTCCTCCTCCTCTCTCAGTAACAAACAGGAAGTTGCCCGTCACAGCTGTAAATCAGGAAAGATCCGAGCTCAGCTCAGCAGGCTGTGGGGCAGAGGATCTTCTTCTCGTTGCTGAAGCTCAGCGGCGGTTTGCTGCAGCAGATGTTTCCCTCCGTTATTCCTCAGGATTCTGCAGAGGAAACACGTTTCCGCTCGCTGCCTCAGGAACTGTTTCCACCGTCCTGATGAGTCTATTAATAAGATGCAGGCTGGGGCCGCAGGGCTTCGGTTTGATTCGGACTTTTGGTGTTTGTGGGGATTTCCTCACTGCTCAGTGAGTCTCAGCCAATCAGGACGGAGCGCTGGCTTTATGTTTGGATGAATTAGTGAGAGTCAGCTTCCAAACCAGCCTGCAGGTTTCCAGCTTTAACACAAACCCGCCAAAACTGCATCATGGTGGACTCAGACATGTCTCAGTCCCTTCAGTCTCTCTGTCAGCTACAAACTTTACAGTCCAGCAGGAACGTTTCTGGGATCATTTCTCATTGGTTCAGAATCTTTGAGTTTTCATGAATCAGGACGAATTCTGAGTTCTTCAGGTGTGAACAGAACTCCGTACCTTTCATATACACCAACTGGCTCCGGTTCATCTTCATCTCTTTCTACAGAGAAGCAACAAAAGGTTTCTGTAACCTTTAAAGTGTCCTGATCAATAGTTCTGCAGCTTTCTGAAACCTTTAAAGTGTCCTGATCAACAGTTCTGCAGCTTTCTGTAACCTTTAAAGTGTCCTGATCAACAGTTCTGCAGCTTTCTGAAACCTTTAAAGTGTCCTGATCAACAGTTCTGCAGCTTTCTGAAACCTTTAAAGTGTCCTGATCAATAGTTCTGCAGCTTTCTGAAACCTTTAAAGTGTCCTGATCAACAGTTCTGCAGCTTTCTGTAACCTTTAAAGTGTCCTGATCAATAGTTCTGCAGCTTTCTGAAACCTTTAAAGTGTCCTGATCAACAGTTCTGCAGCTTTCTGAAACCTTTAAAGTGTCCTGATCAACAGTTCTGCAGCTTTCTGAAACCTTTAAAGTGTCCTGATCAACAGTTCTGCAGCTTTCTGAAACCTTTAAAGTGTCCTGATCAATAGTTCTGCAGCTTTCTGAAACCTTTAAAGTGTCCTGATCAACAGTTCTGCAGCTTTCTGAAACCTTTAAAGTGTCCTGATCAATAGTTCTGCAGCTTTCTGTAACCTTTAAAGTGTCCTGATCAACAGTTCTGCAGCTTTCTGTAACCTTTAAAGTGTCCTGATCAACAGTTCTGCAGCTTTCTGAAACCTTTAAAGTGTCCTGATCAATAGTTCTGCAGCTTTCTGAAACCTTTAAAGTGTCCTGATCAACAGTTCTGCAGCTTTCTGAAACCTTTAAAGTGTCCTGATCAATAGTTCTGCAGCTTTCTGAAACCTTTAAAGTGTCCTGATCAACAGTTCTGCAGCTTTCTGAAACCTTTAAAGTGTCCTGATCAACAGTTCTGCAGCTTTCTGTAACCTTTAAAGTGTCCTGATCAATAGTTCTGCAGCTTTCTGTAACCTTTAAAGTGTCCTGATCAACAGTTCTGCAGCTTTCTGTAACCTTTAAAGTGTCCTGATCAACAGTTCTGCAGCTTTCTGTAACCTTTAAAGTGTCCTGATCAACAGTTCTGCAGCTTTCTGAAACCTTTAAAGTGTCCTGATCAATAGTTCTGCAGCTTTCTGAAACCTTTAAAGTGTCCTGATCAATAGTTCTGCAGCTTTCTGTAACCTTTAAAGTGTCCTGATCAACAGTTCTGCAGCTTTCTGAAACCTTTAAAGTGTCCTGATCAACAGTTCTGCAGCTTTCTGAAACCTTTAAAGTGTCCTGATCAATAGTTCTGCAGCTTTCTGTGACCTTTAAAGTGTCCTGATCAATAGTTCTGCAGCTTTCTGAAGCTTTAAAGTGTCCTGATCTACAGTTCTGCAGCTTTCTGAAACCTTTAAAGTGTCCTGATCAATAGTTCTGCAGCTTTCTGTGACCTTTAAAGTGTCCTGATCAATAGTTCTGCAGCTTTCTGAAGCTTTAAAGTGTCCTGATCTACAGTTCTGCAGCTTTCTGAAACCTTTAAAGTGTCCTGATCAATAGTTCTGCAGCTTTCTGAAACCTTTAAAGTGTCCTGATCAATAGTTCTGCAGCTTTCTGAAACCTTTAAAGTGTCCTGATCAACAGTTCTGCAGCTTTCTGAAACCTTTAAAGTGTCCTGATCAATAGTTCTGCAGCTTTCTGTAACCTTTAAAGTGTCCTGATCAATAGTTCTGCAGCTTTCTGAAACCTTTAAAGTGTCCTGATCAACAGTTCTGCAGCTTTCTGAAACCTTTAAAGTGTCCTGATCAATAGTTCTGCAGCTTTCTGTAACCTTTAAAGTGTCCTGATCAATAGTTCTGCAGCTTTCTGAAACCTTTAAAGTGTCCTGATCAACAGTTCTGCAGCTTTCTGTAACCTTTAAAGTGTCCTGATCAATAGTTCTGCAGCTTTCTGTAACCTTTAAAGTGTCCTGATCAACAGTTCTGCAGCTTTCTGTAACCTTTAAAGTGTCCTGATCAATAGTTCTGCAGCTTTCTGTAACCTTTAAAGTGTCCTGATCAATAGTTCTGCAGCTTTCTGAAACCTTTAAAGTGTCCTGATCAATAGTTCTGCAGCTTTCTGTAACCTTTAAAGTGTCCTGATCAACAGTTCTGCAGCTTTCTGTAACCTTTAAAGTGTCCTGATCAACAGTTCTGCAGCTTTCTGTAACCTTTAAAGTGTCCTGATCAACAGTTCTGCAGCTTTCTGAAACCTTTAAAGTGTCCTGATCAATAGTTCTGCAGCTTTCTGAAACCTTTAAAGTGTCCTGATCAACAGTTCTGCAGCTTTCTGAAACCTTTAAAGTGTCCTGATCAACAGTTCTGCAGCTTTCTGAAACCTTTAAAGTGTCCTGATCAATAGTTCTGCAGCTTTCTGAAGCTCTTTCAGAGTTTTTCTTTGGACATTTTCTGCTTTTTCCCTCATCTTCAGTCCTTGTTCCTGAGCATTTTCAGAGTTTTTTCTTTGTTCAGCCACTGAACTCTGACCTTTGAACCCTTCAGGCAGAAAAAAGGCTCCTAACTCAAGGGATGAACCAGTGTTGTGTCGACACAGAACAGACAACTTAGCAAAGAAGCCATTTTAAACTGGATCTTTAGGCTCTTTGTTACCAGCAGCCTGTCACAAAGACACATCATTTGTTCCCATTTCTTTAGCTGCATCTATGAAAAACAGCAAAGAAAACACAGTTTGACAGACAGAAAATAGGATTTCTGCAGCAACAAGGTGATTCCCAAAGAGCTATTAGCTGAAAACTTGGCATATCTCAGCATGGTGTGCAGTGTGTCCTTAAAACATTTGAGGAAACTGGACAAGTGGAGGACAAAAGAAGAAGTGTCAGGCCTAAAAAACTATCTCCAGCAGATGATTCCTTAAGAAAGTCCACGAAATGTCTCCCTCTGCGGTCACCTGACCTGACGTAACCACTCACAGGTGAGAGAAGTGAGTGGGAAGGATGGAGTAATCACTGGCCGTAACTGGACTTTATGACCTGCTCCACTTCCTTCTTTTCAGGAATTGCAGCCATAAAACAACCTTCATCTCAAGCCTCCGTCAGCTTCTGTGTGAACCGAGTTTTTTCTTGTGTTTGGACACATGAAAGCTTCTCTGTTGGTTCCCTGGACAGCCGAGCTGCTGCTCAGGTGTGTTTCCTGCTCAGCTGTTTCCTGCTCAGGTGTGTTTCCTGCTCAGGTGTGTTTCCTGCTCAGGTGTGTTTCCTGCTCAGCTGTTTCCTGCTCAGCTGTTTCCTGCTCAGGTGTGTTTCCTGCTCAGGTGTGTTTCCTGCTCAGGTGTGTTTCCTGCTCAGGTGTTTCCTGCTCAGCTGTTTCCTGCTCAGCTGTTTCCTGCTCAGGTGTGTTTCCTGCTCAGGTGTGTTTCCTGCTCAGGTGTGTTTCCTGCTCAGGTGTGTTTCCTGCTCAGGTGTTTCCTGCTCAGCTGTTTCCTGCTCAGCTGTTTCCTGCTCAGCTGTTTCCTGCTCAGGTGTGTTTCCTGCTCAGGTGTTTCCTGCTCAGCTGTTTCCTGCTCAGCTGTTTCCTGCTCAGGTGTGTTTCCTGCTCAGGTGTGTTTCCTGCTCAGGTGTGTTTCCTGCTCAGGTGTTTCCTGCTCAGGTGTGTTTCCTGCTCAGGTGTGTTTCCTGCTCAGGTGTGTTTCCTGCTCAGGTGTGTTTCCTGCTCAGGTGTGTTTCCTGCTCAGGTGTTTCCTGCTCAGGTGTTTCCTGCTCAGGTGTGTTTCCTGCTCAGGTGTGTTTCCTGCTCAGGTGTGTTTCCTGCTCAGCTGTTTCCTGCTCAGGTGTGTTTCCTGCTCAGGTGTGTTTCCTGCTCAGGTGTGTTTCCTGCTCAGGTGTTTCCTGCTCAGCTGTTTCCTGCTCAGCTGTTTCCTGCTCAGCTGTTTCCTGCTCAGGTGTGTTTCCTGCTCAGGTGTTTCCTGCTCAGCTGTTTCCTGCTCAGCTGTTTCCTGCTCAGGTGTGTTTCCTGCTCAGGTGTGTTTCCTGCTCAGGTGTTTCCTGCTCAGCTGTTTCCTGCTCAGGTGTGTTTCCTGCTCAGGTGTGTTTCCTGCTCAGGTGTGTTTCCTGCTCAGGTGTGTTTCCTGCTCAGGTGTTTCCTGCTCAGGTGTGTTTCCTGCTCAGGTGTGTTTCCTGCTCAGGTGTGTTTCCTGCTCAGGTGTGTTTCCTGCTCAGGTGTTTCCTGCTCAGCTGTTTCCTGCTCAGCTGTTTCCTGCTCAGGTGTGTTTCCTGCTCAGGTGTTTCCTGCTCAGCTGTTTCCTGCTCAGCTGTTTCCTGCTCAGGTGTGTTTCCTGCTCAGGTGTGTTTCCTGCTCAGGTGTGTTTCCTGCTCAGGTGTGTTTCCTGCTCAGGTGTGTTTCCTGCTCAGGTGTGTTTCCTGCTCAGCTGTTTCCTGCTCAGCTGTGTTTCCTGCTCAGGTGTGTTTCCTGCTCAGGTGTGTTTCCTGCTCAGCTGTTTCCTGCTCAGGTGTTTCCTGCTCAGGTGTGTTTCCTGCTCAGGTGTGTTTCCTGCTCAGGTGTGTTTCCTGCTCAGGTGTGTTTCCTGCTCAGGTGTGTTTCCTGCTCAGGTGTGTTTCCTGCTCAGGTGTGTTTCCTGCTCAGGTGTGTTTCCTGCTCAGCTGTTTCCTGCTCAGCTGTGTTTCCTGCTCAGGTGTGTTTCCTGCTCAGGTGTGTTTCCTGCTCAGCTGTTTCCTGCTCAGGTGTTTCCTGCTCAGGTGTGTTTCCTGCTCAGGTGTGTTTCCTGCTCAGGTGTTTCCTGCTCAGGTGCACATGCAGGTGTGGGAGGGATTAAAACCTCAGGTCAGACAGAGCAGAACCACTCGGATCGATCTAAAGTCTCTGAGGTTGAGCTGCATGAAGAGATAAAACTCAGCAGTGAAGTTGTGTGAGTCATAGACGGTGCGTTTGAGTGCAGCTCGGATTTTATTATTCAGCCTGCAGCTTCCTCTGCTGAAACTGCTCCCAAACACACAAACTGCATGGCTGACAGGCGGCAGAAGGTCACAGAAACAGGTCCGACTGGTTCCTGATTGATCTGTCTGCAGCAGGTCTTTATTCTGAGAGATGTCAGGGGTCAGGGGTCATCGGGGGGAGGAGGCTGTTGACTCAAGGTGAGGAAGAGGATGGCGTTCAGTCAACTGAAACGGCCTCAGTGGGCTGCAGCCATGTTGCATGGCGTCCGTTTGGAGTCTCTGGGGCTGATTCCAGATCAGATTACTGCCCACATGCCAGAGTTCTGATTTTCAGTTTCCACCCAAAGATTGGACAGTCGCGCTGATGAATGTTCCCAGGAATATTAATCTGTTGTCTCTCCTGCTTCACTCTGGTTCTGTACGATCCAGTTCTGCAGCTTTATGTTCTGTTGGATTAGGAGTGTGGAGGAGGCTGGAGTGGCTCTGCTAATGCTAACGCTAACGCTAACCGCTACAGAACCAAATGTTCTGAGAGGAGCTGGGGCTCAGATTCTGCTCACGTCATCTAACCCTCCTGGTGTCTCACCCTCCTGGTGTCTCACCCTCCTGATGTCTCACCCTCCTGATGTCTCACCCTCCTGATGTCTCACCCTCCTGATGTCTAACCCTCCTGATGTCTCACCCTCCTGATGTCTAACCCTCCTGATGTCTCACCCTCCTGATGTCTAACCCTCCTGATGTCTCACCCTCCTGATGTCTAACCCTCCTGGTGTCTCACCCCCCTGATGTCTAACCCTCCTGATGTCTCACCCTCCTGATGTCTCACCCTCCTGATGTCTCACCCTCCTGATGTCTCACCCTCCTGATGTCTAACCCTCCTGATGTCTAACCCTCCTGATGTCTCACCCTCCTGATGTCTAACCCTCCTGATGTCTCACCCTCCTGATGTCTAACCCTCCTGATGTCTAACCCTCCTGATGTCTCACCCTCCTGATGTCTCACCCTCCTGATGTCTAACCCTCCTGATGTCTCACCCTCCTGATGTCTAACCCTCCTGATGTCTAACCCTCCTGATGTCTCACCCTCCTGATGTCTCACCCTCCTGATGTCTAACCCTCCTGATGTCTAACCCTCCTGATGTCTCACCCTCCTGATGTCTAACCCTCCTGATGTCTAACCCTCCTGATGTCTCACCCTCCTGATGTCTCACCCTCCTGATGTCTAACCCTCCTGATGTCTCACCCTCCTGATGTCTAACCCTCCTGATGTCTCACCCTCCTGATGTCTAACCCTGATGTCTCACCCTCCTGATGTCTAACCCTCCTAATGTCTCACCCTCCTGATGTCTCACCCTCCTGATGTCTAACCCTCCTGGTGTCTAACCCTCCTGGTGTCTCACCCTCCTGATGTCTAACCCTCCTGATGTCTAACCCTCCTGGTGTCTCACCCTCCTGATGTCTCACCCTCCTGATGTCTAACCCTCCTGATGTCTCACCCTCCTGATGTCTAACCCTCCTGATGTCTCACCCTCCTGGTGTCTAACCCTCCTGATGTCTCACCCTCCTGATGTCTAACCCTCCTGATGTCTCACCCTCCTGATGTCTAACCCTCCTGATGTCTCACCCTCCTGGTGTCTAACCCTCCTGATGTCTCACCCTCCTGGTGTCTCACCCTCCTGATGTCTAACCCTCCTGATGTCTCACCCTCCTGATGTCTCACCCTCCTGATGTCTCACCCTCCTGATGTCTCACCCTCCTGGTGTCTAACCCTCCTGATGTCTCACCCTCCTGATGTCTAACCCTCCTAATGTCTCACCCTCCTGATGTCTCACCCTCCTGATGTCTCACCCTCCTGATGTCTCACCCTCCTGATGTCTAACCCTCCTAATGTCTCACCCTCCTGATGTCTCACCCTCCTGATGTCTAACCCTCCTGGTGTCTAACCCTCCTGGTGTCTCACCCTCCTGATGTCTAACCCTCCTGATGTCTAACCCTCCTGGTGTCTCACCCTCCTGATGTCTCACCCTCCTGATGTCTAACCCTCCTGATGTCTCACCCTCCTGATGTCTAACCCTCCTGATGTCTCACCCTCCTGGTGTCTAACCCTCCTGATGTCTCACCCTCCTGATGTCTAACCCTCCTGATGTCTCACCCTCCTGGTGTCTCACCCTCCTGGTGTCTCACCCTCCTGGTGTCTAACCCTCCTGATGTCTCACCCTCCTGGTGTCTCACCCTCCTGATGTCTAACCCTCCTGATGTCTCACCCTCCTGATGTCTCACCCTCCTGATGTCTCACCCTCCTGATGTCTCACCCTCCTGGTGTCTAACCCTCCTGATGTCTAACCCTCCTGATGTCTCACCCTCCTGATGTCTAACCCTCCTAATGTCTCACCCTCCTGATGTCTCACCCTCCTGATGTCTCACCCTCTTGATGTCTAACCCTCCTGATGTCTCACCCTCCTGGTGTCTAACCCTCCTGATGTCTCACCCTCCTGGTGTCTCACCCTCCTGATGTCTCACCCTCCTGATGTCTCACCCTCCTGATGTCTCACCCTCCTGATGTCTCACCCTCCTGGTGTCTAACCCTCCTGATGTCTAACCCTCCTGATGTCTCACCCTCCTGGTGTCTAACCCTCCTGATGTCTCACCCTCCTGGTGTCTCACCCTCCTGATGTCTCACCCTCCTGATGTCTCACCCTCCTGATGTCTCACCCTCCTGATGTCTCACCCTCCTGGTGTCTAACCCTCCTGATGTCAGAGCCGGAGCAGCGACAGAGAAAATGAGGAGATTCTGCCGAACGTGTGGAATCAGGTCTGTTCTAGCAGCTGGAAAAGCTCCAGGTCTCAGAATCATTGAGGGCTGCAGTGATGATGAACTCTGAGCCGAGTTTAAAAATCACAGACAGAGAACCGGCAGCTTTCTGTCCCAGAGTCTGGCTTCATGTTTCACACTTTCATCGCCTCTTATCTCTCAGACAACATCCAGTTCTTTAGTATGGAGAATGAAGGGGGCGGGGCTTGTTGCTATGACTCCGCCCCCTCCTCTGACAGCTAAACTTCTCTGGTAGCTGCTGAAAAGATAAAAACGAGTCTCAGTCATCAGCGAGCTGCAGAGATTCAGACCAGTCTGAACACAGAGTGAAGGAGGACTCTGGGGTCCTCTTCTGCCTGAGTAAAACTCTCATGTGTGCTCTGCTTGTTTGCTCTGCTCTCCGTCCCTCTTCAAACCTGCCTCTCCACCTCTTTGTTTGTCCATCTGTCCATCCTGTGCTGGAGGTCAAAGAGGGAAACCGTCCGGTTTGTTCAAGCTGAACATGTGGTTCTGGGTCCTCTGTCCCTTCGGTCCGTTACAGGAAGTCTCACAGATTCCACAGATCTGATGAAGCTGATGTGATGCTGAAGTGTTTGAGGGCCACAGATGATGGTCTCATTCAGATTTATTCAGGATGTTCTTCTGCAGTGAGTCTTTGACCTCACTTGACCTTTGAAGGTCCAACAAAACTGTCCTCAAACGGACCAAAAACAACGAAACATGAATATTAGAGATTCGAACCCAGCAGACTGAAAACTAACCGAGGATTTCATTAAAAACTGAAAGCAAAGCAAAGCCAGGCTGGATAACCAGAACCAGAAAGGTGGAATCCAGGAAACACACAGTGGGAAACTGAGCTTATCTTCTTCTATTCTCAGACTATTGAGGTGTTTTCAGTTCAGAAACTCGTTTATCTGTTGAAACTTTAACAGCAGGACCTGTTGTTAAACTCCACACCAGTCAGTCTGCATTGATGAGGGCAGACTGATACCTGGGGGTGGTGCTGGGTTGGGATGAACTGGAGTGGTCTGCAGAGGAGGGGGGGGGGGGGCGAGCCGCCTCTTCTTCCTGAGACGGCTCGGGTCCTTTAATATCTGCAGGATGTTTTATCACACTACCACTGTTCTATGCTGCTGGGGGAGTTGCACAACAGACAGAACCTGGAGTTATAATTAGTATCATTGTTGTTTGATATACAGTCATTGAATTTCTCCCACCGGGGGATGAATAAAGTATCTTCCTATTCTAAAAAGCATGATGCAGCGTTTAAAATACTTAACCAGAAGCATTGAGACGACCGGTCGATAATTATCTGTCAGTTCCTGCATTGCCGCCCCAGCATCGCCTTCTTCCCCACGTTTCTCTTTCCTGTTGGAAGGAACCTGATCACCTCAGGGTGAAACTTCTGTGGAGATCCACAAAAATAGCCTGAAAATCTAATGGAGTGAAACCTGAGCCGTCCAGCCTCCTCCTGCCTCTCAGTGGAGCTTCTATCTCTGAGCCGTCCACATCCATCACGAGCAGCGTCTCCACGCCCTCCGATGGTGTCGCATGTCTGTGTCCTGCTGCTTTTCAGAGCCGCTAGTTAGACTAACCTTAACCTAGAGCCCGCAGTGACACTAGTTAGACTAACCCTAACCTAGAGCCTGCAGTGCCGCTAGTTGGACTAACCCTAACCTAGAGCCCGCAGTGCCGCTAGTTAGACTAACCCTAACCTAGAGCCCGCAGTGACACTAGTTAGACTAACCCTAACCTAGAGCCCGCAGTGACACTAGTTAGACTAACCCTAACCTAGAGCCCGCAGTGCCGCTAGTTAGACTAACCCTAACCTAGAGCCCGCAGTGACACTAGTTAGACTAACCCTAACCTAGAGCCCGCAGTGACACTAGTTAGACTAACCCTAACCTAGAGCCCGCAGTGACACTAGTTAGACTAACCCTAACCTAGAGCCCGCAGTGCCGCTAGTTAGACTAACCCTAACCTAGAGGCTGCAGTGACACTAGTTAGACTAACCTTAACCCAGAGCCCGCAGTGACACTAGTTAGACTAACCCAGAGCCTGCAGTGCCGCTAGTTAGACTAACCTTAACCTAGAGCCTGCAGTGCCGCTAGTTAGACTAACCTTAACCTAGAGCCTGCAGTGCCGCTAGTTAGACTAACCTTAACCCAGAGCCCCCAGTGCCGCTAGTTAGACTAACCTTAACCTAGAGCCCCCAGTGCCGCTAGTTAGACTAACTCAGAGCCCGCAGTGACACTAGTTAGACTAACCCAGAGCCTGCAGTGCCGCTAGTTAGACTAACCTTAACCCAGAGCCCCCAGTGCCGCTAGTTAGACTAACCTTAACCTAGAGCCTGCAGTGCCGCTAATTAGACTAACCTTAACCTAGAGCCCCCAGTGCCGCTAGTTAGACTAACTCAGAGCCCGCAGTGACACTAGTTAGACTAACCCAGACCCCACAGTGACACTAGTTAGACTAACCATAACCCAGAGCCCACAGTGCCACTAGTTAGACTAACCCTAACCCACAGGAGGGGTTAGGGACCGACAGCCGTTGGTCAGTAACTGCAGCTCACACAGATACAGAGAAGCTCCAAACTCAAACCACAGAGCGGGGAGGTGCAGTCCAGGCCTGTAGCAGCATAAGTATAGGATGGGGGGGGGGGGTAAGAGCAGAAGCTGCCATTAGCTCTGTCCTCTCTGGAGACTGTGTGCACGCCTCCTGCTGTGTCCTCACATGATGAACCTGTTTATCACTCCTTCTAATGAGATTTGCCAGCCTCCTCTAATCTGTGATGTATGGGCGGAGTAAACCTGGATGAGGTGCTTCTGTTACCAGGCAACAGGCTCCAGCAGTCTGACCTGCACCTGTCGCCGTGCAGCAGACCTGACCATCAGAAGCAGAAACTCAACACAAACCCCCGATTAAAGCTGCTCCTCTTCACAGTTCTGTCAAATTAGAGGCCATTTCAATGCTTTTCTTTCTTTCTTTGGGTCCTGTGGATGTTGGATTCAACACTTACTGTCAGGACTCTGTTCCTCTCTGTAAAGACGGCCAGAACCGAGCTGGAAGACCCAAGTTTTATCTGAAAATGAAAATCTGCCACAGGTTTACATGTTAGATCTATGAACATGTGACCCATCAGGTTTACATGTTAGATCTATGAACATGTGACCCATCAGGTTTACATGTTAGATCTATGAACATGTGACCCATCAGGTTTACATGTTAGATCTATGAACATGTGACCCATCAGGTTTACGTGTTAGATCTATGAACATGTGACCCATCAGGTTTACATGTTAGATCTATGAACATGTGACCCACCAGGTTTACATGTTTAACTGCTTGGAAACGTTTCCTCTGGCAGTGATCTGTAATGTTTGCTGTATTTCAAGCTTCCAACACACGGTTCTGTCCTCATGAGGACTTTCTCTGAACCTGCTGCTGAGAAGTGGCGTCCATTAGTTAATGGAGCGGAAACGACAGGCAGGAAGCGATAATCTAATCTTCATCGTGCTCTTATTCATGCTTTTTACAGCCAGCCTCCTCCTCCTCCTTCCATATTTATCATGAAGATTATCTCTGATTAAATCTTTTTAGCTCCCCGCCCTCTTTTCTCTTATTCACGCCTTTTCCTTCCTTTCATTTTCTCCCACCGTGTGGCAGCAGCCGATGATTGTCTGAGGATGGGTGAAGCTTAACTTGTGTTTAATTCCCACATCAGACAGAAAGAGGAGGTTCAGGACAGTCAGACGCCTGAAAGCTGGCCCCAGTTTTTAACTCAGAGAGGAGCAGCTTAATTAGCTTTTAATCATTTTTCAGTGAGGTTTCAGGGCACGAAGCTCCCAGGATGAAAAACCAGAACATTAAAGAAAAGTAAGATTTTCAGGATGTTCAGACTGAGTTTGAGCAGATCTGAGTGCAATGCCTGAGTAAAAAGGTTGGGATTATTACCAGAATAACACCTAAACCAGCTGAAGTGGAGCAGAGAGGCCGGTGGGATCGGCCCGAGTCACAGCTGACAGGAGGGAAACAGAACCGCTCAGACAGGAGAACTGGGTCAGAACCTGGTCTAAGATACTGAGAAAAACAAGGTGCCCGAAGCCTCTGTGTTGGGCTTCACTTCTGGTTTGGTTCTGGTAGTTTTGGACTCGGTTATGATGCTGTTACCCGTTACTGGGCTTTGGAGCCACTCGTTGTATAATTGGTCATTTTCTGTTTTCCACCTGTTTACCAGCTGTTTGCCAGCTGTTTGCCACCTGTTCGCCAGCTGTTTGCCAGCTGTTTGCCACCTGTTCTCCACCTGTTTGCCAGCTGTTTGCCAGCTGTTCGCCAGCTGTTTGCCAGCTGTTTGCCAGCTGTTTGCCAGCTGTTTGCCAGCTGTTTCATCACCGGTTCTGACCGGCCGGACAGTTTCTGGATCCTCTCTGTTAGAAACGGTGACACCAGCTCACAGCTCGGAGGAATGTTGGTCCACAGCTGCTGAAATATCTCAGCAGCTTGTGTGTTTATACAGATGTGATCCAGCTGTGGAGGACCGATTCAACACCTGTCTGTTTGAAGAGGTTTCACCTGCTTCTCAGAACTTCTCTGGTTCTGATTCATGCCGTCTTGCTGCAGCTGGCATTTAAAGCTGCTGCTTTTTGGCATCGGGTCACCTGCTCAGATTCCATTTACACCTGAGATTGGATCACAGATGAGCCTGAGCTCCTCCAGATGAGGAGCCTCGGCACCTTCACACCTTTCCTGAAGTGTGAGCTCCGACCACAGAGGGCGGAGGACGCTCCGACCGGATGATGGAAGACATCAGATCAAACCTTGTTAACTTGTTCAGAGCTGCGGCGCCGAGGCGGCGCCATTCTGACGATGATAACTGGCTCCATCTGGGTCAAAAGACACAAAACAAGATGGAAGCAAAAATAATCTGACTTTTCGGCAAATTCTACCAATCCAATTAATTTCAGCTCAGTTTTATTTTATAAAACACCAAATAAAACAAAAGGCACAAAGATAAATCCTGTCGAACCCCATTTAAACAACAGAAACCAGCTGATTGCTTCGATCCCCATGCTGAGCGTGCACGAGGTCCTGGGCGTGCACGAGGTCCTGAGCGTGCACGAGGTCCTGAGCGTGCACGAGGTCCTGAGCGTGCACGAGGTCCTGAGCGTGCACGAGGTCCTGGGCGTCCTGAGAAGTTTAAATCAGAAATATGATGGTAAAATTGAATGAACCCAGATAAAAATCAACAGCTGTTCACAGAGTTCTGCTCTCCGGATCGGGTCAGTGGAAGCAGTGAGACCCGGTTCTGCCCCTCAGAAGCTCCTCACTGGTTCTGACTCCTGCTGTCTCACAGGTGAGGTTCACCCTCAGGTGAAGACAGACGTCAGTGATTCAGATCAATGATTCATCCTTTGAGCCGTCGTTAACCGTCGTCTTTGGCGTGTTTTTACTCAGAAACACACGTGTGACCACTGTCATGTGACCACTGTCATGTGACCACTGTCATGTGACCACTGTCATGTGACCACTGTCATGTGACCACATGTGTTTGAGCTTCTTTTACTTCCTCCTGCAGGTCCTCATGAATCACAGGTTTTTTCAGGGTCAGCAGCTTTTTTTAGGTTTAGGCTCCTGGCAGCGGGGGCTCGGCTCCTGGCGGCGGGGGCCCGGCTCCTGGCAGCGGGGGCTCGGCTCCTGGCGGCGGGGGCTCGGCTCCTGGCAGCGGGGGCTCGGCTCCTGGCAGCGGGGGCCCGGCCCTCTCTGGAGAACAGCTGACTGTGATGATGACGAAGGTCACAGCTCTGCTGCACTTCCTGTCAGACCTTCATCAGATCCGTTACTCAGGCTGAAATTCAAAGATTATTTCATCATTAAACTTAAAGATTTTAAAAGAATGAATGCAGAAAAGTTCGAACACCTTCTGTTTTATTTCGGTGTTTCAGACCAAGAGCTTCTGCAGATGTTCTGAGCTCTGAAATGCTTTCATCTCAGCTTTCAAACTGGGCTGAACTGGTTCTGAACAGAACTGAACCCTGATGTTGGGTGGCTCGAGATTTAGAAGGCGGGGCTTGTTCCAGTGACTGGTTTAATGCCTCCGACTCCGTTTTAGCTCCGCCCCCTTTCAGTGACCCAAAATGCTGCAGCCAGAGTTCTGATGAGTTCTGATGAGTTCTGATGAGAACCAACAGCAGACATGGATGGATGGAACTGGACTGTTCCTCCAAAATGCCCTGAGATGACGTTTGTTGTGTTTTGGTGCTTTATGAATGAAATTTCGCCCAAAAATCACCAGAATTCAAACTGAGACCTTCTGACAGGTTGCAGAAACGCCATCAGTCTGCAGACGGGTCGGAGCGAGTTGAACGCGGCGTTAGTAAGCTCTCGGCTCGCTGGCATTTCAGCACTTTTCTAAATGTCATCCTCTGACCCGCTCTGCACACGCTCCCCCTCATAACGTGACCTCTGACCCCGCCCCATAACGTGACCTCTGACCCCGCCTCCTCACAACAGCGGTGATTATTCTGCTGTGACGCTCTCAGGTAGAAGCAGTCCTCTCCAGGCGACCTCCCTGACCAATCACAGCCTGCCCTCTGTGATCCAGATGCTCTGTTGCCACGGAGACGACGCATCATCAGCCTGACTCACTCACTTCTAACTGCCTGTAATTAACCTCTGACGGCCCTTTTCATTTTTCCATCCACCGAGAAACACTCCCAGCGAACAAATACATGCGTGCTCACGTGCACAGACACACACTCAGCCCCCCCCTCTGTGAAAGCAGCTGGATCTGAGAATGAATCCGCTGTCTCTCACAGGTGAGACTGAACAGCTTCTCTCTCACCTGTCGGTACAAAGATGGTCACAAAATCTGCTTCTTCTGGAAGTTCCAACAACAGTTTACCACATTTCCAGTAAGATGAGTTTCTTTCTTCATCCTGAAGGACTCTCCAGAGCCAGATGGCTCCAACACTGCAATAACATCCTAAAGTGTGATGAGTAGAAAGACACGTTTCCTACAAAGCAGACGTTTGGTTGACGGTTTAAAGTGAAATAATATATCTTATATCATCTTATAGAACACGATGTGACAGAAGTATATTCCATGTGATAAAGAGAATGAGCATAACATTGGTGTTGCTGCTCTGGCAGAAAGGGGAGGAGTTATAAAGCGTTCTGTGGCGCTCTGTTTAACCAGCCGTTTCACCAGTTTAACCAGCTGTTTCACCAGTTTAACCATCTGTTTCACCAGTTTAACCAGCTGTTTCACTAGTTTAACCAGCTGTTTCACCAGTTTAACCAGCTGTTTCACCAGTTTAACCAGCTGTTTCACCAGTTTAACCAGCTGTTTCACAAGTTTAACCAGTTTAACAAGCTGTTTCACAAGTTTAACCAGTTTAACCAGCTGTTTCACCAGTTTAACCAGCTGTTTCACCAGTTTAACCAGCTGTTTCACAAGTTTAACCAGCCGTTTCACCAGTTTAACCAGCTGTTTCACCAGTTTAACCAGCCGTTTCACCAGTTTAACCAGCCGTTTCACCAGTTTAACCAGTTTAACCAGCTGTTTCACCAGTTTAACCAGCTGTTTCACCAGTTTAACCAGCTGTTTCACCAGTTTAACCAGCCGTTTCACCAGTTTAACCAGCTGTTTCGTGAGTTTAACCAGCGGTTTCACCAGTTTAACCAGCTGTTTCACCAGTTTAACCAGCTGTTTCACCAGTTTAACCAGCCGTTTCACCAGTTTAACCAGCTGTTTCACCAGTTTAACCAGCTGTTTCACCAGTTTAATCAGCCGTTTCACCAGTTTAATCAGCTGTTTCACCAGTTTAACCAGCTGTTTCGTGAGTTTAACCAGCTGTTTCACCAGTTTAACCAGCTGTTTCACCAGTTTAACCAGCTGTTTCACCAGTTTAACCAGCTGTTTCACAAGTTTAACCAGTTTAACCAGCTGTTTCACCAGTTTAACCAACTGTTTCACCAGTTTAACCAGCCGTTTCACCAGTTTAACCAGCTGTTTCACCAGTTTAACCAGCCGTTTCACCAGTTTAACCAGTTTAACCAGCTGTTTCACCAGTTTAACCAGCTGTTTCACCAGTTTAACCAGCCGTTTCACCAGTTTAACCAGCTGTTTCGTGAGTTTAACCAGCGGTTTCACCAGTTTAACCAGCTGTTTCACCAGTTTAACCAGCCGTTTCACCAGTTTAACCAGCTGTTTCACCAGTTTAACCAGCTGTTTCACCAGTTTAATCAGCCGTTTCACCAGTTTAATCAGCTGTTTCACCAGTTTAACCAGCTGTTTCGTGAGTTTAACCAGCCGTTTCACCAGTTTAACCAGCTGTTTCACCAGTTTAACCAGCTGTTTCACCAGTTTAATCAGCCGTTTCACCAGTTTAATCAGCTGTTTCACCAGTTTAACCAGCTGTTTCGTGAGTTTAACCAGCTGTTTCACCAGTTTAATCAGCTGTTTCACCAGTTTAACCAGCTGTTTCACCAGTTTAACCAGCTGTTTCACAAGTTTAACCAGTTTAACCAGCTGTTTCACCAGTTTAACCAACTGTTTCACCAGTTTAACCAGCCGTTTCACCAGTTTAACCAGCTGTTTCACCAGTTTAACCAGCCGTTTCACCAGTTTAACCAGTTTAACCAGCTGTTTCACCAGTTTAACCAGCTGTTTCACCAGTTTAACCAGCCGTTTCACCAGTTTAACCAGCTGTTTCGTGAGTTTAACCAGCGGTTTCACCAGTTTAACCAGCTGTTTCACCAGTTTAACCAGCCGTTTCACCAGTTTAACCAGCTGTTTCACCAGTTTAACCAGCTGTTTCACCAGTTTAATCAGCCGTTTCACCAGTTTAATCAGCTGTTTCACCAGTTTAACCAGCTGTTTCGTGAGTTTAACCAGCTGTTTCACCAGTTTAATCAGCTGTTTCACCAGTTTAACCAGCCGTTTCACCAGTTTAATCAGCTGTTTCACCAGTTTAACCAGCCGTTTCACCAGTTTAATCAGCTCTTTCACCAATTTAACCAGCTGTTTCAACAGTTTAACCAGCGGTTTCACCAGTTTAACCAGCCGTTTCACCAGTTTAACCAGCCGTTTCACCAGTTTAACCAGCTGTTTCCTGACTTTAACCAGCTGTTTCACCAGTTTAACCAGCTGTTTCACCAGTTTAACCAGCTGTTCTCTGAAACAGCACCATCTGGTAACATGTTCAGGATTTTACAGAGCCATCAGTGCGCCTGAGGATGTGTGGTTTGCTGCAGCTCTGCAGGGTTAAATGGTAATAAAAAGGATTTGGAACATGTTTATTTGACTTTGCTGGGCAGGGTTAGGTCCCTGCAGCAGGGATTTAATCAGAGCTAATTAACTGATTTAGGATAATGAAGTTCTGGCTGCTGCTTCATTCATTTGCTGCTTCGAGGACTTTGGATCATCACAGCTGCTCAAACACTGATGATTGGCCTGATGAGGCACAGAAAGATTAAAAAGATGATTTCTGCGGTTCACACTGAGCATTTGCTCCAAGCTTCTTCTTTATTCTAACTCTGCCCCCCCCCCCTGTGGTTCCTCAGGTGTAACGGGGCTGGTCCACCTCGATGAGAACGGGGACCGTGAGACGGACTTCGCTCTGTGGGACCTGACCGACATCAACAGCAGCATCTTCCAGGTGAACAGACGTCCGGCTCTCTGGTCGTCAGAGATAGAAAAATCAGATTTAAAACAAACAAACCAGATGTTCTGTAATGAAAAAACAGATCCAGAGCGGCGCCGGCGGCTGACACCAGCTGTGGCGGGCCGTGCTGCCGCTGAGCTCAGAATATTCTGACCTGCTGAAATACACTTAAATCACAAAATACTAATCTTGTACTAATCTTGTAATCTGAAATACATACTTAATAAAAATGAAAAACTTTTCTTTAACTTCAGTGTGATAATCCAACTTCCCATCAGGCTCCACACATATTTGATTTGTTGGGTTTGAGGTGAAACTGTGTTTTAGCACAGCTGACACAGGGAAGATATAAATTATAATAATAATGTATTTTATTGGTAGGTTCCTTCACAAAACCACACAATTAAATCACAAATAAAAAACAGATGATTACGGATGATTGCTACTGTGTAGATGGAAATACTCCCAGCCAGCCTCAGATTGTGTTGATTTGGTTCCAATTAGAAGGAATTCAGTTTTATCATGGAAATCTGAGGAAAGGCAGGATTTTAATTCATTGAGGCAGTTGGGAAGGAGAAAGCTTGGAGGGTGGAATTGGGTTTAGCTCGGTGTGAGGCTCTTTGTGTGTGATTCTCAGTAATTTCACAACCACACGGCCTCAAATATAACAGAGTTTCATATCCATTTATATTACCAGAAACACATTTTGTTCAGGGTTTATAGGACAATCTCAGGTTTCAGCAGAAGGAAAATCCTCAAAACTGACCCAAACAAAAGAGGACCCAATATACGTCCCTGAGGTACACCATGGGTCAAATCTTTCAACCTTTTAACCTTCTGCAGGACTAACTGTCTGATCCACAAGATATTTATGTGTGAAGGAAGGATTTTATGTCTGTTTTATGAGTTTTACTGTTGTTCTTTCTTAATTATTGCTTAGAACTGCTTTTGGATTTAACAAACAAATGAGAGAAGCTCTAATTAATATTTTGTTGTATACATGCTTTATAATATCTATTCTATTCTATAAGATTCACAGGCGATATTATGACATAAAAAGGACCAACTGATGGAGAACCTCCAAAACTCTGGAATTTGATGGAATAACAACAGATTTATTGTCATGTAGAGTCAGGAAATCTACTCCTATTTAACCCAACCACGCCGGCACCTGTTGAACATGGACAGGGTCACATAGACAGATGCCATACACTGGAGCGGTGGGCAGCCATTCACAGCATAGCATGGGGCCCTTGCTCAACGGCACCTCGGCCGTGGCAAGGAGATGGACCGGCACCCCTCCAGCTGTCAGTTCACCAATCTGAGATCCCACAGATCTGTAGAGTCCAAACCGGTCTCCATTATCAGAATAAATGTTCAAAATACCTCGATCATTGGCTGATTCGCCCACAAACTACTTAAACTAACTGTTCATTTCCGTCATGAATCTGACTGTGTAGCTGTTGTTGGAGGCTGCTGGAAGGAATAACTGGACTGGACAAAATGAACTGAACTGAACTGGACTGAACTGAACTGAACTGGACAAAACTTAACTGAACTGAACTGAACTGGACAAAACTTAACTGGACTGAACTGAACTGGACAAAACTTAACTGAACTGAACTGGACAAAACTTAACTGAACTGAACTGAACTGGACAAAACTTAACTGAACTGAACTGAACTGGACAAAACTTAACTGGACTGAACTGAACTGGACAAAACTTAACTGGACAAAACTTAACTGGACTGAACTGAACTGGACAAAACTTAACTGGACAAAACTTAACTGAACTGAACTGGACAAAACTTAACTGAACTGAACTGAACTGGACAAAACTTAACTGGACTGAACTGAACTGGACAAAACTTAACTGGACTGAACTGAACTGGACAAAACTTAACTGGACAAAACTTAACTGGACTGAACTGAACTGGACAAAACTTAACTGAACTGAACTGGACAAAACTTAACTGAACTGAAATGAACTGGACAAAACTTAACTGGACTGAACTGAACTGAACTGAACTGAACTGAACCGGACTGGACTGGACTGAACTGAACTGGACTAAACTGGACTAAACTGAACCGGACTGAACTGAACTGAACTGAACTGAACTGGACTGAACTGAACTGGATAAAACTGAACTGAACTGAACTGAACTGAACCGGACTGGACTGGACTGAACTGAACTGGACTAAACTGGACTAAACTGAACCGGACTGAACTGAACTGAACTGAACTGAACCGGACTGAACTGAACTGGATAAAACTGAACTGAACTGAACTGAACTGAACTGAACCGAACTGAACTGGACTGGATAAAACTGAACTGAACTGAACTGAACTGAACTGACCTGGATGAACCGGACTGAACTGAACTGAACTGAACTGACCTGGATGAACCGGACTGAACCCTGCTGTTGCCTTGTTCCTGCAGATCGTTATGGAGTACAACAGCTCCGAGGAGCAGCTGACGGCAGTTCCTGGAACAGCTCTGCACTGGCTGGGCGGAGCTCCTCCTGTTGATGTTCCCGTCTGCGGCTTCAAGAACGACAACCCCGTCTGCCTCACAAGTCAGTCCCTGAGAGATCAGCCGTGGAAAAACAGCGCATCACAAGTCAAAGTTCACAAGTTTCACATGAACAGAAACACCAGAAGAAGCATTTTAAGATATTAAAACACAGAATGGAGATTACTGAAAATGATAACAGCTCTATTTGCATGATGCAGACGAACTAAGACTGTAGCAGTTACTGCCATCTAGTGGTCAGATTGGAGACTGCATTTATATCTGCAGGTTAAATCACCTGCGGAGGAGAAAACATGAAGACGTTTGTCTTCTTCATGTTTTCTCCTCTTTGAAGAGGTCGATTCAAGCTGCCTCTTCATGTGATACATAATCAATCGTAATGAGTGGATAAACGATCCTCCATTTCTGAAAGTGTTCCCTGAAACTTCTTACAAAGCAGCCGTCTTCATCCCTCTGAGAACATGTGTTAGATACTGTAGGTGAGGAGATTCAGGATGGATCAGCTGCTTCTCTCTGAAACTGTTTCTGTCTCTCTCACAGAGACCATCACCATCCACCAGATGGTCTCCATCGTGGTCTTCTTCATCCTCACCATGACCCTGACCGTCACCATCTTCATCTGCAGGTGAGAGCTGCGTCATGCACCTGATTACTTCCTCACAGGAGGAGGAAGAGGAAGGAATCTCAATCTGTCTGATAACAGTCGCTGTTCTTTCATCTTTTCCTGAACTCTTAACCTGGAAAACATCGACAACGAGACTCAAGACTCAAGGTCTCGGTCTTGGTCTTGGCCTTGGTCTTGGTCTTGGCCTTGGTCTTGGTCTCGGTCTTGGTCTCGGTCTTGGCCTCGGTCTTGGCCTCGGTCTTGGTCTCGGTTAGGTTCGGTTGTGTTATTGTTCTTAGCTTGTCATTCGGTTCTACTCATGGAGGAAGAAGTTCTCTGTGACTCTGGCTGGATGTTGGTGAAACTTATTTGAGAGAAGCTTAAATCTTCCTAAAATGTTTCTGAATGTTTTGAGGAGACTTTTAAAGACAGACGGAGTTTATCTGAATGATTTATCTGATTGTTAGTTGCTGTTTCACTGACTGTGTGACCCTCTCTGCTGCAGGAAGATGAAGCTGGAGAAGGAGCTGGTGGCTCAGCTTTGGAGGATTTCCTGGGAGAACATCCAGATGAGCAACCTGGACAAGGTGCTGCGGAGCGGCAGCAGGATCACGCTGTCGCTGGTGAGCACGGAGAGAAAAAACTCCCTTTAACAGGAAGAAACCTCCATCAGAACCAGAACCAGGAAGAAACCTCCATCAGAACCAGAACCAGGAAGAAACCTCCATCAGAACCAGAACCAGGAAGGGTCCATCTGCCTGGACCAGCTGGGGCTGAGAGGACAGGAAAGAGGGGACAACAAGCAGCGTAACACCAGGCCAGAGACACCTGCTGAGAGAGAGAAACACAAGTTAATGACAGCAATGATGTCATCTGTACATGGAGGGAGGAGAGGTGCATCATGGGAGCTCCCCCAGCAGGCTGGGCCTATAGCAGCAGAACTATGGGATGTTTCAGGCTCACCTGAGCCATCCCTAACTATAAGCTTTATGTGTTTGTGTCCTCAGAGAGGCTCGAACTACGGCTCCCTGATGACCGGAGACGGAAACCTGCAGGTCTTTGCAAAGACTGGATACTACAAGGTGAAGCAGCCCTTCGTCTCCTCTGGGATGAGGATCTGTCTCCAGCTTCCTCGTCTCTGACTGACAGATCATCTGCCGTTAAAAACAGATCATCTGCTGTTAAAAACAGATCATCTGCCGTTAAAAACAGATCATCTGCCGTTAAAAACAGATCATCTGCCGTTAAAAACAGATCATCTGCTGTTAAAAACAGATCATCTGCTGTTAAAAACAGATCATCTGATGTTAAAAACAGATCATCTGCTGTTAAAAACAGATCATCTGAGATCATCTGCTGTTAAAAACAGATCATCTGCTGTTAAAAACAGATCATCTGCTGTTAAAAACAGATCATCTGATGTTAAAAACAGATAATCTGCTGTTAAAAACAGATCATCTGCCGTTAAAAACAGATCATCTGCTGTTAAAAACAGATCATCTGCTGTTAAAAACAGATCATCTGCTGTTAAAAACAGATCATCTGAGATCATCTGCTGTTAAAAACAGATCATCTGCCGTTAAAAACAGATCATCTGCCGTTAAAAACAGATCATCTGCCGTTAAAAACAGATCATCTGCCGTTAAAAACGGATCATCTGCCGTTAAAAACGGATCATCTGCCGTTAAAAACGGATCATCTGCCGTTAAAAACGGATCATCTGAGATCATCTGCTGTTAAAAACAGATCATCTGCCGTTAAAAACAGATCATCTGCTGTTAAAAACAGATCATCTGCCGTTAAAAACAGATCATCTGCCGTTAAAAACAGATCATCTGCCGTTAAAAACGGATCATCTGCCGTTAAAAACGGATCATCTGCCGTTAAAAACGGATCATCTGCCGTTAAAAACGGATCATCTGCCGTTAAAAACGGATCATCTGCCGTTAAAAACGGATCATCTGCCGTTAAAAACGGATCATCTGCCGTTAAAAACGGATCATCTGCCGTTAAAAACGGATCATCTGCCGTTAAAAACAGATCATCTGCCGTTAAAAACGGATCATCTGCCGTTAAAAACGGATCATCTGCCGTTAAAAACGGATCATCTGCCGTTAAAAACGGATCATCTGCCGTTAAAAACAGATCATCTGCCGTTAAAAACAGATCATCTGCTGTTAAAAACAGATCATCTGCTGTTAAAAACAGACTGAAGCAGAGAGAACAGGAGAAAAAGCTTTTCACCTGTGACTGATTCAGTCAGACCTGCAGATCAGGAGGTTTTTCCCATAAAACCTGCTTTAGTCTGTGGGACAGGAGTAAATAATCACTGTTCCTCTTATATATAGAAGTGTCTTTGTCCAACATGTCGGTGAGAAGATGGTTGTTCGTGACCTGAAAGTGTTTTTCCACTCCAGGGAAACATCGTGGCCATCAAATACACGAACAGGAAACGCATGGAGCTGAACAGGGACGTCCTCTTTCAACTCAAACATGTGAGTGTCTGATTCAGTTCAGGGTCAGGAATCCTGCCTTCTCTGGGGGGCCACCAGGGGGCAGCTTTAACAGGACCTTCAGTCTGGAAATTCTGAATAAAGTCAGGATCAAACACGTGATTTTTAGTGAATAACTGAAGGAAAATGTTTCTCTTTCCTTCCAATAACCAAAAGTTTCTCACTTCTTTTCGTTTTCTTTGAGCTGAAAAGCGTTTTGTTAGCAAACGCTCAGCAGATCCTCGGTTCAGGCCTCAGGCCTCAGCCGGTCTGACTTCAGACCTGGACTCGGTTCAGGCCTCAGGCCTCAGCTGGTCTGACTTCAGACCTGGACTCGGTTCAGGCCTCAGGCCTCAGCCGGTCTGACTTCAGACCCGGACTCGGTTCAGGCCTCAGGCCTCAGCCGGTCTGACTTCAGACCTGGACTCGGTTCAGGCCTCAGGCCTCAGCCGGTCTGACTTCAGACCCGGACTCGGTTCAGGCCTCAGGCCTCAGCCGGTCTGACTTCAGACCCGGACTCGGTTCAGGCCTCAGGCCTCAGCCGGTCTGACTTCAGACCCGGACTCGGTTCAGGCCTCAGGCCTCGGCCGGTCTGACTTCAGACCCGGACTCGGTTCAGGCCTCAGGCCGGTCTGACTTCAGACCCGGACTCGGTTCAGGCCTCAGGCCGGTCTGACTTCAGACCTGGACTCGGTTCAGGCCTCAGGCCTCAGCCGGTCTGACTTCAGACCCGGACTCGGTTCAGGCCTCAGGCCGGTCTGACTTCAGACCCGGACTCGGTTCAGGCCTCAGGCCTCAGCCGGTCTGACTTCAGACCCGGACTCGGTTCAGGCCTCAGGCCTCGGCCGGTCTGACTTCAGACCCGGACTCGGTTCAGGCCTCAGGCCTCGGCTGGTCTGACTTCAGACCCGGACTCGGTTCAGGCCTCAGGCCTCAGCCGGTCTGACTTCAGACCCGGACTCGGTTCAGGCCTCAGGCCTCAGCCGGTCTGACTTCAGACCCGGACTCGGTTCAGGCCTCAGGCCTCGGCCGGTCTGACTTCAGACCTGGACTCGGTTCAGGCCTCAGGCCTCAGCCGGTCTGACTTCAGACCCGGACTCGGTTCAGGCCTCAGGCCTCAGCCGGTCTGACTTCAGACCCGGACTCGGTTCAGGCCTCAGGCCTCGGCCGGTCTGACTTCAGACCCGGACTCGGTTCAGGCCTCATGCCTCGGCCGGTCTGACTTCAGACCCGGACTCGGTGCAGGCCTCAGGCCTCAGCTGGTCTGACTTCAGACCCGGACTCGGTTCAGGCCTCAGCCGGTCTGACTTCAGACCCGGACTCGGTTCAGGCCTCAGGCCTCGGCCGGTCTGACTTCAGACCCGGACTCGGTTCAGGCCTCATGCCTCAGCCGGTCTGACTTCAGACCCGGACTCGGTTCAGGCCTCAGGCCTCAGCCGGTCTGACTTCAGACCCGGACTCGGTTCAGGCCTCAGGCCTCAGGCCGGTCTGACTTCAGACCCGGACTCGTGGATCAGGTGTAGATGAACAGTTCGCCTTCATTCTGTCTGTGATCTGGTCTGTTGCCTGAACATCTCAGCAGTGGTTAGTTTCTGCAGTCCTGGAAAACCTGGTCCAGAGTTTTCCAGGTGCTTCAGGTTTCGGGTGTAAATCGTATGACTTTGACGTCTCTGCAGATGCGAGACGTTCAGAACGAGCACCTGACCAGGTTCATCGGGGCGTGCATCGACCCCCCGAACATCTGCATCGTCACCGAGTACTGCCCCCGAGGAAGTCTGCAGGTAAATCCACCTGCTCCACCACCTGCTCCTCCACCTGCTCCACCCGTCCCTCCACCCATCCCTCCTCCTGTCCCTCCACCTCCTCCTCCACCCATCCCTCCTCCTGCTCCTCCACCTGCTCCTCCTGTCCCTCCACCTCTCTCTTCGCCCTTCCCTCCACCTTTCCCTCCACCTCTCTCTTCGCCCTTCCCTCCACCTCCTCCTCCACCATTCCCTCCACCTGCTCCTCCTGTCCCTCCACCTCCTCCTCCACCCATCCCTCCACCCGTCCCTCTACCTCCTCCTCCACCCTTCCCTCCACCTTTCCCTCCACCTCTCTCTTCACCCTTCCCTCCACCCATCCCTCCTCCTCCACCTCCCCCTTCCCTCCTCCTCCTCTACCTGCTCCTCCACCCGTCCCTCCACCTTTCCCTCCACCTCCTCCTCCACCCTTCCCTCCCCCTCCTCCTCCTCCTGTCCCTCCACCCGTCCCTCCACCTTTCCCTCCACCTCCTCCTCCACCCTTCCCTCCCCCTCCTCCTCCCCCTGCTCCTCCACCCGTCCCTCCACCTTTCCCTCCACCTCCTCCTCCACCCTTCCCTCCTCCTCCTCTACCTGCTCCTCCACCCGTCCCTCCACCTTTCCCTCCACCCGTCCCTCCACCTTTCCCTCCACCCGTCCCTCCACCCGTTGAACTCTGTGTGTCTTCAGGACATCCTGGAGAACGACAGCATCACTCTGGAGTGGATGTTCAAATATTCCCTCATCAATGACATCATAAAGGTAACTTCCTGCTGCTGTGAGTCCTGAGTCACTTTGGACCAGGTGTTCCTTCACCTGCTCTCTCTGCAGGGCATGGTGTTCCTCCACAACAGCGTCATCTTCTCTCACGGCAAACTCAAGTCCTCCAACTGCGTCGTGGACAACCGCTTCGTCCTGAAGATCACCGACTACGGTCTGTCCAGCTTCCGGTCCCAGAGCGACTCGGGAAGCGACGCTCACGCCTACTACGCCCGTGAGTCGCTGCTGGTGGAGGTTACCCTCCTCCTCCTCCTTCTTCTTCTTCTTCACGTGTAGCAGATTTGTCAGAAGGTTCCTTGGATCCTTCAGTAATGATCTGGTTCCCTGCAGAGAAGCTGTGGATGGCTCCAGAGCTGCTCCGGATGGAGGCTCCTCCTCCTCAGGGAACCCAGAAAGGAGACGTTTACAGCTTCGGCATCATCCTCCAGGAGGTGGCGCTGCGGCGGGGAGCCTTCTACCTGGAGGGGGACCCGCTCAGCCCCAAAGGTAAAACACAGGTGCTCCTGAAAGGAGGCGGGACATCGACCAGAACACATTAAGATGCTAACGGGATATGTTTCCATACATTAAGCCAACGTTAATCAGTCCTCAGCTGAGCAAAGGATTATGGGTGCTGTGACTAGCATCCTGAGCAAAGGCTTCAGAGCCGTCCCTGTAGATCTGATCACATTTTCAGACCCAAACTGACCGGGTTTGAGCACTTCAAACCCTCCATGTCTTACCAGCTGCCGCAGGTCCGATCCTCATATTGAGGAACGATGACAGAACTGATCCAGAGGAGCAAACACTGAACTTGTCCACCTGCAGTTCAGCCTGAGACTGCTGCAGTTAATGAATCCCTGTGTTGTAGTTAAGCTCATTTAGTCTGTATTCTGTGGTTTTAAGTGTGAACTGAACCTGTTGAATCTGCAGAGATCGTGGACCGGGTGATTCTGGGCGAGTGGCCCTGCCTGAGGCCGACCATCGACCCGCAGAGCCACACCCCAGAGCTGGGTCAGCTGATGCAGCGCTGCTGGGCCGAGGAGCCCACCGAGAGGCCCGACTTCAACCACATCCGGCTGCTGCTGCGCAAACACAACAAGTAAGACCAGAACCGGGAAGGGTCCATCTGCCTGGACCAGCTGGGGCTGAGAGGACAGGAAGGACGGGACTATCCCAAAACTACTCTGTTTCTGTTGGGACATTCATGCTCAGATCATTCATTCAGTCAGCTTCATTTAACCAGAAATAAAAACTCTTGGGATTAAACATCCTAAGGTGGTCCTAAGGTGGTCCTCAGGTGGTCCTCGGGTGGTCCTCGGGTGGTTCTAAGGTGGTTCTAAGGTGGTCCTCAGGTGGTCCTTGGGTGGTCCTCGGGTGGTCCTAAGGTGGTCCTTGGGTGGTCCTCGGGTGGTCCTCGGGTGGTTCTAAGGTGGTTCCAAGGTGGTTCCAAGGTGGTCCTCAGGTGGTCCTCGGGTGGTCCTCGGGTGGTCCTCGGGTGGTCCTCGGGTGGTCCTAAGGTGGTTCCAAGGTGGTCCTTGGGTGGTCCTCGGGTGGTCCTAAGGTGGTCCTCGGGTGGTCCTAAGGTGGTTCCAAGGTGGTCCTCAGGTGGTCCTTGGGTGGTCCTAAGGTGGTCCTCGGGTGGTTCTAAGGTGGTTCCAAGGTGGTTCCAAGGTGGTTCCAAGGTGGTCCTCGGGTGGTCCTCGGGTGGTCCTCGGGTGGTCCTCGGGTGGTCCTAAGGTGGTCCTTGGGTGGTCCTAAGGTGGTCCTCAGGTGGTCCTCGGGTGGTCCTAAGGTGGTCCTCGAGTGGTCCTCGGGTGGTTCTAAGGTGGTTCCAAGGTGGTCCTCAGGTGGTCCTCGGGTGGTTCTAAGGTGGTTCCAAGGTGGTTCCAAGGTGGTCCTCGGGTGGTCCTCGGGTGGTCCTCGGGTGGTCCTCGGGTGGTGCTAAGGTGGTCCTCGGGTGGTCCTCGGGTGGTTCTAAGGTGGTCCTCAGGTGGTCCTTGGGTGGTCCTAAGGTGGTCCTCGGGTGGTCCTCAGGTGGTCCTTGGGTGGTCCTAAGGTGGTCCTCGGGTGGTCCTTGGGTGGTCCTAAGGTGGTCCTAAGGTGGTCCTCGGGTGGTCCTTGGGTGGTCCTCGGTCCTCAGGAGGTAAGGTTAACCTGTGTGTGTGTGTTCAGGGAGTCGAGAAGCAACATCTTGGATAACCTGCTGTCCCGGATGGAGCAGTACGCCAACAACCTGGAGGAGCTGGTGGAGGAACGAACGCAGGCTTATCACGAAGAGAAGCGCAAGGCCGAGGCTCTGCTGTACCAGATACTACCACAGTAAGTACTACAGGGAGGAGCTCCACCATCAGGGGGGAGGAAGCCCCGATCCGTCTGTCCATCTCTGACTCCAACTCACCATCACTGAGGTCCAGAGATGCTGAAACTGCTCCAGCTGAGGCAGAGACTCGACTGATTGTTGAGCCTCAGATTCAGAAGGAGCAGGTATCCAGTCCCTGTGTGACACAGTCAGACCTGGGTCCACATCCTGGGTCCAGAGTGGTTCTGGTTCAGTGTTCAGAGTGTGTTGGACTCCACCAGGCTGCCGGTCCTCAGGGTTCCATCTCTGCTTTCTGCAGATGATGTGGTTCTGTTGGCTTCTTCAGGCCTGAATCTGTGGATCTTAATGTTCAGGAGGCAACACATCGGGTGGGTCAGTCTGACATAAAAGTGTCTCTCTGTGTGCAGCCCGGTGGCGGAGCAGCTGAAGCGTGGAGAGACCGTTCAGGCCGAAGCCTTCGACTCGGTCACCATCTACTTCAGCGACATCGTGGGCTTCACTGCCCTATCTGCAGAGAGCACTCCCATGCAGGTGAGCACACCTGCTGTTTGATGCTGTGAGCCTTTAAGAGTTCAAACTGTGCTTCTGTACGTGCTTCAGCCTTTAAAGCGTGTGTTTTTAGGTGGAGCAGCTTTCTGTTAGTTACAGTAAAACACATCTGTGCACAGGTGGTGGCTGTGCTCAATGACCTGTACACCTGCTTTGATGCCATCATCGACAACTTTGATGTTTACAAGGTGAGAAGTTCCACTGTTTGGAAAGAGTTCCTGCAGCTGCTGTTTAGCTGAAGATCCAATACTTTTTAATCAGGTTCCTCCAAACATGAACTCTTTAATGAAAAAGATCAACCTGTCAAAGACGATAGAAACACGTAAGGATGTTCACAGATATGACACAAAAAGATCTGGTTAAAACAGCTGAACGTTCTGGCTTTGTTGCTTTTTCAGGTAAAGTAGAGGAAAAAATCATTAAATCAGCATTTCTAACAAAACCACCTGCATGAGTGTAAATATGTAAATGAGTCTGTAGTTAACAGAGTTGTTTCAGGAGTTTAACCAGTTGTTTAGTGAGTTTAACCAGCTGTTTCACTAGTTTAACCAGTTGTTTAGTGAGTTTAACCGGCTGTTTCCTGAGTTTAACCAGCTGTTTCACTAGTTTAACCAGCTGTTTCACGGGTTTAACCAGCTGTTTAGTGAGTTTAACCAGCTGTTTCACGAGTTTAACCAGCTGTTTCACTAGTTTAACCGGCTGTTTCCTGAGTTTAACCAGCTGTTTCACTAGTTTAACCAGCTGTTTCACTAGTTTAACCAGCTGTTTCGTGAGTTTAACCAGGTGTTTAACCAGCTGTTTCACCAGCTGTTTCACCAGTTTAACCAGCTGTTTCACTAGTTTAAGCGGCTGTTTCACCAGTTTAACCAGCTGTTTCACTAGTTTAAGCGGCTGTTTCACGAGTTTAACCAGCTGTTTCAGGAGTTTAAACAGCTGTTTCACTAGTTTAACCAGCCGTTTCACCAGTTTAACGGGCTGTTTCATAAGGTTTAACCAGCTGTTTAACCAGTTGTTTCATGAGTTAAACCAGCCGTTTCACTAGTTTAACCAGCTGTTTCACGAGTTTAACCAGCTGTTTCACTAGTTTAACCGGCTGTTTCCTGAGTTTAACCAGCTGTTTCACTAGTTTAACCAGCTGTTTCACCAGTTTAACCAGCTGTTTCACTAGTTTAACCAGCTGTTTCACTAGTTTAACCAGCTGTTTCGTGAGTTTAACCAGCTGTTTCACCAGTTTAACCAGCTGTTTCACTAGTTTAAGCGGCTGTTTCACGAGTTTAACCAGCTGTTTCAGGAGTTTAAACAGCCGTTTCACTAGTTTAACCAGCCGTTTCACCAGTTTAACGGGCTGTTTCATAAGGTTTAACCAGCTGTTTAACCAGTTGTTTCATGAGTTAAACCAGCCGTTTCACTAGTTTAACCAGCTGTTTCCCTAGTTTAACCAGCTGTTTCACTAGTTTAACCAGCTGTTTCACCAGTTTAACCAGCTGTTTCACCAGTTTAACCAGCTGTTTCACTAGTTTAAGCGGCTGTTTCACGAGTTTAACCGGCTGTTTCAGGAGTTTAAACAGCTGTTTCACTAGTTTAACCAGCCGTTTCACCAGTTTAACGGGCTGTTTCATAAGGTTTAACCAGCTGTTTAACCAGTTGTTTCATGAGTTAAACCAGCCGTTTCACTAGTTTAACCAGCCGTTTCACTAGTTTAACCAGCTGTTTCACTAGTTTAACCAGCTGTTTCCCTAGTTTAACCAGCTGTTTCACCAGTTTAACCAGCTGTTTCACCAGTTTAACCAGCTGTTTCACTAGTTTAAGCGGCTGTTTCACGAGTTTAACCGGCTGTTTCAGGAGTTTAAACAGCTGTTTCACTAGTTTAACCAGCTGTTTCATAAGGTTTAACCAGCTGTTTAACCAGTTGTTTCATGAGTTTAACCAGCTGTTTCACTAGTTTAACCAGCTGTTTCACCAGTTTAACCAGCTGTTTCACCAGTTTAACCAGCTGTTTCACTAGTTTAAGCGGCTGTTTCACGAGTTTAACCGGCTGTTTCAGGAGTTTAAACAGCTGTTTCACTAGTTTAACCAGCTGTTTCATAAGGTTTAACCAGCTGTTTAACCAGTTGTTTCATGAGTTAAACCAGCCGTTTCACTAGTTTAACCAGCTGTTTCACGAGTTTAACCAGCTGTTTCACTAGTTTAACCGGCTGTTTCCTGAGTTTAACCAGCTGTTTCACTAGTTTAACCAGCTGTTTCACCAGTTTAACCAGCTGTTTCACTAGTTTAACCAGCTGTTTCACCAGTTTAACCAGCTGTTTCACTAGTTTAACCAGCTGTTTCACTAGTTTAACCAGCTGTTTCGTGAGTTTAACCAGTTTAACCAGCTGTTTCACTAGTTTAAGCGGCTGTTTCACGAGTTTAACCAGCTGTTTCACGAGTTTAACCAGCTGTTTCAGGAGTTTAAACAGCTGTTTCACTAGTTTAACCAGCCGTTTCACCAGTTTAACGGGCTGTTTCATAAGGTTTAACCAGCTGTTTAACCAGTTGTTTCATGAGTTAAACCAGCCGTTTCACTAGTTTAACCAGCTGTTTCACTAGTTTAACCAGCTGTTTCCCTAGTTTAACCAGCTGTTTCACTAGTTTAACCAGCTGTTTCACCAGTTTAACCAGCTGTTTCACCAGTTTAACCAGCTGTTTCAGTAGTTTAATCAGCTGTTTCACTAGTTTAACCAGCTGTTTCACTAGTTTAACCAGCTGTTTCACTAGTTTAACCAGCTGTTCCAGCTGCTGACTGACAGCAGACCACAGAGCTGTCCGTGGAACAGTGGAAAGGATCAGAAACTCCTCCAGGAAGGGAACTCGGCTCAGAGGCAGAAGATGTTGGATGTTCCCAGTCAGCTGCTCTGAGATTTAGAGCAAGAACAAAGAAGATGAGAAGCTTGTAAAAGGGAAACGTTCAGGTCAAAGAGTCGGGACAGAAAACTCAAAGCAACACGTCTGAGAACAGAAAATGAGACTTTGTTTTTTCATTATTACATCAATTTTTCTTCTACTTCTACTTGAAAAATAAACTTTTAAAAATGACTGAAAGTGAGGACTTTGAGGTATTAAATAAAATCCTTTAGTGTCGTATCTGTGTTTGTTTTCCTGAACATCCTCCAGGTGGGATGAGCCCACCATTGTTGCCATGCTTTGTATCAGAGCAGCAGCTCTGTGCCGGTCAGCTAACTCGTGGTGCTGTGGCGCCCCCAGGTGGAGACCATCGGCGACGCCTACATGGTGGTGTCGGGGCTGCCGGTGAGGAACGGGAAGCTGCACGGCAGAGAGATCGCCCGCATGGCGCTGGCTCTGCTGGACGCCGTCCGAACCTTCAAGATCCGTCACCGGCAGGAGCAGCAGCTGAAGCTGAGGATAGGAATACACAGCGGTGAGGGTCGTGCACGTGCACGTGCACACTCCTGTTTAACCGGAGGATTTCTGTCTCTCTGCAGGAGGCTCATTCTGATCATAATCACGCCCACATGGCTGGTCTCTCTTTTTCTTTCTGTTTTCTCTGATAATCAAACAGAAATCCAAGCTGCTGCTTCACATTTTTACATCTTCCTCAGGTTCAGCCACCATCAGCTGAACATTGGGTTTTCCTTTCTGTCATCTAGTAAAACAAAAGGCTGAGTCCTGGTCCTGATCTTTCAGCACATTTTCTGTTGGACCTTTGAGAGGTCGTTGGTCTTTGGGGGACCATGGCAGGATAAAGTGGGCCCACAGTCCCCTTGAAGGTGTTGGGAGCCACATTATTAAAGTCTTAATTAATTATTAAACAGATTAAACATTATTAATTATTAAACTCGGCCCAGAAGCTGCAGAACTCACCGACTGATGTGAGACGTCGGTTTAAAAACCGAGGAGACGATCTGAGATTTTAGGAGGAGCTCCCCAGAGGATGCACTTCCATCGTTAGCTCAGAGCTTTTCACGCCCAAACAGCCTTCATGGAACGGTTTTATGACCTTTTCCTGCTGGAGAAGCTCAGTCCGTTTCATCTGTCTCCCCAGTTTGAGCTTCTCTGTTCAGGACCAACAGACCTGAAACCTCTGGATGCCCCAGATGTTACTGAGGCGTCTGGAAGCTGCAGGTTGGTGTCAGCAGCCTCTTACCGAGCCTGTGTGTGTGTGCAGGTCCGGTGTGTGCGGGAGTCGTGGGTCTGAAGATGCCTCGTTACTGTCTGTTCGGTGACACCGTCAACACGTCGTCTCGCATGGAGTCCAGCGGAGAAGGTGACTTCAGTCACTGCTGCCACATCAAACACAGCGAGTCGGGACAGTAAATGATGTGGAAACTATCAGTAGAACTGGAAATGTCTTCATGTCTTCATGTTATTCATGTGAAAGGTCATCACTGAAGGTTACCTGTGTGCGTGTGTGTGTGTGTGTGTGTGTGTGTGTGTGTGTGTGTGTGTGTGTGTGTGTGTGTGTGTGTGTGTGTGTGTGTGTGTGTGTGTGTGTGTGTGTGTGTGTGTGTGTGTGTGTGTGTGTGTGTGTGTGCGTGTGCAGCACTGAAGATCCACGTGTCGGCGGCGACCCGGGACGTCCTGATGGAGTTCAACTGCTTCCAGCTGGAGCTGAGAGGAGACCTGGACATTAAGGGCAAAGGAAAGATGACCACCTATTGGCTGCTGGGAGAGAGCGACAGCCAATGAGGAGGCAGCACAGACAGCGAAGGACGGGAGAGGATAGAGTGAATAAGGACGGAGGGAAGAGATGAAGATAAAGGGACTAGGAAAGGAAAGGAGGGGACATGAGGAAGGACATGAGGAAGGACATGAAGGACATGAGGAAGGACATGAGGGACATGAGGAAGGACATGAAGGACATGAAGAAGGACATGAAGGACATGAGGAAGGACATGAGGGACATGAGGAAGGACATGAAGGACATGAGGAAGGACATGAAGGACATGAGGAAGGACATGAGGGACATGAGGAAGGACATGAAGGACATGAGGAAGGACATGAGGGACATGAGGAAGGACATGAAGGACATGAGGAAGGACATGAAGGACATGAAGGACATAAGGAAGGATATGAGGAAGGACATGAGGAAGGACATGAGGAAGGACATGAGGGGACAGACTGCTCTCAGACGCCTTCATGGTCCTGCAGCAGATCTCTGATGGCGTTTCACTTCCTGTTGGCTTCTTTTCTTTGGACCCGAACAGCTTCAGACGGGAGCACAGGGAGGAAAGTACCGGTACGTTCTGAGGAACACAAAGCTGTAAAAAAACACCAGATGAAGAACAGGAGAGGAGGGAGAAGAGCTGGTGTGAGACGGCAGAACCAGGAAAGGTGGCAGGACTCTCTGTAAGTTCTGAGGACAATAAACCAACCGGCTCATCTTCCTCATCCGGTAAAACCGAACCCCCCCCCAAAGCAGAGCATCTCCTGCTGTATGTTCTTCTTCTGCTCCTCTGCTTCTGTCTGGGTTGCTGTTTTTCTGAATGGAGCTGGGTGAGGATGATGAAAAAGGCCTAATTTAACCCCCCCCCCCCAGGCTGTAGGACAGGAAACATCCTCTGGTACCGAGCAAACAGCTGCAGTTTCCCTCCCAGCAGCCACAGAAACATGATGAAGTGTTTTCAGTTTTATTGTACAGTGATGCTCAGGTGTTTCCTTCACCTCTGATCACCTGAGCTTGTCCTTAGTGACCGTCTCCCTGCAGTGATGTCACATGATCTGTCACATGATCCGCCACCAGCCGCATCCTGTTCTGTATCATCAGGGCTGTTGGTGGAGCTCAGTTTAGAGTTAATTCTCTGTAAATATTCACGTTTCTGTGTGTTTTGGAATAAAAAGTTGAAATGAAGTCAGTGTGTGACGGAAGGATCATTAAGTGGTTTGGGTTCAACGACCCACAGAGAGTTTAAAAAACAAAAGAAATGGCTAAAAAACTTCCAAACGTTGGAATAAGAACTGACATGATGTCTCCATCTTTTAGCTAAACAAAAGGCCTCTTTTCTTTTGTCCACACATGCAGTAAATCAAATGTTTCCAGACTGTTGCAACAGAGTTACTGCTGTGTTGGATCCAGTGTCAGCTCACATGCATCTGATGGCAGGAAGAAGACCAGAGTTAGACTGTTAGACAGCACAGAATACACCTGGGACAGAATACACCAGGGACAGGGGACACATGGGACAGGGGACACATGGGCCAAGGTACACCTGGGCCAAGGTACACCTGGGACAGGGTACACATGGGACAGGGCACACATGGGACAGGGTACACATGGGCCAAGGTACACCTGGGACAGGGCACACATGGGACAGGGGACACATGGGACAGGGTACACCAGGGACAGGGGACACATGGGACAGGGGACACATGGGACAGGGTACACATGGGCCAAGGTACACCTGGGACAGGGCACACATGGGACAGGGGACACATGGGACAGGGTACACCAGGGACAGGGGACACATGGGACAGGGCACACATGGGACACATGGGACAGGGCACACATGGGCCAAGGTACACATGGGCCAAGGTACACCTGGGACAGGGTACACATGGGACAGGGTACACCAGGGACAGGGGACACATGGGACAGGGCACACATGGGACAGGGGACACCTGGGACAGGGTACACATGGGCCAAGGTACACATGGGCCAAGGTACACCTGGGACAGGGTACACATGGGACAGGGTACACATGGGACAGGGCACACCTGGGACAGGGAACACCAGGGACAGGGTACACCTGGGACAGGGTACACCAGGGACAGGGTACACCTGGGACAGGGTACACATGGGACAGGGGACACCTGGGACAGGGTACACATGGGCCAAGGTACACCTGGGACAAGGTACACCTGGGACAGGGTACACATGGGACAGGGCACACCTGGGACAGGGTACACCAGGGACAGGGTACACCAGGGACAGGGTACACATGGGCCAAGGTACACATGGGCCAAGGTACACCAGGGACAGGGTACACATGGGCCAAGGTACACATGGGCCAAGGTACACCTGGGACAGGGTACACATGGGCCAAGGTACACATGGGCCAAGGTACACCTGGGACAGGGTACACATGGGCCAGGGTACACCTGGGACAGGGTACACCTGGGACAGGGGACACATGGGACAGGGCACACCTGGGACAAGGTACACCTGGGACAGGTTACACATGGGACAGGTTACACATGGGCCAAGGTACACCTGGGACAAGGTACACATGGGACAGGTCCGAGCCCATCACAGGTCCAACACAGAGATGAACAAGACAAATAACCATGCACCCTCATACTCACTTCAGCTGTGGTAAACATAGCACATAGCACAGCTCATTCACTCCGGTAATGACGTCCATCTTACTCAAAGTCGTCGTTCACGTTGTCAAAATCTGATAAATATCCTGCCATGTTGCACAAAACCATCAGCAGCAAACTCTGTGTGAAGTTAGCCGACTGTCACAGAGCACGGAGTGAATAAACTGTGCTGCAGGGGGGCGTGTGGATGAAGTGGTCCCAGTAGAGTGCCTGTGTAGAAATCCCTCCGTTAGCTCTCCTATAGCTGCAAGTAGCCACATAACAGCAGCTATGAGCTAACAGAGCTATGAGCTAACAGCAGCTATGAGCTAACAGCGCTATGAGCTAACAGCAGCTATGAGCTAACAGAGCTATGAGCTAACAGCAGCTATGAGCTAACAGAGCTATGAGCTAACAGAGCTATGAGCTAACAGCAGCTATGAGCTAACAGCAGCTATGAGCTAACAGAGCTATGAGCTAACAGAGCTCTGAGCTAACAGAGCTATGAGCTAACAGAGCTATAGCACACGTTCATTCATTCATTCTTCTTAAAGTATTGGTGAAATAAAGACAGATAATGCCTTATTTAGAGGCTGCATCCTCTAAGCCCCGTTCACTCCGTTATATGGATCTCCAGTTATCTAAATATCTTCCGAAGGACGCCGACTTTCACCAAACTGTTCTCAGTGAGCAGATGAACGTATTTCATGCCAGAAATAAGGTTTAAAAACACCGGAGAACAGAACCTCCTGAAATGCTTCTGCACATTTTAAACCACTTCAACACAATTTTGTCCAAAAATGTCCAACTTTAATCAGAAAGTTAATCACTGAGAACAGAACAGGTACAAAGAAACAGTTTGTTGGGTCACCTGATCAGAACACACATGAAAATGTCCTGAGTCTGAAGCAAAGATCCACTAATCTATAAAACATGAGTTCTCCTGAAGCCCAGCTGCTGGTTCTGACCCGCTCCAAGTCAACTGGAGAATCCTTCTCTGAACACTCCTAAGACCGTTCTGACGGTCCAACATCCAGTTCAGTAACTCTTCGTCTTCGCTTTGGACCGCAGACGTCTCAGAACCGCTGAGCTCGTCAGAACGAGTCCTAAAAAACAGCTTCGTGTGAAACAAACATGACATGAAACCAAGAAGAAGAAGTTTGTTCTGCTGGAGTTCTGCAGGTCTTCATGTGATGAGCTGCGAGGACATGGAAAACAAATGTCAATAAGTCTGAAAGTGGGTCTGAAACTCCAGATGTTCAGTAAAAGTTCTGCAGAAACAGCTGCAGACGCTTCATCTGATGGATCTGATCTGTGGTTACAGGAAGGTCCTCAGAGATAATATGGAATATTACTTTATTATCAGAGTTCTGTCTGTCATAAAGGACGGTCCGCTGTTTCCTAAAGGATTCCTAAAGGTGTTTCCTAAAGGATTCCTAAAGGTGTTTCCTAAAGGAGTTTCCTAAAGGATTCCTAAAGGTGTTTCCTAAAGGATTCCTAAAGGTGTTTCCTAAAGGAGTTTCCTAAAGGATTCCTAAAGGTGTTTCCTAAAGGATTCCTAAAGGTGTTTCCTAAAGGTGTTTCCTAAAGGATTCCTAAAGGTGTTTCCTAAAGGATTCCTAAAGCTGTTTCCTAAAGGTGTTTCCTAAAGGTGTTTCCTAAAGGATTCCTAAAGGTGTTTCCTAAAGGTGTTTCCTAAAGGATTCCTAAAGGTGTTTCCTAAAGGATTCCTAAAGGATTCCTAAAGGTGTTTCCTAAAGGTGTTTCCTAAAGGATTCCTAAAGGTGTTTCCTAAAGGTTTCCTAAAGGTGTTTCCTAAAGGATTCCTAAAGGTGTTTCCTAAAGGTGTTTCCTAAAGGATTCCTAAAGGTGTTTCCTAAAGGTTTCCTAAAGGTGTTTCCTAAAGGTTTCCTAAAGGTGTTTCCTAAAGGATTCCTAAAGGTGTTTCCTAAAGGATTCCTAAAGGTGTTTCCTAAAGGTTTCCTAAAGGTGTTTCCTAAAGGATTCCTAAAGGTGTTTCCTAAAGGTGTTTCCTAAAGGATTCCTAAAGGATTCCTAAAGGTGTTTCCTAAAGGATTCCTAAAGGTGTTTCCTAAAGGAGTTTCCTAAAGGATTCCTAAAGGTGTTTCCTAAAGGATTCCTAAAGGTGTTTCCTAAAGGTGTTTCCTAAAGGATTCCTAAAGGTGTTTCCTAAAGGATTCCTAAAGCTGTTTCCTAAAGGTGTTTCCTAAAGGTGTTTCCTAAAGGTGTTTCCTAAAGGATTCCTAAAGGTGTTTCCTAAAGGTGTTTCCTAAAGGATTCCTAAAGGTGTTTCCTAAAGGATTCCTAAAGGATTCCTAAAGGTGTTTCCTAAAGGATTCCTAAAGGTGTTTCCTAAAGGTTTCCTAAAGGTGTTTCCTAAAGGATTCCTAAAGGTGTTTCCTAAAGGTGTTTCCTAAAGGATTCCTAAAGGTGTTTCCTAAAGGTTTCCTAAAGGTGTTTCCTAAAGGTTTCCTAAAGGTGTTTCCTAAAGGATTCCTAAAGGTGTTTCCTAAAGGATTCCTAAAGGTGTTTCCTAAAGGTTTCCTAAAGGTGTTTCCTAAAGGATTCCTAAAGGTGTTTCCTAAAGGTGTTTCCTAAAGGATTCCTAAAGGATTCCTAAAGGTGTTTCCTAAAGGATTCCTAAAGGTGTTTCCTAAAGGATTCCTAAAGGTGTTTCCTAAAGGATTCCTAAAGGCGTTTCCTAAAGGATTCCTAAAGGTGTTTCCTAAAGGATTCCTAAAGGATTTCTAAAGGATTCCTAAAGGCGTTTCCTAAAGGATTCCTAAAGGTGTTTCCTAAAGGATTCCTAAAGGCGTTTCCTAAAGGATTCCTAAAGGTGTTTCCTAAAGGATTCCTAAAGGTGTTTCCTAAAGGATTCCTAAAGGAGTTTCCTAAAGGTGTTTCCTAAAAGATTCCTAAAGGATTCCTAAAGGATTCCTAAAGGTGTTTCCTAAAGGATTCCTAAAGGTGTTTCCTAAAGGATTCCTAAAGGTGTTTCCTAAAGGATTCCTAAAGGTGTTTCCTAAAGGATTCCTAAAGGTGTTTCCTAAAGGATTCCTAAAGGTGTTCCCTAAAGGATTCCTAAAGGATTCCTAAAGGTGTTTCCTAAAGGATTCCTAAAGGTGTTTCCTAAAGGATTCCTAAAGGATTCCTAAAGGTGTTTCCTAAAGGTGTTTCTTCCTTTCCTCAGTATTTGCTCAGACAGCTTCCAGCTTCCCTCAGTCAGGAAGGTTCTGAGACCCGTTGGACCGGGCCCTGAGGCGTCTGTGTGGCGCTGAGCTGCGCCTGCGTGCACGTGTCTGTGCACGTGTACACGTGCACGTGTCTGTGCACGTGCCCGTGCTGGGTACTCACAGATTTGACCGTCTGTTTGATGAAGTCCTTCCTGCTGCTCAGGTCGTGTTCCGGGTACGTGTCAAACACCTGAAACACAGAAAGGAAGCTGTGGTGAAGCTCGCCGCCTCAGAGCGATGACATCACAGGCAGCGCGCTCCGTACCCGCTGGCAGATCTGCTTCATGGTCATCTCCTCCAGGTTGGCCTCCTTCAGCAGCCGCTGCACCGTCTCCTTCAGCTGCTCGTCTGTCGGAGCTTTCTTTATCATGTTGATCAGCGGCTCGTCGTCCGAGCTGTCGTCCGCCGCTGGAGACAGGAAGTGACATGAGACACGGCGCCGCTGCGAGGCGCTTTGAGGCTACAGGAACCTGGTGGAGCAGGCGAGGCTCACAGGACCCGAGGGTCCGGTCCGGTCCGGTCCGGTCCGGTGAGCCTCGCCTGCAGCAGACTGGCAGCTCACCTGTGTTGTTTCTGTTGCTGCTGCTGTCGGCCTTCTTGGTTTTGGCGGCAGGTTTCTTCTTCTTGGGCTGAAAAGCAGCAGAAGTGATGAGGTCAGAGCCTGCAGATGAATCTGAAGCACCCCCCCCATCGAGGCCTTTCTCTACCTTCTCCTCAGCCTCACTGTCGCCGTCAGACTCGTCTGAAGCCTCCTTTTTGGCTCTCTTCTTCGGGGGCCCCGTCTTCTTCGCTGGTGTCCGCGGTCTCTTCTTCTTTGGTTTGGAGGACTGACACACAGACACAGTTCCAGACGTCTGGTTTCTCACATGAAGACAGACGAATGAGAGTGTTTCTGCTGAGCTCACCTCCTGCTCCTGCTCCTCCGACCTGTCGGAGCGCTGCTCCTCCTTCTCCGAGGCCTTCTCCTCCGCCTCGGCTGCAGCTCCCACCTTCTCCTCTTCCTCCTCCTCGTCTTCGTCGCTGCTGGAGTCCATGACGATGGCTTTGGACTTGCTTCCTGCTTTGGATTTTTTGGGCGTGGATGAGGAGCTTCTGGCTTCGGGTTTCTTCTTCTTCTTCTTGCTTTTGGCCTTCGAGTCGTCGCCGGTCAGCTTCTTCTTGGACTTCTTCTTCTTCTTCACAGGAACGCGCTGCGGGACAAACACCCACAGCTTTACTCCAGGAGTCAAAACCCAAAGATAAAAGTCTGCAGACTTTGAAGCTGCCGGTTTCCCTCGGGACGCCACGGCTCACCTTGCCGCTGTTCTTTGGGGCGATGAGGAAGCTCAGGATCCTGTCGATCAGGTCCGAGTGGGTTCCTTTCTTCTCCAGATCCAGAACCGTGCAGACGACCTTCAGCTTGCTGTTGGTCAGGCTTGAAGTCCTGCGTTTGGGAAAGAGAGCTTTCTGCATGAAGAGCAGTGATCCTGCAGCTGAGGCCGTTTACAACGTTAAAAACTCTTCACTAAGAACTGGAAACAGCCACAAATCCAACATGAAGCGTCTGAAACCTACTTCAGGAGCTTCTCCCGTTTTCTGCTGAACTGCTCGCTGTCGGCGCCGAACTGGAAGCCATTAAACAGTCGCAGGTTCTTCTTTATCGTGGCCATCTGACAGAAGGAGAAAGTTAATGAGTTAATGGGCCCGACCCAGCAGAACCAGAGCTGAGCCGGAGCAGCACTTTCTGCGGTGCGCCCTCTGCTGGTCGGACATGATAACAGCAGCAAGATGTTTCTGTGACCCGGAAACACTGAAGAGGTTCTGGAGTAACAACCAGAACCAGAACCAGAACCTGCTGAACTACTCTGTGACATCACACCAGAACCAGAACCTGCTGAACGACTCTGTGACATCACACCAGAACCTGCTGAACGACTCTGTGACATCACACCAGAACCAGAACCTGCTGAATGACTCTGTGACATCACACCAGAACCAGAACCTGCTGAACGACTCTGTGACATCACACCAGAACCAGAACCTGCTGAACTACTCTGTGACATCACACCAGAACCAGAACCTGCTGAATGACTCTGTGACATCACACCAGAACCAGAACCTGCTGAATGACTCTGTGACATCACACCAGAACCAGAACCTGCTGAACGACTCTGTGACATCACACCAGGACCAGAACCTGCTGAACGACTCTGTGACATCACACCAGAACCTGCTGAACGACTCTGTGACATCACACCAGAACCTGCTGAACGACTCTGTGACATCACTTCCTCTGATTAACATCCAGCCTCAGGGTCACATGACCTGCGATCAGCTGATTTTCTCAACCCGTTTGAATAAAAAGACGAGCGTCTGCATTACGGTGAAGATGCTGAACAGGAAGGAAACTTTATCTGATCCACTGTGGACGGCCGGTACCGGCTGCCACCGGACCGGACCCCCCCCCACCCCCCGGGGGCACCACCAACATTTCTTATTCCGACACTTTTAGGTTTCAGTTGCATGTTTGAGGTGAGAAATAAACGACATTCGTCTGATTTTTCTGAAACACGGTGGAATTCATCTCTCTTTTCTCCTCTAATGAAAGTTCTGCTTCTGAACCGAACCGCTGGTTCTGACTCATTCTCTCGGTCATTTCTACTCTGAGGCCCGTCAGAACCTTCCGGTTCCGGTTCGGACAGAGAAACCCTGCGGCCTGTACCTTCCCCGGTCGGTCGAACAGGATGGTGTGCAGAGGCTTCAGATCCGCCGGCTTCATCTTGGTGATCTGGTAGCCGGTGCGAGGAATTTCCCCCAATTTATCCCCAGAGCCTGAAAACAAGGAAGCAAGCCGTCAGGTTCTGCCGGACAGCAGGACCGGAGCGAAATAAAGGTCCATATTCATCCGTTACCATCTCCAATCTTCAGCTTCTCCTTCTGCTTCGGCGCCTGGAAATCGAGCCGCTCCACCGTCTTCTTCGCCCGCTTTCCCTCAACGATTTCCCCCACAGCTGCAACAACACGCCGGACGGTAACGCCATCATTCAGCCGGGCGCCACACTCAGAACAGCCCGACCTCTGACCCTGACAGATCCTTCTTACCGGATACTTTGGAGCCGCTGCGGTTCAGGCTCGTCTCGTCCCGCCGGGCCGCCTCCTGCTGGTCCTCCACGTCCTCCTCGGACACCGCAGAGCTGTCCATCGCTTCCACGTCACTCATAACCGCCGCCGCCGCCGTCAGTCCAGCGTCAACAAATCCTGCCGTTCAGATCAGCAGCGATTTCACACACCAACGTGAACACAAAGCTGCGAAAGAGGAAGAGAAACCGATCCCCGGCTATAAGGATGCACCCCCCACACCCTGAACGCACCCCCCAGACCCTGAATGCACCCCCCACACCCTGAAGGCACCCTGAATGCACCCCCCAGACCCTGAACGCACCCCCCACACCCTGAATGCACCCTGAATGCATCACCCACACCCTGAATGCACCCCCCAGACCCTGAATGCACCCCCCAGACCCTGAATGCACCCCCCAGACCCTGAAGGCACCCTGAATGCACCCCCCAGACCCTGAAGGCACCCTGAATGCACCCCCCACACCCTGAACGCACCCCCCACACCCTGAACATCGGCCTGTGACACCTGAAGGAGGCAGAGTGCCACAGTTATTTAAGGAGGTGCATCATATCATCACAGGATCAGAAACAGCTAAATCACATTCAAACAACTGAAAAACCTGAGTGTTTGATTAATTACTTTGTATCTGGGCTGTAATAATTATTATTATTATTATAATGTAATAATGTACTTATTATAAAAAGCTCTAATTTAACACATCGTCAGGTGAAGTGACCGAACTTCAGCATCAGTGCCTCTGGACCCTGAAACATAATCCCAGATGTTATACATTACAGATGTTTTCACTGCTTTTCATTGTACATTAAACTGAGAACAAAGTGCTGGAGGATTTACTTTTCACTTTCAGCCGTAAGCAGAACCGTATTTGAGGCTCTCATGAGTCGTTGAGTGCAACAACAAGTCCGCTTTTTACCGGATAAACGCGTTAATCTGTAAAAACAGATGATTCTTCAATGGAGTCTGGCTCCTGGCGGAGGTGCTTTCAGCTGTTTGAGCTGATGAAGCTGCAGTTTTTAACACATGTTCATCCTTTTTATTCTGACGCCACCTGCTCTTAACGTCTGTGCTCCTTCACAATAAACGTGCACGCGGATTGGCGCGCGGAAACTTGAGTTTTAAAACCTGTTAGCCGGTAAATTAGCCCGCTAACGGACTGAGCGCCAAACTCAAACATCATCGCTCACTTATACGTCACCGCAGCGCCTGGTGGTTAGTTAACGGTTTCTAACTGGTTAACAGCTGAGTTTAAAAACTAACTAGCCGTTAAGTTTGACCGGCGGAAAGCGCTGCGAGCAGCTAGCTGCTAGCATTGACGTTGGCTCCAAAATGTTTCCCCGCGTTTTTCGCGCCATCTGTGAGCGGATGAAGCGCAAACAAACTGCGTTCAGGTGGCCAAACGGCCCGAGTCTCATCGGCTTCCGCGTTTCAAAGAACATCTCAAAGTTTACCTGGAGCGAACCAAGCCTCCGCTCATCTGTCACTTTCTTGTTTTTTATTTCATGATGGCGGTTTCTCAAAGGGGCGGGGTCTAATACGGCGGCTAGTTCACTGATTGGACCAGAGCTGATGACGTAAAACGTGTTTCTGTTTTCTAAATAACGTTGAAACAGCGTTAAAGTGCCATTACCGCCCCCTTCTGTCGGAGCGGAGAAACAACAGGGCAACAAAGAATATATCTGTACACACAGATAGATTAATGAATAAATTAATTAATTAATAAGAAAGAAAGTGTGCACAGGGCGGGGACTGAACTGAAAATAACTTTTTATGAAATCTGTTGGTTTATTGAGAAACTTTTGTTGGCTCTGTATGAATTAGACTCATTTGGATCAATTGGATTTGATTGGATTGTGATTTTATTACAATGAATTTGAATCTAATTGGTTGAATTGAAAGTATTTTGATTTATTTCTATTTAAGTTAATATATTATGATGTTTCCTTTAAAGACTCCAGTTTTGTGCTTGTTGAATCCAGGTCCAGTTCTTCACTGAGCTGCCATGTGGACTTTTCTGAGAGTACAGACTTTGCATTTGTTCTGAAACTGGGACAGAGAGTCTCTGTACTGACAAAGTTTAGCTCGTTAGTGTTCAGACGTGAAACTGCAGCATCTCCTGGAGGCAGGAGGGGCTTTTTCTTTTAGCTTCAGGCGGTTTTCAGGCTTCAGAAACAAACTGTGGCGTGTTCAAAGAGCTTCATGTGACCGGCTCAGCTCTCAGACATGAGAGGGGCAATGAAAAAGGTCCCAACATGTCGTCCCTCAGGAGCACAGGAGGGGGGGGGGTAGTGAAAACTACTCCTATATGTGTGGTGAAGCAGCTTTGCATCGGATCCTGTGCTGACTGTCCACATGGTGGCGCTGTGCGAGCAGAGAGCAGCTTTTGCATTTTTCTAAAGTTTGATTGAGAGGCAGTTTGTTGCTTAGCAACAGGCGTGTATAGGGGGTGATTAGTGCCTCAGTCGATGTTTTCAGCCTGCTTTTGTTAAATCTGAACCGTAAAGGCTAAAGAGGAGTTTATAGAACTCTTTATTCACCAAAGGTCTGTTCAGGGGGAAACTAAAGAAATCCTTCGGTTGTGCATAAATAAATATTCCAGTTTTTGCTGCTGTGAAATCATTAAAATAATCACTGCCTCACTGGGATCAGTTCATGAGAACGATGAAGTGGAAACAGTCTGGATCTGAATCAGGATTAATTATGAATTATTGATGTATTATTTATATATTATTGATATATTATTTACGGAATATAGATTAATCGAATGTTTAATTGTTCCATGATTTATGAGGTTAACTTAATAGTTTTAATGACCTCAGACGACCTCACTCCTCTTCACTCCTCTTTACTCCTCCTCTCACTCCTAACTCCTCCTCACTCCTCACTCCTCTTCACTCCTCTCACTCCTCCTCTCACTCCTAACTCCTCCTCACTCCTCACTCCTCTTCACTCCTCTTTACTCCTCCTCTCACTCTTCCTCTCACTCCTCCTAACTCCTCCTCACTCCTCACTCCTCTTCACTCCTCTTTACTCCTCCTCTCACTCCTCCTCTCACTCCTAACTCCTCCTCACTCCTCACTCCTCACTCCTCTTTACTCCTCACTCCTCTTTACTCCTCCTCTCACTCCTCCTCTCACTCCTAACTCCTCCTCACTCCTCACTCCTCTTCACTCCTCTTTACTCCTCCTCTCACTCCTCCTAACTCCTCACTCCTCTTCACTCCTCTTTACTCCTCCTCTCACTCCTCCTCTCACTCCTAACTCCTCCTCACTCCTCACTCCTCTTCACTCCTCTTTACTCCTCCTCACTCTTCCTCTTCACTCCTCTTTACTCCTCCTCCTAACTCCTCTTCACTCCTCACTCCTCTTTACTCCTCCTCTCACTCCTCCTCACTCCTCTTCACTCCTCTTTACTCCTCCTCCTAACTCCTCTTCACTCCTCACTCCTCTTTACTCCTCCTCTTCACTCCTCACTCCTCCTCCTCACAGTGTCACTCTTCACCCCCCATACCTCTCAGACTTTAAAGCGTTCAGCGGAGCTCTGAGCAGCAGCAGCTCTTCCAGGACCTCACAGCATCCAGGACTTCATTTAAAGCAGGTGAGACTCAGAGAGGACGATGAGGATCTGTGGTTCTGTGGAGTGTTTCTGAGATAAAACTCGATATCATGAGAATATTTACTGAATCAGAGTCTTCATGAAAACTAGACGGAAGTCTCAGATTAAAGGCTTTAGATCAGAAACTCAGATTAAATCTGGTTCGTTTTTGGTCAAACTGCAGAAGCAGCAGTTTTTGTTCCACATTTCAGCCTGAGTTGAATCATAAAAACATCCCGAATCCAACAGGAGGAAAGCTCAGTTCCATCAGTTTATTTCCAGCATTGATCAGGTCTCTGCTGTGGGTCTGAGCCTCTTCCTGCAGCCGGTTCGGGTTCAGCTCGTTTTTTAGTCGATGCGTCGCTGCGGGACGAAACCTGAAAGCCTGAAAGGCACCGATGGCCACTGAAGTTCTCTTTCATAAGAATCAACTGCATACGGCCGCCGTGACATCATCACAGCGGCAACCGTAAGCTTTTAGGGTGAGTGAGCTTAAGGCCTTTAAGGTCAAAGCTGCGACCTTTCGTGGTCGTTTTAAAGCCGGCGGTCGTGTTGTTTTCCAACTCAGTGTTTTAGTTTAAGTGCAGCGTGTTCAGCTTCTTATGATCTATAACTTATTGGCTTTATTAACCTTTATGTTTATGCTGTAAAATAACTTTTATATTTTACACAACCTGCAGGAAACTGATTTGATTATAAATCCTATTAAATTACAGTCGCCACCTCCTATAAACATGTTAGAATTACTAACTCAGGATGTCGCTCCTTTAACCTTAACTGGATGTTTGGGCTCAGAAGGAATCAGCTTCTTCAGCTTCTCCAGCTTCTCCAGCTTCTCCAGCTTCTTCAGCTTCTTCAGCTTTTTCAGCTTCTTCAGCTTTTTCAGCTTCTTCAGCTTTTTCAGCTTCTTCAGCTTTTTCAGCTTCTTCAGCTTCCTCAGGCGCTCTGTGGACAGATGCAACACGTTTGTGTCTGAGCTGCATCACATGACGTCACGTTTGTTGGCTGAAAACACTAAAAACGACTCTCTGCATGCTTCACAGCAGCGACTCTCGTGTAATATTCACGGTGGAAGAATTAGAGGCGCGACAGAGTTTGATGGCAGCAGCTAGAAGGAGAGATAACAGGAGCAGTGGAGCTGAAATATTTACTGAACCACAGCGACACGCCTGCATGTCTTTGTGTTCCTGCCTTTGATTCGCTGCTGCTGCCACGTCTCAGCTGAGGTTAACTGAGGATGTTCTGAGAGTTTCTGTGAGACACCCCCTGCTCTGGGGGGGGGGGGCGTGATGTTTTCCTCCGGCAGGCGGACAGGAGATGCACTCATGTGGAATTGAATGAATACATTTCAGAGACATTTTATCTGAGCGCTCCTGCTGATCTCAGAGGTTCCTTCTTCCCGGGTCGCTCTGGATCCTTTGGATCCTCCGACCTTTACTTAGAAACACATCGAGGAGCCTTCAGGGTGAGGAGGTCCTCTGCAGATGGACCCTCACACATTTTATCACTTCAGACCGAAGCAGAGGAAACACATTTCTCCTCTTTGAAGAAGCTGAATTATGAAGAAACAATTCAAACGAGGAGGAAAACAAGCAGCTGTTGCCTTAAATTCAGCATTTTGACGATCGCCATCTTGATCTTTTGAAGCCAAAAGCTGCAAACAGGCAAAGAGACGGGGGTCACAGAGAGGATCTTAGTAGCATGTGAGGGTGTTACCTGAGTTATTGAAGAGCTGTTAGTGTTCTGTCTTCTTCTGCCTCCTAAATACTCTGTGTTCTGTCTTCTTCTGCCTCCTAAATACTCTGTGTTCTATCTTCTTCTGCACCCTAAATACTCTGTGTTCTGTCTTCTTCTGCATCCTAAATACTCTGTGTTCTGTCTTCTTCTGCACCCTAAATACTCTGTGTTCTGTCTTCTTCTGCACCCTAAATACTCTGTGTTCTGTCTTCTTCTGCATCCTAAATACTCTGTGTTCTGTCTTCTTCTTCCTCCTAAATACTCTGTGTTCTGTCTTCTTCTGCCTCCTAAATACTCTGTGTTCTGTCTTCTTCTGCCTCCTAAATACTCTGTGTTCTGTCTTCTTCTGCACCCTAAATACTCTGTGTTCTGTCTTCTTCTGCACCCTAAATACTCTGTGTTCTGTCTTCTTCTGCATCCTAAATACTCTGTGTTCTGTCTTCTTCTGCATCCTAAATACTCTGTGTTCTGTCTTCTTCTGCCTCCTAAATACTCTGTGTTCTGTCTTCTTCTGCACCCTAAATACTCTGTGTTCTGTCTTCTTCTGCATCCTAAATACTCTGTGTTCTGTCTTCTTCTGCACCCTAAATACTCTGTGTTCTGTCTTCTTCTGCCTCCTAAATACTCTGTGTTCTGTCTTCTTCTGCACCCTAAATACTCTGTGTTCTGTCTTCTTCTGCCTCCTAAATACTCTGTGTTCTGTCTTCTTCTGCACCCTAAATACTCTGTGTTCTGTCTTCTTCTGCATCCTAAATACTCTGTGTTCTGTCTTCTTCTGCACCCTAAATACTCTGTGTTCTGTCTTCTTCTGCCTCCTAAATACTCTGTGTTCTGTCTTCTCTCCATCAGCTCCTCCCTCCTCCACCAGGAGCCTTCCCTCCAGCGCCATGACGGGGTCGGAGGTCATCAGTGACGGCGCCTCTGTGGCGTCTCTGGACTCCAGCGTTTTCTTCAGCGAGGCGTCGGCGTCCTGCGTCAGAGACCCTCTCGACATCCTCACCATCAACGTCGGGGGGAGCCGCTACATGCTGTCACAGGAGCTGCTGGCGTCCCACCCGGAGACCCGGCTGGGCCAGCTGGCCCTCTGCAGCCGGGACTCGGCGCTGGATCTCTGTGATGACGCCAACTTCCAGGAGAACGAGTTCTTCTTTGACAGAAGCTCTCAAACCTTCCAGTAGGTGGTTTGTTTTCTCCTCCTCGAGAAGTGTTTCTGTGTCTGATCCCATGACTCATAAAGTCAGAAACACACCAGATAGATCGGAGCGTAGATAGATCGGAGCGTAGATAGATCGGAGCGTAGATAGATCGGAGCGTAGATAGATCGGGGCGTAGATAGATCGGAGCGTAGATAGATCGGAGCGTAGATAGATCAGAGCGTAGATAGATCGGAGCGTAGATAGATCGGAGCGTAGATAGATCGGAGCGTAGATAGATCGGAGCGTAGATAGATCGGGGCGTAGATAGATCGGAGCGTAGATAGATCGGAGCGTAGATAGATCGGGGCGTAGATAGATCGGAGCGTAGATAGATCGGAGCGTAGATAGATCGGAGCGTAGATAGATCGGGGCGTAGATAGATCAGAGCGTAGATAGATCAGAGCGTAGATAGATCGGAGCGTAGATAGATCAGAGCGTAGATAGATCAGAGCGTAGACAGATCGGAGCGTAGATAGATCAGAGCGTAGATAGATCAGAGCGTAGATAGATCAGAGCGTAGATAGATCGGAGCGTAGATAGATCGGAGCGTAGATAGATCGGAGCGTAGATAGATCGGAGCGTAGATAGATCAGAGCGTAGATAGATCAGAGCGTAGATAGATCGGAGCGTAGATAGATCAGAGCGTAGATAGATCAGAGCGTAGATAGATCGGAGCGTAGATAGATCAGAGCGTAGATAGATCGGAGCGTAGATAGATCGGAGCGTAGATAGATCAGAGCGTAGATAGATCGGAGCGTAGATAGATCAGAGCGTAGATAGATCGGAGCGTAGATAGATCGGAGCGTAGATAGATCGGAGCGTAGATAGATCGGAGCGTAGATAGATCGGAGCGTAGATAGATCGGAGCGTAGATAGATCGGAGCGTAGATAGATCGGAGCGTAGATAAATCGGGGCGTAGATAGATCGGAGCGTAGATAGATCGGGGCGTAGATAGATCGGAGCGTAGATAGATCGGAGCGTAGATAGATCGGAGCGTAGATAGATCGGAGCGTAGATAGATCGGAGCGTAGATAGATCGGAGCGTAGATAGATCGGGGCGTAGATAGATCGGAGCGTAGATAGATCGGAGCGTAGATAGATCGGAGCGTAGATAGATCGGAGCGTAGATAGATCGGAGCGTAGATAGATCGGAGCGTAGATAGATCGGGGCGTAGATAGATCGGAGCGTAGATAGATCGGAGCGTAGATAGATCGGGGCGTAGATAGATCGGAGCGTAGATAGATCGGAGCGTAGATAGATCGGAGCGTAGATAGATCGGGGCGTAGATAGATCGGGGCGTAGATAGATCGGAGCGTAGATAGATCGGAGCGTAGATAGATCGGAGCGTAGATAGATCGGGGCGTAGATAGATCGGGGCGTAGATAGATCGGAGCGTAGATAGATCGGAGCGTAGATAGATCGGAGCGTAGATAGATCGGAGCGTAGATAGATCGGAGCGTAGATAGATCTGAGCGCAGATAGATCGGGGCGTAGATAGATCGGAGCGTAGATAGATCAGAGCGTAGATAGATCGGAGCGTAGATAGATCGGAGCGTAGATAGATCGGGGCGTAGATAGATCGGAGCGTAGATAGATCGGAGCGTAGATAGATCGGAGCGTAGATAGATCAGAGCGTAGATAGATCGGAGCGTAGATAGATCGGGGCGTAGATAGATCGGGGCGTAGATAGATCGGGGCGTAGATAGATCGGAGCGTAGATATATCGGAGCGTAGATAGATCGGAGCGTAGATAGATCGGAGCGTAGATAGATCGGGGCGTAGATAGATCGGAGCGTAGATAGATCGGAGCGTAGATAGATCGGAGCGTAGATAGATCGGAGCGTAGATAGATCGGGGCGTAGATAGATCGGGGCGTAGATAGATCGGAGCGTAGATAGATCGGAGCGTAGATAGATCGGGGCGTAGATAGATCGGGGCGTAGATAGATCGGGGCGTAGATAGATCGGGGCGTAGACAGATCGGAGCGTAGATAGATCGGAGCGTAGATAGATCGGAGCGTAGATAGATCAGAGCGTAGATAGATCGGGGCGTAGATAGATCAGAGCGTAGATAGATCAGAGCGTAGATAGATCGGAGCGTAGATAGATCGGAGCGTAGATAGATCGGAGCGTAGATAGATTTTGCTGTCTGTTGTTTACTGACTGATTTATCTGTGAGCTCTGATCTTATTTGTAATGTTTTTTCTTCCCTGCAGATGTAAATGAGCAGTTTGGTCATAATGTGGCCTGTTTACTTCCTGTTAAACTGATCTTTCCAGTCAAAGTTACAGATAAAATGAAAAATAAACAACGTTGTTTGGGAAAAAGAGCGTCCCAAGAACCAATCCCTGTGGGACTCTCTTCAGATCCATAATATTCAACAAGGCAGTGTTCAAACTGTCCTCCAGATGCTGAAAAAGCCGCTGATCCTCATTAAAGCTGCTTCAGTTTTACATGTGAGGCCAGCAGAGATCACTCAGCTTTTACTGCTGTAGCAGCGTGTTTTCGATGGAATAGCAGCTGCCAGGCCTGGAAGCAGCGCTGCTGCAGAGCATCAGACGCTGAAGGAGGCTCAGTGAGGCCCAGATCATGGTGTAAATATTTGATGCTGCTCATCTTCAGAGAAATGATGACATAACTCAGGAGGTGGAATATGAAGGCTGAGATTCTCCTTCTGACAGAATCCAAAATGACTAAATTCAGGTTTTATATCATCAGTGAGACGCAGACCCTCCTAATCTGAGGCTCCTCTGATGAAACATGAACACAGTGAGGTGCACGTCTTCCAAAGCTCAACCCCCCCGACGTGATAAAGAAGCTCGTTGATAGCAGCTGTTCTTATGTTGGATGCGATCAGGAGGAGTTCCTGAGTCCTGAGAAGGATTTTAGATCAGATTCCTTCTCCCACAGCAGAGCATCTGTTGCCCCCCCCTCAGGGTCACTTTAAACTTCTCTACCCTTAGCATCAGATCCAAGTCCCTGATGTTAGCTACAAAGAGCTTAATGGAACGGCTCCATCTACTTGAAGGCTCTTGCAAAGGCTTCTGTCCCAACTGGGTCCCTCCGTTGGTCCCAGGATTGTCGTCTAGCAGCTCCTACACCACGCCTAAGACAATCCAAACTCTGTTCATGTGTCGTCCCACGATGGTGGAATGACCTACCGAGCGCTACCAGAACAGGGGCGTCCCTGTCTATCTTCAAGAAGCTCCTGAAAACCCAGCTCTTCAGAGAGCATCTCCTATCCCAGCACTTACCTTGTACTTCCCTCCCCCCTCTATCTCTGCTCTTTATCTTTCTGCACTTCCTTCTATGCCTGCACCCTATCTCTACTCTGTCCCCTCTGACAGAGTCGGACTCCTGGGTTCCTTCTATGTAGCTTATTGTTAGCTTATTGTTAGCTTATTGTTAGCTTATTGTTAGCTTATTGTTAGCTTTTTGTTAGCTTATTGTTAGCTTTTTGTTAGCTTATTGTTAGCTTTTTGTTAGCTTATTGTTAGCTTTTTGTTAGCTTATTGTTAGCTTATTGTTAGCTTTTTGTTAGCTTATTGTTAGCTTTTTGTTAGCTTATTGTTAGCTTTTTGTTAGCTTATTGTTAGCTTATTGTTAGCTTATTGTTAGCTTATTGTTAGCTTATTTTAGATCAGATTCCTTCTCCCACAGCAGAGCATCTGTTGCCCCCCTCAGGGTCTAACCCTTCTCTGTTGCCCCCCCCCTCAGGGTCTAACCCTTCTCTGTTGCCCCCCCCCTCAGGGTCTAACCCTTCTCTGTTGCCCCCCCCCCCTCAGGGTCACTCTAACCCTTCTCTGTTGCCCCCCCCCCCCCAGGGTCACTCTAACCCTTCTCTGTTGCCCCCCCCCCTCAGGGTCACTCTAACCCTTCTCTGTTGCCCCCCCCCCCCGTCACTCTGAACTTGCTCTTGCTGACAGATACGTGATGAACTTCTACTGGACGGGGCAGCTGCACGTCAGGGAGGATCTGTGTGAGATCTCCTTCCTGCAGGAGATCCAGTACTGGGGGATCGACGAGCTTCGCATCGACTCCTGCTGCCGCGGGCGCCATCACCGCCGCAGGCAGCAGAAAGAGGCGCCGCAGGTGCAGCGAGAGCTCGAGGCCGACGCCGGAGACGAGGACTTTGCGGGGGCCGCCTGCCCGGCGCTCCGGAGGCGCCTGTGGGACCTCCTGGAGAAGCCGGAATCATCCCGCGCCGCTCGCACCTTCGGCTCGCTCTCCATCCTCTTCGTGGTGCTGTCTGTCATCAACATGGTGCTCCTCTCTCTGCACCTGGGGGAGGACTCTGGAGACGGCGGGCTGGGCGCGCCGCAGCTGTTCGACGCCCTGGAGAACGTGTGCGTGGCGTGGTTCACGGCGGAGCTGGCGCTGCGGTTCCTGTGTGTCCGAGACAAGTGCCGCTTCAGTCGCAGCGTCCCCAACGCGATCGACCTGCTGGCCGTCCTGCCGTTCTATGTGACCCTGGCAGTGGAGAGCGTCCACGGAGGATCCGGCGAGCTGGAGAACGTGGGCCGGGTGCTGCAGGTGCTCCGCCTCCTCAGGGCCCTGCGCATGCTGAAGCTGGGCCGACACTCCACGGGTAAATATGACTGTTCTGGTTCTGTCTGGTTCTGTCTGGTTCTGTCTGGTTCTGGTTCTGTCTGGTTCTGTCTGGCTCTGGTTCTGTCTGGTTCTTGTTCTGTCTGGTTCTGTTTGGTTCTGTCTGGTTCTGGTTCTGGTTCTGTCTGGTTCTGTCTGGTTCTGGTTCTGTCTGGTTCTGTCTGGTTCTTGTTCTGTCTGGTTCTGTTTGGTTCTGTCTGGTTCTGGTTCTGTCTGGTTCTGTCTGGTTCTGTTTGGTTCTGTCTGGCTCTGGTTCTGTCTGGTTCTGTCTGGCTCTGGTTCTGTCTGGTTCTGGTTCTGGTTCTGGTTCTGTCTGATTCTGTCTGGTTCTGGTTCTGTCTGGTTCTGTTTGGTTCTGTCTGGCTCTGGTTCTGTCTGGTTCTGTCTGGTTCTGTCTGACTCTGGTTCTGTCTGGTTCTGGTTCTGTCTGGTTCTGTCTGGTTCTGTCTGGCTCTGGTTCTGTCTGGTTCTGGTTCTGTCTGGTTCTGGTTCTGTCTGATTCTGTCTGGTTCTGGTTCTGTCTGGTTCTGGTTCTGGTTCTGTCTGGTTCTGTCTGGTTCTGTCTGGCTCTGGTTCTGTCTGGTTCTGGTTCTGTCTGATTCTGTCTGGTTCTGTCTGGTTCTGGTTCTGTCTGGTTCTGGTTCTGTCTGGCTCTGGTTCTGTCTGGTTCTGGTTCTGTCTGGTTCTGTCTGGTTCTGTCTGGTTCTGTCTGGCTCTGGTTCTGTCTGGTTCTGGTTCTGTCTGGTTCTGGTTCTGTCTGGTTCTGGTTCTGTCTGGTTCTGTCTGGTTCTGTCTGGCTCTGGTTCTGTCTGGTTCTGGTTCTGTCTGATTCTGTCTGGTTCTGTCTGGTTCTGGTTCTGTCTGGTTCTGGTTCTGTCTGGCTCTGGTTCTGTCTGGTTCTGTCTGGTTCTGTCTGGTTCTGGTTCTGTTTGGTTCTGTCTGGTTCTGGTTCTGTCTGGTTCTGTCTGGTTCTGGTTCTGTCTGGTTCTGTCTGGTTCTGGTTCTGTCTGGCTCTGGTTCTGTCTGGTTCTGTCTGGTTCTGTCTGGTTCTGGTTCTGTCTGGTTCTGTCTGGTTCTGTTTCTGTCTGGTTCTGGTTCTGTCTGGTTCTGTCTGGTTCTGGTTCTGTCTGGTTCTGGTTCTGACCCTCTGACCCGTTCCCTGTTCAGGGCTGAAGTCTCTGGGTCTGACCATCGCTCAGTGCTACGAAGAAGTCGGCCTCCTGCTCCTCTTCCTCGCCGTCAGCATCTCCATCTTCGCCACCGCGGCCTTCGCCCTGGAGCACGACCTCCCGGCCTCCACCTTCACCAGCGTGCCCGCCGCCTGGTGGTGGGCCGCCACCTCCATGACCACGGTGGGCTACGGGGACGTGCGGCCGGACACGGCGGCGGGGAAGCTGCTGGCCTTCCTCTGCATCCTGTCGGGCGTCCTGATCCTGGCGCTGCCCATCGCCATCATCAACGACCGCTTCTCCGCCTGCTACCTCACGCTGAAGATGAAGGAGGCGGCGCTGCAGCACGGCGAGGTGCTGAGGAGGCTGGCCCACGGGTCGGGGGGAGCGGCGTGCTGCGGGGGGCGAGGTGCTGAGGAGGCTGGCCCGCGGGTCGGGGGGAGCGGCGTGCTGCGGGGGGCGAGGTGCTGAGGAGGCTGGCCCGCGGGTCGGGGGGAGCGGCGTGCTGCGGGGGGCGAGGTGCTGAGGAGGCTGGCCCGCGGGTCGGGGGGAGCGGCGTGCTGCGGCTGCAGGGGGCCGAGCTGTGGTGGGAGAACCAGAACCAGGCTGGCTGACCTCTGACCTCTGACCTCTGACCCTGCAGGAAAATAACAACTCTGAGAGACACATGAAGGGACTGATGACGGCCGCACAGGGGCCACAGAGAGTCAGGGGCCACAGAGAGTCAGGGGCCACGGAGGGTCAGGGGCCACAGAGAGTCAGGGGCCACAGAGAGTCAGGGGCCACAGAGAGTCAGGGGCCACGGAGGGTCAGGGGCCACAGAGAGTCAGGGGCCACGGAGGGTCAGGGGTCACGGAGAGTCAGGGGCCACGGAGGGTCAGGGGCCACGGAGAGTCAGGGGCCACGGAGGGTCAGGGGCCACAGAGAGTCAGGGGCCACGGAGGGTCAGGGGTCACGGAGAGTCAGGGGCCACGGAGAGTCAGGGGCCACGGAGAGTCAGGGGCCACGGAGAGTCAGGGGCCACGGAGGGTCAGGGGCCACAGAGAGTCAGGGGCCACAGAGAGTCAGGGGCCACGGAGGGTCAGGGGCCACAGAGAGTCAGGGGCCACGGAGGGTCAGGGGTCACGGAGAGTCAGGGGCCACGGAGGGTCAGGGGCCACGGAGAGTCAGGGGCCACGGAGAGTCAGGGGCCACGGAGAGTCAGGGGCCACGGAGGGTCAGGGGCCACAGAGAGTCAGGGGCCACAGAGAGTCAGGGGCCACGGAGGGTCAGGGGCCACAGAGAGTCAGGGGCCACGGAGAGTCAGGGGCCACGGAGGGTCAGGGGCCACGGAGAGTCAGGGGCCACGGAGAGTCAGGGGCCACGGAGAGTCAGGGGCCACGGGGAGTCAGGGGCCACGGGGAGTCAGGGGCCACAGAGAGTCAGGGGCCACAGGGAGCAGGACGGAAGGCTGGTGCCGGTCCATTTAAACCTTAAAGTGAGCAATAAACTCAGTCTGAAACCAGGCTGGAGTCATGTGATCCGGCTTCTAATCCCACTTAAAGAGGAGCTGCTCAACAGAACTCTGATCTATGGTTTTATTTCTGATTTAATCATTTTATTCCTTTTTATTGTCATCTGGAAAAAATCTCATTTATAACCATAATTCTATTATATCTTTAGGTGTTTTTGCCAAAGTAAAAACGTCTTTATTAAATCCCAGAGAAACGCAGTCGGACTGATCAGGAAGAGGCAGATTTAGATGGTTTTAACGTCTCAAACAGGAGTTTTGTGGCTGTTCACTGAGCCGAGAAGCAGGGAAACACCATGAATGATCTGACCACAGTCTCCTGTTCACAGGAAGCTTTGGGCTGAATGAATAAAAACACATGAAGAAGAGCTGCTTCACACCCAGACCGACCCACTGAGGCGGTTCTGCCTGGAAATAAACACATGAAGAAGAGCTGCTTCCTCAGTTCAGGGTGAAAACACAACTCTGCTCTGACTGATAGATGATGAGCAACAGAATTCAGATTTACTGAAATTAATACACAAATAAATCAGTCTAATAACTATTTATAGTATTTATATGTATTTATATTATGAGAAATGTTCAAATAAATGTAAAAATTATTGTATAGAATGTGAAATAAATCTGCTTTAATTTCAAACTGCATTCAAAGTTTGTGTTGATCTGAGTTTTCAGCTTCATTTGTTGTATTAATTTAAATATATTTCATTTATTTTCTTTCCAGACACAATGAACCAGAAACACTCCCGCTCTACATATAGATAGGTTAGCAGTTAGCTGTAGGTTAGCAGGTAGCTGTAAATTAGCAGTTAGCTATAAGTTAGCAGTTAGCTGTAAGTTAGCAGTTAGCTGTAAATTAGCAGTTAGCTATAAGTTAGCAGTTAGCTGTAAGTTAGCAGTTAGCTGTAAATTAGCAGTTAGCTATAAGTTAGCAGTTAGCTGTAAGTTAGCAGTTAGCTGTAAGTTAGCAGCAGATGCTAGCAAACGAAGCTTTTTCATCCACAGTAATAGACCAAGCCGGAGATGTGCACAGCGTAACTCGTAGTAATGCATGTGAACCGTTAATTACTGCGTTTAAACATTTTGGATATATTAACCTCATTAAACAGTTGTACCTGGAGACCTCCATCTTTATCAGAAACATGCCGATAATGTAACGTTAGCACAGCGAGAGTGAGGAGAGGACCGGTGTGTCATCCCTAAATGTGATTATCAGGCATTTAATGACAGTTCAAGATGCACTTAGTTTGATTCACATTTGCAACAAAAAAACTGTTGTGGTGGATTGTTGTAGAGGACCCAAAAACAGGAATATTTCATTAAAACAACAAAAAGTGCAAAAAACCATAAATTAACAAAGTAAAGACTGGAAAATGAAATGAGAAGAACGGTGAGTATCTGACAGGAACCAGGAACCGAATGTACTGAGGGTCATCATCAAAAAGGAAGTAACATCGGGAACAAGTTCCTTCAAAATAAAAAAATGAATAAATAACTGTTTACATCTGGTCTGTAGCTCATTTTGTTGCTGTGAGTTAGCAGTTATCTGTAAGTTAGCAGTTAGCTGTGAGTTAGCAGTTAGCTGTGAGTTAGCAGTAAGTTAGCAGTTAGCTGTGAGTTAGCAGTTAGCTGTGAGTTAGCAGTTAGCTGTAAGTTAGCACTTAGCAGTAAGTTAGCACTTAGCAGTAAGTTAGCACTTAGCAGTAAGTTAGCAGTTAGCAGTAAGTTAGCAGTTAGCAGTAAGTTAGCACTTAGCTGTAAGTTAACGTACACAGCGGCGGGCAGCGCCACATGTTTTGTAGTTCTAATGTGTTTCCTCTAATATGTGGAACCTGGAAGCCTGGAAACTTTCAGACTTATTACAGGTTTTGGGGTTGAAGCACACCTGTTTGGTCAGATTTGATCTTGCTTTTAGTTAAAGGGATGAAATCACATTTTTCTGGGTTTTGACCCTACTTAGTGGCGCCCCCTACAGGTGTCCCTCAGGTGATGGTAGTATAGGTCCAGAGCTCCAAAACTGTTTAAATCTGGTCTGAAGCCCATTTAGTTGCTGCTCTGTAAGCCTTCTAAAGTGTCTCAGGTTCAAGGTTCAAAGGTCACCTCTGAGGAGCAGGAGCTGCCCACAGTTTCCATTCTGACACACGTTACTCCCTGAGTGAAGACCTTTCCAACGATGTCTTCCCTTCTGTCCCACACCACAGTTTAATGTTCATCTTGCTTCTCAGATCCTTATTAAGACCAAGCTGGATGAAATAATTCAACATGTTTAAGGGGCAGTTAGTGGTTACTGACGTCTGCTTAATACAGTCAGACTTTTACATTTGGACCAGTTTAGACCCGGTTTTCCCCATAATTTACAGTGAGTTTCATGTTATATTTCTAATGAGCTAATATGTTAATAATAGATATGTTAATAAAGACCTAATTATACCTTCTGTATCCCTTCCCCCGGCTGACAGGATGGTCCTGGATGACCAAGACTTCAGTATATTTTAGTGCCAAAAGCTATCTGGATCTACAGTTTTAACTTTTTTATTCATAGCTTTACAAATGTTGTTTATTAGCGATGATGTGAAGGCGATGAAGGATTTCTGTACACTCACAGTGTTTCTTAACATTTGGATCTTGCAGTAAATTCAGCCGGCCTGGGTCTCATTTTATTGGCTCCACCCTGTTCAAACTGTTGGACGCGGCAGCTGGAAGCGGCTGCTGGAAGCGGCAGCTGGACGCGGCAGCTGGACGCGGCAGCTGGTTCGCGGCAGCTGGAAGCGGCAGCTGGAAGCGGCAGCTGGACGCGGCAGCTGGTTCGCGGCAGCTGGAAGCGGCAGCTGGAAGCGGCAGCTGGAAGCGGCAGCTGGTTCGCGGCAGCTGGACGCGGCAGCTGGAAGCGGCAGCTGGACGCGGCAGCTGGAAGCGGCAGCTGGACGCGGCAGCTGGAAGCGGCAGCTGGACGCGGCAGCTGGAAGCGGCAGCTGGACGCGGCAGCTGGACGCGGCAGCTGGACGCGGCAGCTGGAAGCGGCAGCTGGAAGCGGCAGCTGGACGCGGCATGCTCTGTGAGCAGAGAGCTCACATGCAGCTGCAGGCTGTTCGTGGCTCTTTGGCCTCCTTTTCACTTCCTGTTTCCACTCAGTCATGCAGCAGCAAATCTGTCCTGAGGTCAGAGCGCTGTTTGGAAATGTCAGAGAGACACGGCGCTGACCTCAGAGCTGCCAAAGGGACGCTGCTGCTCTCTCATACTCAAACATTTAAATCAGTTTAACTGATATTAAGGTTTCTCTCTGGCTGGTTCAGAAATATGAGCAGAACGGCTGCAGCACTCAGCTCCACCCGGTTTACTGACTGTTGATCTGTAAAAGGGAGAAAAAGTGTTTTCATTACGTTATTCTGTAAATAAAACTAATTAACTTTCACCCTGCTTTCCAGTCTGCTCTTTGGGTCCAAACCCGTGTGACAGATTCAGAACAAACCCTGGAGTAAGAAGGTCAGTTTCACAGCCTCAAACTCGGGCACATCCGGGGGTTTGTGTTGATTTCAAATCGAACACGTCAGCCCTGTTTTCCGTGTTTAAATCAGCCTCCTCTCTTCTTCTTCTGCAGCATCGGATGACTTCCTGTCTGGCTGCCTTCATCGCTGACCTGGATTCTGCGTTCGATGCCTTCGGCACAGCAACACGGAAACTGGAACAGCACATTTGCATCCAGAGAGCGGCGCTTTCAGAGGAAACGGCGTTGCAGCCAGTCAGGAGGTCAGAGGTCACCTCCTGCTCACAGCAGCTGAACAGAATTTAACTGAAGAGTTTTCATCCTCTGGAGGACAATAAAACCCTCAGAGATAAAGAAGTGTCCCGTTAAAACTCATTCAGGTGTGATGCAAAAACGTCCTGAAGCAGAACCACCGTCAGAACCGTCAGAACCACCATCAGAACCACCGTCAGAACCACCGTCAGAACCACCGTCAGAACCGTCAGAACCCTGTCTCCTCGCAGCAGATCTTCTTCTTCTGGTTTTTCTTCCTGGTAGAAACACCAGAACCTGCTTGAATAGAAAAGGATAAAATAAAGAGTGAATTTATCACAGTCAGAGTTTAACACCCCTGAAGTTCTGTGGGTCAGACAGCTGAGCCATCGGCCTCCACAGACCGCTGCAGAACTCTCAGCCTGGTTCTGGACTCTGCTGTGACGCAGTGTGTCTGGTTCTGTAAACACAGCCGCAGTTTGTTCAGAGCTGAAGCCCGGATGATGCGTCTCAGACGCCGTCTGGTTGTCACAACAGTTTACCTCAGAGCTGTTTTACTGCCTCCGCTCCGATGGAGCAGAACCAAACCGGATTTCACTGTTTCCCGGTGATGAAGAGGAGGAGTCGGCTGCAGAACAACAGTATGTTTCATCTGGATCAGTCCAACATGACAGAAATCAGCACAAACCGGAACCATGAGCAGGTAACTTTAAAGGAGACATATTCTGCCTGTTTTAACAATTTAACTACATTTTCTGAGGTCTTATTGAGATGTTTGAGACAGAATTTGGTCGTTTCTGCGTTAATTACTGCGTTTAAACATTTTGGATATATTAACCTCATTAAACAGTTGTACCTGGAGACCTCCATCTTTATCAGAAACATGCCGATAATGTAGCGTTAGCACAGCGAGAGCGGGACATCGGTTTTACATCAGGTTTACATCAGTTTTACATCTGGTTTACATCTGGTTTACATCTGGTTTACATCTGGTTTACATCTGGTTTACATCTGGTTTACATCGGTTTACATCCGGTTTACAGCTGGTTTACAGCTGGTTTACATCTGGTTTACAGCTGGTTTACATCAGGTTTACATCTGGTTTACATCTGGTTTACAGCTGGTTTACATCTGGTTTACATCTGGTTTACATCTGGTTTACATCTGGTTTACAGCTGGTTTACAGCTGGTTTACATCTGGTTTACAGCTGGTTTACATCAGGTTTACATCGGTTTACAGCTGGTTTACATCTGGTTTACATCTGGTTTACATCTGGTTTACATCTGGTTTACATCGGTTTACATCCGGTTTACAGCTGGTTTACAGCTGGTTTACATCTGGTTTACAGCTGGTTTACATCAGGTTTACATTAAGTTAACCATCTGTGCAGCCCTTTATGATATGATATGATATTTATGATCCCCTCATTTGTACATTCATGGCTGTAATTCAGTCTGATTAGAAATCTTTCTGCTTTTATCTCCTTTCCAGTGTGAGCAGCTCATTAAAAGCACTTTGTTAGAAACGAAAGAAGGGAAGGTATTAATATTCATTCAAATAGGCTGATAATAACAATAATTAGATCCATCCAGAGCAGGTTTTGATAGGGTTTCGTTCTTATTAACCCACCTTAAACAGAAAGAACCACACAAGAGATCAATATAAAGTTCAGCTTTTGCAAAAGGTTCAGCCACAGGTTTGTGTGTCTAAGCAACCAACAACCATCCCTGACTCCCTCCCTGCAGCAGCCTGGTTTTATTCAGAGATAAGAAAAGAGGAAGAGCTTTACAAAACTAAGGGTTTCTTAGACATTTCGGAGCGTCTGTCTAACGTTTAGAGACACATCTGCAACTTCAGAGTGTGAGACCTGGACGATAATCATTCTAAGAGATACATCTCCAAACTAGTTTGAATCAGGCATTGTGCTGGAGTTTGAACTCAGTTAAACTCCGGAAGGCTCTGTCCTGAAGCATCTCCCTTTGTTCATCATCACATGATTAGAACTAATGCAGAATAAGATCCATACACGATCACACATGATTTCTATGGTATCTGAGTGCAATTAAAGCTCAGGAATATAATTGTAAAACAGGGTATATAACCCCTAACCCTAACCCAGGTGAGATAACAGCTAAAAACTCTAACAGGTTTCCTCTCAACATGTTTGGAACATGAATTCAATCTGAAATCAGTCTGAAATCACTTGATCGGTTCATCCCAGCAGGACTTTGCTGGACTTTAATCAGACAGATCCTGGCTGCAGACTCCTGGTCGGGATGTTTTCCAGCTGTTTTCCAGCTGTGTTCCACAGCGAAGCTGGAAGACACCGAAGGCATTTACTGCACAGAAAGGCTCTCGGTTTAATTTGGTATCAGAGGATAAACAGGATGTGAATTCATCCTCTCAGATCTGCTTTCACCGTGAAGAAGGAGGAGGAACACGAGCCTCTGCAGCCAGGACTCTGTTGGTGAGTCACGAATAAACCTGTAAGAGATTCATGGGAATGTTCACACTAACCCTCCTTCCCTCAGGATGTTCCTGTCTTCTGTTTGGCAGGAAGTCTCAGTTTCCCTCTGATCTGCCGTTTAATGACATCAGAAATCAATAAGAGTTCCCAGAGCGGCTCAGGTTTCTCAGATCATAATTCAGAGGATCTGGGATGAACATCAGAGCTTTTCTTTGTCATGTTTCTTTCCAACAGTCAGACACAGATCAGTCCACCTGTAACTGAACCTCTGTGAGACCCAACTATTGATCATCAGTTCATCAGAGTCACGTGACTGATTGATGATCACTTCTTCTTCTCTGAACGCTGACTCTGTGTCTGTTTTATTTCAACTGGCAGCTCCAGAAAAATGAGACCTGCAGGAACTTCGCGGTGTTCTGCTGCCCCCCAGAGGACAAACACTGTCATTACATGGCAGGTCCACACCTGGACACACACCTGGTGTTCTGCTGCCCCCCAGAGGACAAACACTGTCATTACATGGCAGGTCCACACCTGGACACACACCTGGTGTTCTGCTGCCCCCCAGAGGACAAACACTGTCATTACATGGCAGGTCCACACCTGGACACACACACCTGGACACACACACCTGGACACACACCTGGCGTGAGCTGCAGGACAGAGGCGGTGATTTGCTGAATAAAACAGAATCAAACAATAAAAAACACAAACAAAGCCCAAATTAAACTGTCTATACCTCAAGTTTCATCTGTTTTTAGAGACAAAACTTCAACAAAAGCTCATTGAACCACATTTAAATACAAAATATGTTTGTAAATGTTTTATCAAAACCAGAAATTTGGACAAAGGGTCCAGAGTCCGTCTGGGTTCAATGACTCAGTGTGTTCACCTGAAGTTGGATTGAATAAAACACACCTGAGGTTCTGTTCCCACCTGATTCAGCTCTAAGAGAAGGGTTCCCCAAAGGTTCTGAAGGGACCGTTGGACCGGGCCATGACTCCTCTGCAGCAGCTTCATCATCACCTCCGTGACTCGTCTCCTCTGATTGGACGGCTCAGCTGCAGGGCTCTGACATCACAAGGCTGTGTTTAAAGGGTCCTTAAAGGCGGTTAAAGAAGCTGTGAACAGAACTTGAGGATTTTGTTATTAACCTTTATTAATACAGGTAAAATACAAATAAATCCAGGTAAAATACAAATAAATCCAGGTAAAATCCAGGTAAAATACAAATAAATCCAGGTAAAATACAAATAAATCCAGGTAAATCCAGGTAAAATACAAATAAATACAGGTAAAATACAAATAAATTCAGGTAAATCCAGGTAAAATCCAGGTAAATCCAGGTAAAATACAAATAAATACAGGTAAATCCAGGTAAAATACAAATAAATCCAGGTAAAATACAAATAAATCCAGGTAAAATACAAATAAATCCAGGTAAAATACAAATAAATCCAGGTAAACTACAGGTAAAATACAAATAAATCCAGGTAAAGTCTCATTGAGACCAGGGTCTCAGGGACCTGATTTAAGGAGGCAGCAACAAAACACAAAGTTACAGATTAACTGAGACAAAAACAAACAGAACATATGATAATTAATGATAAAATGAAAGAAAAAAGGAACTGGTTCAGTTCAGACTCTGACCAGCCTTCCTGGATGATGTTTTCACTGAAGCAGAACCTAAAGTCCAGTTTATTTTTACTCCACTGAAACTCAGAGACAGAAAACTGGTTTTAACAGGTTCTCAGTTTATATTTAATCAGGGTCATCGGCTCGGCTGGTGAGTGCAGGTCAGAGGTCGCCGTTATTCTGTATCTGGGACATGTCGAAGCTAAACTCAGCCAACAGGTTGCTCCGCCTCGGTGTTCTCGGTAAAGCAGGCAGCAGAGTTCTGGTTCTGTTTACATTACCTCCTGAGAGGAAACGCAGCAATGCATTCTGGGATACGAGGCCGACCCCTCTCCCCCAGATCCAGTCGAACCAGTTTGATTTGTTTTATGGATCAGATCCAAGTTTCAGTTTGAAGGTGAGTGTCAGTCCTGTGGATCAGGGCCAGTTCAGTCAGCGGTTCTGTTTGACCCGCAGCTACAAACTGAGCTGCTGGACCTTTGAAATGAACCCACGATGCATTCAAAGGCAGCTGGGAACTTACCACCCCAGTAACTCAGTGAGTAACTTCAGATTAAAGAAGAGATGAACTCGCTGCACATGCTCAGTTTGACCCTTCAGCTTTCTGTCCTGTTATTTGGTGCGAATTCATCAGAACTCAGTTGAGTTTATTCAAACAGCTCCAGTTCAGGACATGTCTCATCTGTCTGAGGTGTGAAAGCTGTAAAAAGAAGCTGAACACAGAACAAATAAGAACCTGCTGTTCGCTCCGCTGCCCGCTGGGCGGCGCTGTGGTTCTCAGATCCACTCCCCATCCGTTTATCTCCACGTGCTCTCAGTAAAAACAAGACGGCCTTCAGCAGCTTTACACGAGTCACGTGTTCTTACATCCACGGCGGTGTGATGACATCACAGTCCCACAGCCGCGCTGGTTGAGCACGTGGACAAACATACTTGTTACACGGAGCCGGTCCGGTCCAAACATACTTGTTACACGGAGCCGGTCCGGTCCAAACAGTCAGACAGAAAATGATTTGATTCATGTTGGATCTGTAGTTTCTGAGCTTTATTGAACGGATTATGCTGGTTCTGTTCTGCCTAACAAGAACTCCACTGCAAGTTATGACATATTTCAGTTTGAGGGGTTCTGTTGACTCGTGTGAGAGCTCCGGTCCGGTCCGGCCTCCTGTGGGGGGGGGGGGGCCGCCGCCACCAAAACATGTTTTCCTGCTTCTGTGACATACTGAGGAAGTATTTATAGGCTGATAATGAGCGCGTGTCCTTCAGCACCACGCTCACATGCACGCGCACGCAGAGGAGGAAGCGGGGACAAACACACACAGACACGTGCACGGCTGGAAAAACAAAAGTGTTTATTAAGACAACAGAAAGCCTGAACACTCAGGAACCGTCAGACGCTTCGGTACGAAGCAGTCACGAGATCATTCTTTACACAAACAAATAAAAAACAACGGAAATTCCCCCTGGAATTTCAAACATTTGAAAGCACCATAGTGACGTCACCCCCGTAAACAAATAAACAAAGAGTTAATGACGCTGTCCGCTCAGCCAGCTGCGCCAGGTGAGCTGCTCCGGGTCAGTGTTCCGGATCAACGTGTCCACACCGAACATGGCGGCAGCTGAACGCTGTGACCCCCCCACCCCCACCCTCCCGCACGTCCGACACGCGCATTCAAACATAAACACGCTGATTAGCCTAGCTCGGCTAACCGTTAGCGTCCCAAACACGACGAAACGTCGATGAAAACGGGTCAAATCAGAACCAGAACTCCCGGTCCGTTTCAGTTCAGACAGTCTGAGCAAAGTCAGTTCGTCCTGGGGCCCGGTTCTGTTGTGAAACTATGAGGGGACCCGGTTCTGTTATGAGCAGGGCACGTTGTCCACCGCCCGGGGGAAGTCTCCACAGTCCGGGGAGAACTGCAGCCTCCTCACGGCCTCTTTGATCAGGTTCCCCGACAGAAGCAGCTCCTGGAGCAGCCGGTGGGGATCGTCCTCCTCCACGCTGATCCGCTTCCGGTTCCAGGGCTTGATGTGGTCCCAGTCCTGCTCGCTGCCTGAGCCGGGGATGTGGTAGGGGCTGGCCCTGCTGCTGCCCCTGTGCCCCCGGCTCCGGAGCCGCATGCAGCAGCTCCTCTGCGCCGGAGCCGCGGTGCTGCCGCCGGCCGCGGCTTTGACGGCCCCGCCGCTGAGCCCGTGCAGGCAGGAGACGGACACGGACACCGTCTTCTGATGGCCGCCGCTGTTGTTGTGGAGCTGCAGCGCTTCGCCGATCTTGGTGACCAGCGCGTCTACCTCCTTCGGGTCCACGGTGACGGACTGCTCCAGCAGGATGTAGTTCTCCTTCCGACACGGCATTCTGTCGGTTCCTGGTCGGCTCCGGGTCGGTTCGGTGTCGTGTTGGCCGGGATGAATGAAGCCTGGGCCGCTCCTCGCTCTCAGCACGCCGCTCGGCACAAACCAACAAGCCGTTTGATTTGTAAACAATGGATGACGCGGTGTGGACCGTACCATTATCCTGCCGGGGGGGGGGGTGGGGCATCCCGCTGCGTCACTGCGGTGCAGAGCAGCGGGATGTCGGACACTTTTCATCACTTCACACAAACATTTTGTGTTTAATACATTTATCCGCCTTTACGCCTCAGGTCCGGGTGGTTCTGGTTCTGGTTCTGGGTGTCCCACCTCAGCCCCCCCCCCCCCCCTCCCGCCGTTGGACTGCTCCATCCAAACGAACATTACATAACATGTCGGCGGCTACTGCTGATCCAACAGAACAAATAAACTCGGCTTTGCTTGAATTAACGGCCGAACCCGCGCGCGCTTTTTTCTGACAGCACGTTTGATCAGGCGCGTGCTTTAACCTGTAAACAGCTGATGACTCTGGTCTGGTTCTGTACCTGGGTCCAGGTGACACATTGCAACGTCACACAGAACCATCAGCTCAAAGGACCTGGTGCCACAGTCCTGCGTGCACAACAAACACGCACACGCACAGTCTGAGTATTTTACTCATACAGATTTGTGTGTGTGTGTACAGAGACAATAGCAGTGAGAGCTGGGCGTGCACGCGTGCGCACACGTGTGCGCGGAGAACACGGTGTACTGTTGTGTTTCTGAGAAGCAGCCGATGTGAACCCGCTGCTCCTCAGTCCTCATGACCAAATAAGGAGCTACTATCACTGCCACCACGTGGTACGGCAACCAATCACAGGCCCCGCCGTGGCCTCAGATGCGTGTGCGTGACACCACACAAACTTCCTGCAACACAACAGCAGCTCCTGTAAACATGAATGATCCGGTATCAGATGGAGTCCGACACGTGTCGCGCACGCGCATCGCACTGCTTCCTCTTCCTGGTGATTATGATCAAACAGTCCAACAGAACCGCATCAGAACCGCAGAGACCCGCTCCGGGTTCCGTCTGAACTGGACTCTGTTTTCGTGCCAGCGGACAGAACCGGTTCTGGTCGGATTGCTCCGTGTGTGCGTGTCAGTGCACGCAGAAACTGGACCGGTTCTGGTCCAATGAGGAAGAAACATCAGAAACACAAAAGTTTTGAAAATTAAAAGATCAAAAAGTAAAAATGAAGAATTTAACTAATTAAAAACAGATCTGATGATAAAATGATAATAAAGTATAAAGTTAATAATAAGTTTATAATAAGTTATTAATTTGATCTGAAACATGTTTCTGTTCGATGACATCATCTGATTCTGTGGACCCAAAAGAACCAGTTCCACCAACACTGGACCCAGAACCGTTAACATTTCCCACACTCAGCTGTTTTTAAATGTTTTAATTCATTTAGCTTCTGGTTCGTCTCCTCAGCAGCAGGTTCTGACCCAGCAGCAGGTTCTGACCCAGCAGCTGGCAGCAGGTTCTGACCCGGCAGCAGATCTGACCCAGCAGCAGATCTGACCCGGCAGCAGGTTCTGACTCAGCAGCAGCTCTGACCCAGCAGCAGGTTCTGACCCGGCAGCAGGTTCTGACCCGGCAGCAGGCAGCAGGTTCTGACCCGGCAGCAGCTCTGACCCGGCAGCAGGTTCTGACCCAGCAGCAGGCAGCAGGTTCTGACCCGGCAGCAGGTTCTGACCGTGGACTCTCCTCTGGGTTCTGTTCTGACGGCTGGGTCTATTTTTGGGCCCCAGGCGGCGCTGATCCAGGAGCAGCGGAGAGAAAACTCTGAGCCAGAGGATCAACTCTGATCTGAGTTGGAGGGCAGCCAGGAAGCCGGGTTCAGCGGGTTTGTTTCCTCCCAGAGGCTCCGCCCCCTCAGACAGAGGAATGTGGGGGGGGGTCTGAGCAGCTCAGCCAATCACAGCCTCAGTTCAGGCATGTCCCCACACAACAGAAACACTGGGGTTCAGCAGCTGCAGTTGGAGGAATACTCAGAACACAGAGTGGGTCAGAACCACACTGATCCAGATGATGCTTCCCTGTAGTTTAGAACTTCTCCAGAACAGGAAACACAGAAAGAAACCCACCATCAGTGGTTCTGTCTGGGTTCACTGGTTCTGATTACATCACTCCTGTTATTGTTGCAGGTGCTCCAGGTGTCTGATGCAGCTCTTACATAACTGTACAGCAGGCGCAGCCCTGCGGCATCATGGGAGGGGTAAACAGATGTTGCATGATGGCGAGCTGGAGCTCCTGTTACTGATTCTGGGAATTCCTGTTATGTAAGCGGCCTCCAGCTTCCTTCTTCTCTGCTGTCTGGAAAAAACTAACCCAGAAATGAACATTTATGAGACACTTTGGTCAAAATAAAACAAAATACCAGGGCTGTGATTTTGGGGGCTTCAGGCGCCCCGATGCACGCTCCCAGGAACAGGAAGGAGGAGGTTCACGCCTGCCGGGGGCTTCAGACGCTCCCAGGAACGGGAAGAAGTTTTTACACAATATGGAAGGTTTTCTGCATTCTCATAAATAAGTAAGGATCAGATATTCATCAGAAGGTCGGAGCAAATGCTGGAATGTTAAAACTTCCATTTAGAGACGGGACGAGAGGGGAAAAATCAAGCCGTTTACCCAGAGATGCTGAGACATGAATAATAATAACTATTTATAAATAAGTTCTGACAGAACAGGTGCAGGAAACCGACTCCATCAAAGAAAAGATAAGAGAAACAGGGAATAAAAGCTTAAAAAGTTCTAAACAATCTAAATAAAAGAGGAGCTCAACATGAATGTTTTCAGAAGCCTGATTCTTCCCCCCCGGGGAAATACGGCTCGTATAGGGTCAACATTTCATAACCAGGTGTGGCGAGGCTCCATTAGAGCATCTTTACTGTATTTTACAGCCGTGAGCTGATAATCATCTGCACACATGAAGGGAACTCTGTGTCCTCTGGGTCTCTGATCTGCTGCCTTACGTTGAACCTTAACTTAACTTAACTTAACTTAACTTAACTTAACTTAAACTTACAACCTCACCTGACCCAGAGTGGACTTCCCAGAACCTCTGAAGAAGAAAACACAGAACTGCTGGAGTCGCATCAAAAAACGTACAATAAAGTAATTCTCTTAATTCAAACAGCTTTGGTGTCTCCATTCATCTTTTAAAAGTGAATCAGAAACCAGTCAAACTGACAGTAACTACAGTTTAGGTGGATCTGTAACACGGAGCCGCAAACATTGGACAGAAAGAAGAAGAAATCCTGAGTTTGTCTGAGTTGGAAACTCCAGAAACAGCAAAGAAGAGCATCTGTGAGTCCATGTGGGGAAAAACTGCTTCCTGAAAGTCTCTGTTGTCAAAACACTGAACAGTCGTCTGCCAAATACCCGCCGAGATGATCCCGTGCACACGCACGTGCACGCACACAAGCACGCACACAGGAGCACACGTGCACGCACACACACAGGAGCACACGTGCACGCACACACACAGGAGCACACGTGCACGCACACAGGAGCACACACACACTAAACAGCAGGAAAAACACCACAAACAAAAGTTCCTGCAACAACAAAAACAAAAAAACAGCATTAATAAATCCAGAGGAAGATCCAGAACCAGGACTGGGACAGAACCAGGACTGGGACAGGACCAGGACTGGGACAGGACCAGGACTGGGACAGGACCAGGACTGGGACAGAACCAGGACTGGGACAGGACCAGGACTGGGACAGGACCAGGACTGGGACAGGACCAGGACTGGGACAGGACCAGGACTGGGACAGAACCAGGACTGGGACAGGACCAGGACCGGGACAGAACCAGGACCGGGACAGGACCAGGACCGGGACAGAACCAGGACCGGGACAGAACCAGGACTGGGACAGGACCAGGACCGGGACAGGACCAGGACCGGGACAGAACCAGGACTGGGACAGGACCAGGACTGGGACAGGACCAGGACTGGGACAGAACCAGGACTGGGACAGAACCAGGACTGGGACAGGACCAGGACTGGGACAGAACCAGGACTGGGACAGAACCAGGACTGGGACAGGACCAGGACTGGGACAGAACCAGGACTGGGACAGGACCAGGACTGGGACAGGACCAGGACTGGGACAGAACCAGGACTGGGACAGAACCAGGACTGGGACAGAACCAGGACTGGGACAGGACCAGGACTGGGACAGAACCAGGACTGGGACAGGACCAGGACTGGGACAGAACCAGGACTGGGACAGGACCAGGACTGGGACAGGACCAGGACTGGGACAGAATCAGAGGCAGAACAGTCCAAAGGAACCAAATCCTCCATAAAGCTAAATAATTACTCAGTCCTCTCTGTGCTCACCTGGCGCCACCTGGTGGTCAGAGGGTGAAAAGGATGGCTGTGGGGAGTGAATATGAACAGAACCGAAGGCTCAGGTCTGAAAACACTGGACCCAATCTGCATCAGGCTAAAGACCACAGAACTCCCTGATTACAGATTATTGATTGGTTGTGGATAATCTGAACTGATGGTTCACCGCAGAAATATTCATGTGTTCATCTCTGAACGATCCAGGACTGCAACAGAAACACACGTATGACCATTAAAACATGTTTATAGGACAATAACTCAGACCCAGAGAGCAGAGGACAGCTTATATAAAGAATAAACTAACTGGTTCTGTTCAGAAACAGTCAGAACTCTGTGCTGCAGCACGTCTTCCAGCCTTTAAATCAGTTAAAATGCGCGGTGAAGTGAGCTGTGGTCTGATGCCGGAACACGAGGCTCCGCCCACTTTAACCTCTGCTGGCAGGTGGTTCACACGGCGGCGGGTCGATCCCGCAGACACGGGCCGCCTCGGCCTGTTGCAGCCACATGTCAACACAACAAGAAAGAACTTAAAGGGGAACTCCGGTGTTTTTAAACCTTATTTCTGGCATGAAATACGTTCATCTGCTCACAGAGAACAGTTTGGTGAAAGTCGGCGTCCTTCAGAAGATATTTAGATAACTGGAGATCCATATAACGGAGTGAACGGGGCTTAGAGGATGCAGCCTCTAAATAAGGCATTATCTGTCTTTATTTCACCAATACTTTAAGAAGAATGAATGAATGAACGTGTGCTATAGCTCTGTTAGCTCATAGCTCTGTTAGCTTATAGCTGCTGTTAGCTCATAGCTGCTGTTAGCTCATAGCTGTTAGCTCATAGCTGCTGTTAGCTCATAGCTGCTGTTAGCTCATAGCTCTGTTAGCTCATAGCTGCTGTTAGCTCATAGCTCTGTTAGCTCATAGCTCTGTTAGCTCATAGCTGCTGTTAGCTCATAGCTGCTGTTAGCTCATAGCTCTGTTAGCTCATAGCTGCTGTTAGCTCATAGCTGCTGTTAGCTCATAGCTGCTGTTAGCTCATAGCTGCTGTTAGCTCATAGCTGCTGTTAGCTCATAGCTCTGTTAGCTCATAGCTGCTGTTAGCTCATAGCTGCTGTTAGCTCATAGCTCTGTTAGCTCATAGCTCTGTTAGCTCATAGCTGCTGTTAGCTCATAGCTGCTGTTAGCTCATAGCTCTGTTAGCTCATAGCTGCTGTTAGCTCATAGCTCTGTTAGCTCATAGCTGCTGTTAGCTCATAGCTGCTGTTAGCTCATAGCTGCTGTTAGCTCATAGCTCTGTTAGCTCATAGCTGCTGTTAGCTCATAGCTCTGTTAGCTCATAGCTGCTGTTAGCTCATAGCTGCTGTTAGCTCATAGCTCTGTTAGCTCATAGCTCTGTTAGCTCATAGCTGCTGTTAGCTCATAGCTCTGTTAGCTCATAGCTGCTGTTAGCTCATAGCTGCTGTTAGCTCATAGCTGCTGTTAGCTCATAGCTCTGTTAGCTCATAGCTGCTGTTATGTGGCTACTTGCAGCTATAGGAGAGCTAACGGAGGGATTTCTACACAGGCACTCTACTGGGACCACTTCATCCACACGCCCCCCTGCAGCGCGAGGAGAGATCGATGTCAGACGCTGCTCTGGTTCTGACCGGTTGTTTCGTCTCGTTAGCGGTAAATTCTTGAGAATCGCAGCAGGACCAAAGGAGCAGGTGTTACTGCCTGTTTTAGGAAAGTCACAAGACTTTTAAGCTGGACATCCAGACTGAGTCTGTTTCAGAGCCCACAAGGTGTGTGTGATGACATCATAGTGACATCATCACACAGCTGAGTCTCCACTCTGAGTTCTGCAGGTTCCTGTTTCAGACCAGAACAAGTGTGAGGGTCAAAGGTTAAAGGCCAGATGTGATATAAATCGGTGAACAGGACACCTGGAGCAGGTGAGCAGCACCTCACTGTGGAAAATGGTTATTTTACCCACAGCATTCTGCACCAAGTTTATTGACCAATCACTGAGTCAGAGAAGGAAAGAGTCGTGTCTGATGGTCCTAAAATGTTCAGGCAACCTCCAGAATCCAGAGCCAAACCGGGCCAACAAGCAGCGCCACGATTTCCTGAGTTCTCCCGGTTTATAACAACAGTTACGACAGGTCAGAGGTCAGCAGCTGGTCCTCAGCTGATATCAGGTTTAAACACAGAGCTGCAGCAAAGGGAACGAAAGAATCAGAAAAACGGTTCGTTTCCTCATCACAGCACATCAGAACCGATTCTCTGGCAGAACCGGGCCAGATGAGCTCATATCCTCCAAAGCTCCTTTAACTGGACTCAATAATCTGTTTAAAGCGTTTCTGTCCTTCAGCCCATTAAAAGAGAGGAAACCTGGTAATAAATTACAGAAACATCTGAAGAAATCTCAGGAAAAGGACTAAATGTGTAAATTATTTCTGTTTTGTGGTGAGTTTTTTGGTGTTGGTGATGTTGGTTTTCTTCTTTTCCTCTTCAGATTTGCTTCTATAATCAATAAAAACTAGTTTGTGTTTGGTTTCCACACACAGACTCCTGCAGAACACCTGAGGAACAGTGGCAGGTTGCATCATTTATTTAAGTTTCTCTCGTTGGGAACAAAAGTGCAGCTGAGTAACAGAACCAGCCTGTGAGAGCTCCTACACTCAGGCGGGTCAGTGAAGTACACACAGCAGAACCAGCCTGTGAGAGCTCCTACACTCAGGCGGGTCAGTGAAGTACACACAGCAGAACCAGCCTGTGAGAGCTCCTACACTCAGGCGGGTCAGTGAAGTACACACAGCAGAACCAGCCTGTGAGAGCTCCTACACTCAGGCGGGTCAGTGAAGTACACACAGCAGAACCAGCCTGTGGGAGCTCCTACACTCAGGCGGGTCAGTGAAGTACACACAACAGAACCAGCCTGTGAGAGTTCCTACACTCAGGCGGGTCAGTGAAGTACACACAACAGAACCAGCCTGTGGGAGCTCCTACACTCAGGCGGGTCAGTGAAGTACACACAACAGAACCAGCCTGTGAGAGCTCCTACACTCAGGCGGGTCAGTGAAGTACACACAGCAGAACCAGCCTGTGGGAGCTCCTACACTCAGGCGGGTCAGTGAAGTACACACAGCAGAACCAGCCTGTGAGAGCTCCTACACTCAGGCGGGTCAGTGAAGTACACACAGCAGAACCAGCCTGTGAGAGTTCCTACACTCAGGCGGGTCAGTGAAGTACACACAGCAGAACCAGCCTGTGGGAGCTCCTACACTCAGGCGGGTCAGTGAAGTACACACAGCAGAACCAGCCTGTGGGAGCTCCTACACTCAGGCGGGTCAGTGAAGTACACACAGCAGAACCAGCCTGTGGGAGCTCCTACACTCAGGCGGGTCAGTGAAGTACACACAGCAGAACCAGCCTGTGAGAGTTCCTACACTCAGGCGGGTCAGTGAAGTACACACAGCAGAACCAGCCTGTGAGAGCTCCTACACTCAGGCGGGTCAGTGAAGTACACACAGCAGAACCAGCCTGTGAGAGTTCCTACACTCAGGCGGGTCAGTGAAGTACACACAGCAGAACCAGCCTGTGAGAGCTCCTACACTCAGGCGGGTCAGTGAAGTACACACAACAGAACCAGCCTGTGAGAGCTCCTACACTCAGGCGGGTCAGTGAAGTACACACAGCAGAACCAGCCTGTGGGAGCTCCTACACTCAGGCGGGTCAGTGAAGTACACACAGCAGAACCAGCCTGTGAGAGCTCCTACACTCAGGCGGGTCAGTGAAGTACACACAACAGAACCACAGATGAACAAAGCAACAGAACCGCCAACAAAAACCTGCCGAAACCAAACTAAAGTCCGAGCTTCTGCTGCTCTCCAAATAAAACAGCCGTGGACTCGCTCCACATTAAAACACAAACCTGTTCCTCAGTGATCCAGAACCCCCCCCACCCCCCGAGCGTCTCAGTCCACCTGCGACTGGCCCGCCATCAGCATGTACTCGTCCAGTTCGGCGTCCAGACGGCTGCGGGACATGGACATGTAGTCGTCCAGCTGCTGATCCAGTCGGCTCCTGGACAGGGACATGTACTCATCCAGCTGTGCGTCCAGCTGCTTCTTGCTAGGAACGTCCTTCCTGTGAAAGCTCCGCCCCCTGGAGGTGCTGGCTCCGCCCCTCTGACTCGCATCCAGCTGTCGGCGCCCTGCAGAGAAACCAAAGAAAGTTAGTTAGCATCACGATGCTTCTGCTGTCCAGCCGCAGAGGTTCTGACCCACTGGTCCAGAACCTGAGTGTTACTGATGAAACCAACAGGCTCATGAAGCCTGAACTTTGTCCACCTCAGTGGGGTCAGGGTGCTGCAGCTCTGCTACACTGACCTGCAGTCAGTTTCTGGAGGTTTGCCGTCCTCAGGAAGCGGCGCCGGCCGAGCTGACGGCGCTGGTTTCCTCTTCCTGCAGAACACAGGTAGGACACAGGTGTGTTTCACTGCAGCTTCATCAGACAGAACATTTCCCTCTTTTTCTCTGAGAAAGGTGAGGTCGGGGTCAGCAGGTACTCACTGCAGCAGGCGGTGCACCTTGCTCTCCATCTGTACTTGTTCCTGAAGCTCCAGAAGCCCGGCGGTCTGCGGGCGGACAGGCGGCGAGCCAGCTGCTGCCCGCCCAGCCGGGTCCAGACACTCCTCCTCATCCTGAGACGCTGCTTCATCCTCTGAGAGGCGACAGGAGCCTAAAACAGACAATAATCCTATGAAATGAAGTCATAATTAATATCATACACTGTCCCAGTCCAGCCCGCTTTATTCACTGTGGGGGGGGCTCTCTGAGGTATTTCCAGGCCTCCTTCTTTATGGGACAGAGTCAGAGCTGAAGGCTTCTACAGTTTGATGTTTAAAGTTCAGCTGTAACCAAATCAGAAGCTGCAGAAGAAGAATTATATTCAGGAAATGAACCAACAGCTCCTTCTGCAGAAATATGTTTTCATGGTTGTTTCCAACCGTTTGTCTGTTTATTTGTATCTGTGTATTTAACCGTTTGTCTGTTTATTTGTATCTGTGTATTTAACCGTTTGTCTGTTTATTTGTATCTGTATATTTAACCGTTTGTCTGTTTATTTGTATCTGTACATTTAACCGTTTGTCTGTTTATTTGTATCTGTACATTTAACCGTTTGTCTGTTTATTTGTATCTGTATATTTAACCGTTTGTTTATTTGTATCTGTATATTTAACCGTTTGTCTGTTTATTTGTATCTGTATATTTAACCGTTTGTCTGTTTATTTGTATCTGTACATTTAACCGTTTGTCTGTTTATTTGTATCTGTACATTTAACCGTTTGTCTGTTTATTTGTATCTGTATATTTAACTGTTTGTCTGTTTATTTGTATCTGTATATTTAACAGTTTGTCTGTTTATTTGTATCTGTACATTTAACCGTTTGTCTGTTTATTTGTATCTGTATATTTAACCGTTTGTCTGTTTATTTGTATCTGTACATTTAACAGTTTGTCTGTTTATTTGTATCTGTACATTTAACCGTTTGTCTGTTTATTTGTATCTGTATATTTAACTGTTTGTCTGTTTATTTGTATCTGTATATTTAACAGTTTGTCTGTTTATTTGTATCTGTACATTTAACCGTTTGTCTGTTTATTTGTATCTGTACATTTAACCGTTTGTTTATTTCTATCTGTATATTTAACCGTTTGTCTGTTTATTTGTATCTGTACATTTAACCGTTTGTTTATTTCTATCTGTATATTTAACCGTTTGTCTGTTTATTTGTATCTGTACATTTAACCGTTTGTCTGTTTATTTGTATCTGTACATTTAACCGTTTGTTTATTTCTATCTGTATATTTAACCGTTTGTCTGTTTATTTGTATCTGTACATTTAACCGTTTGTTTATTTCTATCTGTATATTTAACCGTTTGTCTGTTTATTTGTATCTGTACATTTAACCGTTTGTCTGTTTATTTGTATCTGTATATTTAACCGTTTGTCTGTTTATTTGTATCTGTATATTTAACCGTTTGTCTGTTTATTTGTATCTGTACATTTAACAGTTTGTCTGTTTATTTGTATCTGTATATTTAACCGTTTGTCTGTTTATTTGTATCTGTATATTTAACCGTTTGTCTGTTTATTTGTATCTGTACATTTAACCGTTTGTCTGTTTATTTGTATCTGTATATTTAACCGTTTGTCTGTTTATTTGTATCTGTACATTTAACAGTTTGTCTGTTTATTTGTATCTGTATATTTAACCGTTTGTCTGTTTATTTGTATCTGTACATTTAACAGTTTGTCTGTTTATTTGTATCTGTATATTTAACCGTTTGTCTGTTTATTTGTATCTGTATATTTAACAGTTTGTCTGTTTATTTGTATCTGTATATTTAACCGTTTGTCTGTTTATTTGTATCTGTATATTTAACCGTTTGTCTGTTTATTTGTATCTGTATATTTAACCGTTTGTCTGTTTATTTGTATCTGTATATTTAACCGTTTGTCTGTTTATTTGTATCTGTATATTTAACCGTTTGTCTGTTTATTTGTATCTGTATATTTAACCGTTTGTCTGTTTATTTGTATCTGTACATTTAACCGTTTGTCTGTTTATTTGTATCTGTGTATTTAACCGTTTGTCTGTTTATTTGTATCTGTACATTTAACAGTTTGTCTGTTTATTTGTATCTGTATATTTAACCGTTTGTCTGTTTATTTGTATCTGTATATTTAACCGTTTGTCTGTTTATTTGTATCTGTGTATTTAACCGTTTGTCTGTTTATTTGTATCTGTGTATTTAACCGTTTGTCTGTTTATTTGTATCTGTATATTTAACCGTTTGTCTGTTTATTTGTATCTGTATATTTAACCGTTTCTGTTTATTTGTATCTGTACATTTAACAGTTTGTCTGTTTATTTGTATCTGTACATTTAACCGTTTGTCTGTTTATTTGTATCTGTATATTTAACCGTTTGTCTGTTTATTTGTATCTGTATATTTAACCGTTTGTCTGTTTATTTGTATCTGTACATTTAACCGTTTGTCTGTTTATTTGTATCTGTATATTTAACCGTTTGTCTGTTTATTTGTATCTGTATATTTAACCGTTTGTCTGTTTATTTGTATCTGTACATTTAACCGTTTGTCTGTTTATTTGTATCTGTACATTTAACCGTTTGTCTGTTTATTTGTATCTGTACATTTAACCGTTTGTCTGTTTATTTGTATCTGTACATTTAACCGTTTGTCTGTTTATTTGTATCTGTACATTTAACCGTTTGTCTGTTTATTTGTATCTGTACATTTAACCGTTTGTCTGTTTATTTGTATCTGTATATTTAACCGTTTGTCTGTTTATTTGTATCTGTATATTTAACCGTTTGTCTGTTTATTTGTATCTGTACATTTAACAGTTTGTCTGTTTATTTGTATCTGTACATTTAACCGTTTGTCTGTTTATTTGTATCTGTACATTTAACCGTTTGTCTGTTTATTTGTATCTGTACATTTAACCGTTTGTCTGTTTATTTGTATCTGTACATTTAACCGTTTGTCTGTTTATTTGTATCTGTACATTTAACCGTTTGTCTGTTTATTTGTATCTGTACATTTAACCGTTTGTCTGTTTATTTGTATCTGTACATTTAACCGTTTGTCTGTTTATTTGTATCTGTACATTTAACCGTTTGTCTGTTTATTTGTATCTGTATATTTAACCGTTTGTCTGTTTATTTGTATCTGTATATTTAACCGTTTGTCTGTTTATTTGTATCTGTATATTTAACCGTTTGTCTGTTTATTTGTATCTGTATATTTAACCGTTTGTCTGTTTATTTGTATCTGTACATTTAACCGTTTGTCTGTTTATTTGTATCTGTGTATTTAACCGTTTGTCTGTTTATTTGTATCTGTACATTTAACAGTTTGTCTGTTTATTTGTATCTGTGTATTTAACCGTTTGTCTGTTTATTTGTATCTGTGTATTTAACCGTTTGTCTGTTTATTTGTATCTGTATATTTAACCGTTTCTGTTTATTTGTATCTGTACATTTAACAGTTTGTCTGTTTATTTGTATCTGTACATTTAACCGTTTGTCTGTTTATTTGTATCTGTATATTTAACCGTTTGTCTGTTTATTTGTATCTGTATATTTAACCGTTTGTCTGTTTATTTGTATCTGTACATTTAACCGTTTGTCTGTTTATTTGTATCTGTACATTTAACCGTTTGTCTGTTTATTTGTATCTGTACATTTAACCGTTTGTCTGTTTATTTGTATCTGTACATTTAACCGTTTGTCTGTTTATTTGTATCTGTACATTTAACCGTTTGTCTGTTTATTTGTATCTGTACATTTAACCGTTTGTCTGTTTATTTGTATCTGTATATTTAACCGTTTGTCTGTTTATTTGTATCTGTATATTTAACCGTTTGTCTGTTTATTTGTATCTGTATATTTAACCGTTTGTCTGTTTATTTGTATCTGTACATTTAACAGTTTGTCTGTTTATTTGTATCTGTACATTTAACCGTTTGTCTGTTTATTTGTATCTGTATATTTAACCGTTTGTCTGTTTATTTGTATCTGTATATTTAACCGTTTGTCTGTTTATTTGTATCTGTACATTTAACCGTTTGTCTGTTTATTTGTATCTGTATATTTAACCGTTTGTCTGTTTATTTGTATCTGTATATTTAACCGTTTGTCTGTTTATTTGTATCTGTATATTTAACCGTTTGTCTGTTTATTTGTATCTGTACATTTAACCGTTTGTCTGTTTATTTGTATCTGTATATTTAACCGTTTGTCTGTTTATTTCAGCACAGCATTAACCTGCAGCGCCACCTGCTGGACACCAGCCCTCACCTGGCTGGATGGCCTCCTCTGATTGGCTCTGCCACCCACCTGTGTGTTGAGCAGTGCTGAAGGCTCCCTCTTCAACAGCAGCACCATCTTCCTCTGATGCAGTGGGACGAGCTTACAAGTCTTTATCCTGGACCGGACCAGCTGGCCCTTCAGAACCTGAGAGAATCTGTGACAGATTCAGATGTTTACATAAAAACAACCTGGAACCAGCTGACTGAATCACCTGTGAACAGGTGTGTGTCTCACCGCTCATCGAGGGAAACCGCTGAGGTGCTCCTCAGGTAGAACGAGCCGGATAAATCCATCAGGTTTTTATCGTCCTGCAGGAAACGTAACATAGCTGAGATGAATGGAGTTCACCTGCAGAGGAATAAAATACAGACAATCCTGTGATTAAGCATCAGAAACCGAAGTCTTCTGGGTCAGATGTGGTCAAAAGCTGTTAAATTCCCCTTTTATTTATATTTCCACGATTAAAAATCATTACTTAGTTTGTTCATGATAATCTAGTCCGGGTTGGACCAGTTTAAGGGACTTGGTTTTGAATCTGGACCCGCGCTAAAGTGGTTTTGGTCCCATTAAATGGCGTCAACTCCACAGAAGAAGCTAACTTCAGCGCCAAGGACTCATTAACCGACACCGCGGAGGAGAAACGTGATATTTACCGACTGAGCGTGACCGTGACCGTGCTGGTGTCCGCACCCGTGCGACTCAAAGGCGCGCGGAGAGCTGAAACCGCGTCATGCTCGAGGTTCAGTTTCACCGCCGCCATTTTGTCTCCGATAAGTACGGACCGTGGGAGCCGAGCGCGTGCTGCTGTCCTCGCGCTGCTACTCGCAGCGCCATTTTTTGTTTCCAGGAGAAGGATTTAAATAATTAAGCTCCAATAAAACGAATTTACTTTTCGGCGGCGTCAATGTGATCAGAAACGTCTATTAGCTCTGATGCTAACGGTGCAGCTTCAGCTAACCAACCACAGGTTAATGAGTTAAACTGTTAACTAACCTCACAGGTGAGCTGAGCGAACCACCTGTCCAACCTTCCAGCTGTTGATCCGGTAACCTGAAGGTTAGGTTGGCTTCACTGAGTGTCCGGAAAGCCGCTGCTCGCTGTCAGGTTTGAGGTCAAGTTGGAGTCCATGTTGGTTCCGGAACATTCTGGGCTCCTCCAACCGGATGGAACCGGATACAGACGGCTCGGCTCGGCTCGGCCCAGAACCCCAATTTACTGTAGAATTAACATGAAAAAGTCAAATAAATTGTTTCAATACGAAAATTTAAATTTTCAATCGCATTTGAACCAATGAAGGGATAAAATTAGTTAGTTTGGGGGCTCCTCCAATAATTAAATGATCTAATTACTAATAAATCAATACTAGTCCTGGGTACATTAACTAATTAATGATTATCGCCCACAATTATTTGTCTCCCAAATCAGTTTTTTATTATTTTATATCTTTATTGTCTGTTTTATTTTGAAAAAGTCCACGGTGCGCGAGCCCAGTGTGTCGCTTCCTGCTGCGGCTCACAGGAAACAGAGAAGAAGAATGAAGCGGTTAAACAAACATGGAGAAGGTTCCGGGACTTTTACAAAGTTATCTGTAAGACTGTCTCATCACTTCGCTCATGATAAAAGTTTAAATAAAAGTGCGTTTTATGCTGCTTTTGAATTCATTCTTGCATTTTTGCGTATAACAATGCGATTAAAGACTTTAATATTATACCAAAAGTGACCAGCAGCAGTAAAACTGAATGTTTCTGAACATTTAAAATGATCATAATCAATTAAAAGTATTAACTCTGAAGATAAAGCACAGAATTGTACCTTCAGGGGTATAACGGCTCTTCACTGGGGCAGAAGGTACAGTTTGTACCCTTCACACTGGGTGATAAGTCTTGCACCCTTATAAGTACAAAAATGGGTTCAGTATAGTATCATTAATTATTATTCTATATATTTTTTCTACATTACACAAAAGACAGATTTTCACTTTATCAGAAGGTCTTTATTTTCCCATTTCAACTTAATTTCACTTTAGGAAATGTAACATTATTCAACTGTAACATTCTTTACAGGCAGCTCCACTTTGCACAAACTTTAAAGCTACATACATCAAAATAACAAGACAAAATATCTTTTCATCTTTAAAAACTACGTCATAAAAACTTATCCACAGTAAGTGTCCAACGCCCAGAAGCCCATTTCATCACCTGGTTTCAGTAAATCTCCTTTAAACTGTATGCATGAAAGTGACATAACCAGCATTTCACCAGAGGATCCACAGCGTATCGGTGTTCAAAATGTACTCGATTTGCCAAAAGAGTGGAATTCTCTCTGAATGAGGAACATCCGAAGCTCTCCTGGTGAAGTCCAGTCTGGAGCCATTAACTGGAGCGGCAGGATCCCACTAACCCAAACCAAAAGGAAGAAAGACCAAATCAGGTTAAACATGGTAGTGATTTCAGATCTGTTACTTTTTCTGCCCTGAATCTAAAGTATCCTTCCATCAGTGGGTCTGTTTCGTATTGTGAGGTGATTGAAAAGATGCAGGATAGCCGTACCTCTCCAAGAGTAATAAAGCAACCAAACTTCTCCCTGAAGGTGTGGCAGAAAGACGCTGCTCTGAAGTCAATATCTGCAAGACATAAGATGCACTTAAAACAGCATTTATTCTATGGAGGAGAGGTAAAGGGAGGCTGTAACTGTCTGTTTGGTCCACTGCAATCACAATATGCTCAATTATTTAACCAGGTTTATCTCAAGTTAATAACCAACTTCATCCAATGTCCTTAAGAGCCGACAGCGAGCCACTAATCAAACTGGTACTTTCCCCACAGAACCAGAGACGGGTGCAAAAATGAACATTTGTAAATAGAAAATACTTCACATCATTCTCCTTTCAGGGAGTGGATAAAGTCAGGATAAAGAGTCTTTTACAGTAAAGCACAGATACATTCTGCAACTGAGAGTCAATATAATGCAAACATGAAGAAAACGTCCCAACAATGAGTTCAAACTGCTGTTCATCAAGATAGCAAACAAGTATCCATCCAATATTAAAACCACAAAAATGACGTAAACAGGAAGTTAAATTTGTACACACAATTTTAACTTTATTCATGATATAATCAGCACCTGGTAGATCCTCTGTGAGAGCCTCTCAGGTAGAGTTCAGACAGTGGGGGTGTCCCCTGAGCCAGATGGAAAACCTTTAACACACAGCTGAAGCCTTCATTGAACCACTGACACGTTTCCTATTGATGGATGGATCCGTTCCAGCTCATTGCACAACTACAGGTGAAAAATGGGAAATTTAATCAGTATCAGAGTCCAAATATGCAACTTTTCATGCCCTAAAACCTTAGAAATGAACTGTCATTAATGATATTATATAGCTAAGAATCCCAGCTATTACTTTATGATGCATTTCCACTTACCCCAGTCGGTGTCCTCAGTCTTCTGTCTCCTTTTGCCGCCATGCAAAGGTTTGCTGCATATACTCCTGTACAATCATGGGGTCTGGATGGTGTTCTGGTACCGGTTATGTAACATCTTCACACGAGCATCAACGGAGGATGGATCCTCACCAAGAACACTTGATGCCTTAAAAGAATTCAAATACACATGCAACTCAAAATAGGAACCATTATGTCCACATTAACAATCATGGCGGCCCCAGTCTTGTCAGCACCGATCTTTATATTAGTCTTTATGCGTCATTCGCGCCATTTTAGTTGTGGCGCTCTTTGACTTTAGCGAAGATAGCTAGCTGGCCTGCTAGCTAGCAAAAAGCTTCAATTTTTCATTAATACTGAATTTAAAAGAAAGACTTGCCTACGAGCTAACGTTACATGCACCACTTTACAATAAAAAATATACAATCTTTCTGAGCCATTTGTGCAATTTTGCTTTAGCTAAGAAAGTAGTTACTCAAGGCGCCATTTTACAATTAATGTTAGCTGGCTAGATACCGGTTTTTAATTAGCTAGCACGCTAACGTTAGCATTTTGTCACCTAACATTAATTTTTTTTATGAATTTACATCTGAATCTGTGCTTCGACTTCGGTCACCTCTATACCTGCCTCACGAAACTTTGTAATGAGGTCCTGGGTTGACAGGCCAACAAGCGCTATGGTCTGAGTTATTTCGGGGAAGCCGCCGGAAACAGGACAAAATTCTGGAAACAGTCGTTTTTGTCAACTGTCAAGTACAACAACCAATCACGTTCGCGCTGCGTGTGAAACGCACCAATCAGAGGCAAAGCTGCCTGAACTGCCCAGCAACAGGCACAGAGCTCTGGCAGGTTAGTGTTTGAGTTGGTGCCAACAGTCATGTTATTATAACCGTGAATTGGAGACAAACACACTTAAACAAGCTTACTTTGTCCTGATTCATTTGTCAGAAAGAACTTACTGACTTACCTGAGAGTAAAGCTGTCAGTTGTCAAATTGATGAACTAAGAAACATCCTTAGATCCCAAAGAGAGCGAAAGTGGCGAAAGACGGTCCGCAAAATGTGTCGTCACACAGCCGGCCGGCGACCTTACCTGCGCCTTTCACCTACCTGCGCCTTTCACCTACCTGCGCACGGTCTGTCAGGTAGTCAGGGAGCTGCACTGAATTGAGCCTTCCCTGCGCTGTGTCTGCAGGCTTTATGGTAGCTGATTTTACTGTGCATTTGTGAATATAATAACATACAAAACTGACTGGATGATAAGAAATTTTTCATACCTGCAAATTTGCTCACAAAAAAATTACTTCAAATATACTCAAAAATGTCTTAAAAGATAAAATCTTCATTGAAAACTTAAGGAAACAGTGAACCCTTCACATTTAAAAAGTGTAACTACTGAAGAAATACAAAACAATTAATAAAAAATATTAATATTTAGGCTACTGCCATTTGTAGAGCCTAACACAGACTGTTTATTGTACCCCAGTATGTAGAAAAAAAGGTACATATATCATATATGTACCTTTTACCACTTGGGTACATATATGTACCTTTTGGACCCTCAATACCTTAAGGTATATGTATCTTAAGGTCCAATAATTAACCCTAGGGAATACATTAGTGACTTGTACTGTACCCCTATTTCTGAGGTACTACCTCAGATTTGTTTTTTAAATATAAAATTTGAGCTTAAAATAGAAAGAAAAGACTCACATTTTAATGGTGAAAAGTGGTAAAAACCTGAATTCTGACAGTGAATAATTTTAAACTTGTACAATAAGATTAGATAATAAGTTGGATGTAAAGACAACCATCACAGGATGGATTAACTTATTGATTCTTGATTGGTCCCATCCTGAGACTCTGGCTGCTTATATTCTGGGTTTGTTTCAGTTTTACACCTCCTGTCCTCATCTTGTTGGTAAAAGCACAAAACTCTCACCACTGGAAACACAAGATCTTCAAATGTTCTCAAAGAGTCTCGGAGGATCATATAATTGAATCTGGTTTGATTATAATCACCAGTGTTGGTGAATTAATAACTTTGCCATACTTGCTTTTCTACTTTGGTTTAATTTTTTCATTTCTATGCATTAAATAATGAAAAGCTGCCTACAACAGCTCCTCAAAGTACAGAAGCTGCCTTAATCAAGACATTTTCTGCCCTTTTTAACAATTTAACAAATGTTTGAAACAACCTAACGTGTGAGATATTTGGTTATACATCTGAGTGACCAATGGCGGTCAACCGAACCACAGATTTGTCTCAGATCAAACATCTGGGTTGAAGTGGGTAGTGAACTCAAGTGTGTTTTTAATACGAAACTTAACCTTTGGCAGGCCCAGCAACATTCCTGTGTGGTAATGTTTGTGACGCAGATGGGGATTCCCACACCGAGAAGAGACAGACATCTACTTATTTACCACAACTTTGTCCTTTGGAGATGACTTTGGGAGACTCTCTCCCACCAGACCTGCCCATAACCTTGGTGTGCTGTAAGTTAGTGCTACCCTAATGCTAACTAAGTTGAACAAACAAAAACCCACCAGACTAACTGTTCCTTCTTATTTGGACAACATAAATCAAAGGAGACGCCTCTGTGCTTTGATCCAGCAGAGGAGAGAAAGACGTCTCACAGAACTCTCAAAATATTCTCTTCAGATTCACTTTCAGTTGAATTTTAAAACTGTGTTTATTTCTTCATACCTTTTCTTTCAGATTTTCAGTGATATCAGAAGCTGCATTTTGCCTCTGTGAATCAAACTCAGGAGACCTGCAAGAAGAAGATGAGAAGATTATCAGAAGTTGGATTGGAAGTCATAAGAAGAAAGAAGCAATGACAGATGAAAAGATGAAAGGATCTAGAGATGTGGAAGAAGAAAAAGATCCAAGTGAAGAAAGAAACAGAATAGTAATAGAAAGATGTATGTTTTTTGTGTTTTTCGTTCGTCGTTTTTAACTTCATTAGTTTTTCCTCCAAAGAAAATCAGCGTTCTCCTCAGTTCAGTGATAAGTGTTCCCTAAATCACTCAGTGTTCCCTAAATCACTAAGTGTTCCCTAAATCACTCAGTGTTCCCTAAATCACTCAGTGTTCCCTAAATCACTCAGTGTTCCCTAAATCACTAAGTGTTCCCTAAATCACTCAGTGTTCCCTAAATCACTCAGTGTTCCCTAAATCACTCAGTGTTCCCTAAATCACTAAGTGTTCCCTAAATCACTCAGTGTTCCCTAAATCACTAAGTGTTCCCTAAATCACTCAGTGTTCCCTAAATCACTCAGTATTCCCTAAATCACTCAGTGTTCCCTAAATCACTAAGTGTTCCCTAAATCACTCAGTGTTCCCTAAATCACTCAGTGTTCCCTAAATCACTCAGTATTCCCTAAATCACTCAGTGTTCCCTAAATCACTAAGTGTTCCCTAAATCACTCAGTGTTCCCTAAATCACTAAGTGTTCCCTAAATCACTAAGTGTTCCCTAAATCACTCAGTGTTCCCTAAATCACTCAGTGTTCCCTAAATCACTAAGTGTTCCCTAAATCACTCAGTGTTCCCTAAATCACTCAGTGTTCCCTAAATCACTAAGTGTTCCCTAAATCACTAAGTGTTCCCTAAATCACTCAGTGTTCCCTAAATCACTAAGTGTTCCCTAAATCACTAAGTGTTCCCTAAATCACTCAGTGTTCCCTAAATCACTCAGTGTTCCCTAAATCACTCAGTGTTCCCTAAATCACTAAGTGTTCCCTAAATCACTAAGTGTTCCCTAAATCACTCAGTGTTCCCTAAATCACTAAGTGTTCCCTAAATCACTAAGTGTTCCCTAAATCACTCAGTGTTCCCTAAATCACTCAGTGTTCCCTAAATCACTCAGTGTTCCCTAAATCACTAAGTATTCCCTAAATCACTCAGTGTTCCCTAAATCACTAAGTGTTCCCTAAATCACTCAGTGTTCCCTAAATCACGCAGTGTTCCCTAAATCACTAAGTATTCCCTAACTCACTCAGTGTTCCCTAAATCACGCAGTGTTCCCTAAATCACGCAGTGTTCCCTAAATCACTAAGTATTCCCTAACTCACTCAGTGTTCCCTAAATCACGCAGTGTTCCCTAAATCACGCAGTGTTCCCTAAATCACGCAGTGTTCCCTAAATCACGCATTGTTCCCTAAATCACTAAGTATTCCCTAACTCACTCAGTGTTCCCTAAATCACTCAGTGTTCCCTAAATCACTAAGTGTTCCCTAAATCACGCAGTGTTCCCTAAATCACGCAGTGTTCCCTAAATCACTAAGTATTCCCTAAATCACTCAGTGTTCCCTAAATCACTCTGTGTTCCCTAAATCACTAAGTGTTCCCTAAATCACTCAGTGTTCCCTAAATCACTCAGTGTTCCCTAAATCACTCAGTGTTCCCTAAATCACTAAGTGTTCCCTAAATCACGCATTGTTCCCTAAATCACTAAGTATTCCCTAACTCACTCAGTGTTCCCTAAATCACTCAGTGTTCCCTAAATCACTCAGTGTTCCCTAAATCACTCAGTGTTCCCTAAATCACTCAGTGTTCCCTAAATCACTAAGTATTCCCTAAATCACTCAGTGTTCCCTAAATCACTAAGTGTTCCCTAAATCACTCAGTGTTCCCTAAATCACGCAGTGTTCCCTAAATCACTAAGTATTCCCTAACTCACTCAGTGTTCCCTAAATCACGCAGTGTTCCCTAAATCACGCAGTGTTCCCTAAATCACTAAGTATTCCCTAACTCACTCAGTGTTCCCTAAATCACGCAGTGTTCCCTAAATCACGCAGTGTTCCCTAAATCACGCAGTGTTCCCTAAATCACGCATTGTTCCCTAAATCACTAAGTATTCCCTAACTCACTCAGTGTTCCCTAAATCACTCAGTGTTCCCTAAATCACTAAGTGTTCCCTAAATCACGCAGTGTTCCCTAAATCACGCAGTGTTCCCTAAATCACTAAGTATTCCCTAACTCACTCAGTGTTCCCTAAATCACTAAGTGTTCCCTAAATCACTAAGTGTTCCCTAAATCACTCAGTGTTCCCTAAATCACTCAGTGTTCCCTAAATCACTCAGTGTTCCCTAAATCACTAAGTGTTCCCTAAATCACTAAGTGTTCCCTAAATCACTCAGTGTTCCCTAAATCACTCAGTGTTCCCTAAATCACTCAGTGTTCCCTAAATCACTCAGTGTTCCCTAAATCACTAAGTATTCCCTAAATCACTCAGTGTTCCCTAAATCACTAAGTGTTCCCTAAATCACTCAGTGTTCCCTAAATCACTCAGTGTTCCCTAAATCACTAAGTATTCCCTAACTCACTCAGTGTTCCCTAAATCACTAAGTGTTCCCTAAATCACTAAGTGTTCCCTAAATCACTAAGTGTTCCCTAAATCACTCAGTGTTCCCTAAATCACTAAGTGTTCCCTAAATCACTAAGTGTTCCCTAAATCACTCAGTGTTCCCTAAATCACTCAGTGTTCCCTAAATCACTCAGTGTTCCCTAAATCACTCAGTGTTCCCTAAATCACTAAGTGTTCCCTAAATCACTCAGTGTTCCCTAAATCACTAAGTGTTCCCTAAATCACTCAGTGTTCCCTAAATCTCTAAGTGTTCCCTAAATCACTAAGTGTTCCCTAAATCACTCAGTGTTCCCTAAATCACTCAGTGTTCCCTAAATCACTAAGTGTTCCCTAAATCACTCAGTGTTCCCTAAATCACTCAGTGTTCCCTAAATCACTCAGTGTTCCCTAAATCACTCAGTGTTCCCTAAATCACTAAGTGTTCCCTAAATCACTCAGTGTTCCCTAAATCACTAAGTGTTCCCTAAATCACTCAGTGTTCCCTAAATCACTAAGTGTTCCCTAAATCACTAAGTGTTCCCTAAATCACTCAGTGTTCCCTAAATCACTCAGTGTTCCCTAAATCACTCAGTGTTCCCTAAATCACTCAGTGTTCCCTAAGAACAGTCTTTCGTAATCAATCCATTTCTCCTGTTTGTCCTTTAAGGTTCATGTTTTTAGTTTTGTAATTTTGCTCAATTCAAGCGAGAACTTGTGAAGCAGCAACTTGAGACTGATTAAGTTTAACATGTCAGAATCATAAGATTCTGTCTTTTTCCTTCTTTTGAAGGTGATGCCCACATATACAAGATAATTAAGGTTTATTCAAATAGTGACAGTACTATTTGTAAACCGTTTATATTCTGTCACGTTACCCTACAAGTGTCAGGGTCAGGAGCATGCCTGGGCCCAATCAGAGTTCAGTAGGTCCAACCTGTGCAACAAAGGTGTCAAAAAGCTTCACATCTGACCTTCTCTTCTTCCAAGGTGAGTTTCTCTTTGGAGTCCATAATGACTTACCTCCACGTAACCTTTCTCTGTCCTACCCGAGTCTATTAGTTATTAACGAGCTCAGATTGATATCTGAAGAAACAGCAGAATTTCAGAGAGATGGTGCCAGCCAGCTTTATTTTTCTGAGCTGAATTTCCTTCTTCACATTCAAAGATTCCAGCCGCCGGCCTGCAGCGGGAATCCACCACAGAGCGCAGAGAAGGAAGCAGTTCCTGTTGATTATTAACTGAGCTCAGCTATGTAGCTGCAGCTCACCGCAGCTTCTCACACTTCACCTCAAACATGTCAGCGCCCTCATCTATAGCTCCGGCCGGCAGCGGCATGCTCGTGGTCCCTTGTTTGATCCCAGCATCTCAGACAACTGCTCAGTTCAGTGTCGATTCAGCATCTCTAGCGGCTTCAAGTCAAAACTACCCAAAATCAACAGGAAGAAGGCTTCAGGTGCTGGGGGTGAGTATCTGCTGACTATTCTGAAGTTTCCCTTAGTTCAGGATCTGTTTGTGAGCGTCTCTCTGTCCCAGCAGAAGATCCAAATCCTGATCAGCCTGGTGGTCCTCCTGTTTGGGAGCTCTGTGTTTCCAGATCCCTATTCTCTTACTTCAGACAGCAGAGTTCTCGTCTGGGGATCTCTGAGTGTGAGTTCAAACAGTTTTCCCTCTGAATGACTGAACAGATCATGTTTTCATGCTGCTGTGACTCATCTACTGGTTTTATGAACCAGTGAAATGTTTCAGTAAATCCAACCTTTTTTTAATAATAATTTTCTCACGTCTTTTTTAAATATATGAGACAGGCTTTGGTCCAAATACCTCTTGAGTTAATCACAGTGGCACTCAGCTGTTGGTAGGGTAGGGTAGGGTAGGGTAAGCTAAGGGTAGGGTAGGGTAGGGTAGGGTAGGGTAGGGTAGGGTAGGGTAGGGTAGGGTAGGGTAGGGTAAGGGTACGTTAGGGTAGGGTAAGCTAAGGGTAGGGTAGGTAAGGTAAGGGTAGGTAAGGGTACGTTAGGGTAGGGTAGGATAGGGTAGGGTAGGGTAGGGTAGGTAGGGTAGGGTAGGGTAGGGTAGGGTAGGGTAAGCTAAGGGTAGGGTAGGTAAGGTAAGGGTAGGTAAGGGTACGTTAGGGTAGGGTAGGATAGGGTAGGGTAGGGTAGGTAGGGTAGGGTAGGGTAGGGTAGGGTACGGTAGGGTAGGGTAGGTTAGGGTAGGGTAGGGTAAGGGTAGGGTAGGTAAGGTAAGGGTAGGTAAGGTAAGGGTAGGGTAGGTAAGGGTACGTTAGTTTTATGGAGGATTTGGTTCCTTTGGACTGTTGGCTGTAGTTCGTGTCCACCAGAAGCTGGCTTCATGCATCCAGCAGCGTGGATGTGAGTGGGCGGGGCTCAAAGGTTGGATAGATGGTGTCATTCTCACAGGACATGTGTTCTGGTTCCTTACAGTTCATCTCGGCTGGAGCGGTGACGTTGGCTGCTGGGAAGCTGATGACCAACTGTCTGGTCAGTAATCATCACTGTGATGTTATGGAACACCTGCAGCTCAGGTGATCAGGAACAGAGAAGAGTGAGGTGACAGTTGGTGTTTCTGCTCTGCAGGTTAAAGCTGCCCTGGGCCTCGCCCTCATTTCCGGTCTTACTTCAGTTATCGCTGCCGCCATCTTCACTATCGATGCTTGCCTTCAGTTTTGGAATTCTTATGGATTCGAGGTGAGACCTCACAGTTCAGTGTCCTACAGGATGAGTCCCAGCTGGCTGAGATGTTTTTTAAACCTGATCCTAAAGACCATAGATCTGTTGCACGTGTTGAAGGTGCAGGATGGTCCTCGGACCTCGGCTGCCCGTCCTTTGTTGCTCCACAGGTGTTCGTCTGAGAGAATAACTGAGTTGTGATCTGTTCTCAGATCTTTTCTCATAGCTTCTTGTGTGGTTTGGTTGTTTTGTCCATCGTGGATTTCTTCATCTCCGTCCTAGTCGCCGTAATTGCCAGTAAAGCTTCCTGCCGCTCCACAGATCAGGTGAGTACACCTGAGTCCAGCAGAAGCTCAGTGTGAAGTCACCTGATAACACCTCAGTCTGTCTTCTCTGCTGCAGCCGGTCGTCGTGGTCAACCCAACATTCAAAGCTACTGTGGAGACACAAACGGCCCCGCCCACCACACAGGCTCCGCCCATATATGAGCCCACGCCCACCTCACAGACTCCGCCCAGCACACTGACTCAACACACATATGAACCCACGCCCATCTCAGAGGCCCCGCCCCCTCCAAAGGACCTCGACCAGGTATGTTGTTCAGGTGGGAGGTCATGAGGTTATGTTTAAACAAACAGATGTTTTATTTGCTGTTTGAACCGTTGTTGTTTACAGACAGCGACGCCTGGTCAGTACGACAAGGTGATAAGGACCGCCGACCGCTGAAGAACTCCAGCCGTCAGAGATTGTATTCACGGGATGAAAACTCTGAATTTAACTGATCACATTATTAATCACCTGCTGCTTTTATCAGAACGTATGTCTGATTTATCCGAACTCTGTACAAATGGAGTTTGAGGGATATAAGTATAAACTCTGACAAAGGAGAAGGTCATGGTGTGAACTCTATTTAATTCTGTTTTCTCTCCACAGCTTGAAAAACATGAATAATTAAACAATTCAACACAACTTTAACTTGAAACTTGTCATTATTGTACGGTTCATGCAAAGAAATTTGTTTCTACATTTATAATCACAGTGGGGCGCCATGACCCAACGTTTGGAAAATTATAAATGATCTCTGTTCATTTAGCCTTCTTACACTTGTTCTAGCTTAAACTGCTGCTGTGTCAAAGCTAAATTATGAAAAGAAGTTCTAACTCAAAGGTCTGAACAATAAGGATCAACAGGAACGTGTCCCTGTGTCGGTCCCTCAGTGTCAGGAGGAACTGAGTCCTTTCAGGCTCTGGAACCTGCAGGGAATCCAGCAAGAAAAGATTTCAGCCTGAAAACTGTCCACAAGACAAAATGTACAAAATATGAAGTTACTATTAATTTAAGAAGCTCTGTCGGAAGTCAGCCACGGTGCCTGAGAACTTAAAGCAATGAACCTGGATTTAATTTGGCCAAAGGTAATTTCTCTCCGTGCGCTTGTTTTATCACGTGCACGGTTGAGCGCCCTCTCCGCCCCTGTTCCTGGATCAGGATGTGGCCTGAGGAGGTGCGGCAGCATGCAGAGCCTCTGTCCCCGAGCAGGACGGCACTGAACTCTGCTGCAGAATAAGGGAAATGTTGGTTAGATATACATCTGTTAAGACATATGGCATCTATAATAAAGTATGACCTCTACACCTGACCTCTACACCTGACCTCTACACCTGACCTCTACACCTGACCTCTACACCTGACCTCTACATCTGACCTCTACACCTGACCTCTACACCTGACCTCTACACCTGACCTCTGCACCTGACCTCTACACCTGACCTCTACACCTGACCTCTACATCTGACCTCTACACCTGACCTCTACACCTGACCTCTACACCTGACCTCTCATTAGATTACCAAAACTATGCTGTACACACCTTACTTATAAAGTACGCTCCTTTGGGTAAGTAAAATTCTCACTTTGTGCAAACCTCTGAGCCAGTGAGGATGCTCGAATATCCTGGAATCATGAACTGATCCATTTAGCCTCAGTGTTGGAACTTTCCTCCATCACAGATCATCTGTATGCATGGAGGAGGAGTCCACGATGAGCTGCTTGGTTTCACGGGGCATTAATGGAACATTGCTCAGCATTACTCAAAGGGTTGATGTGGTGTTTTTACAAATGAGGAATCCAGTTCAGAGTCAATTATCCCCGATACGAACCTGTACGTTCAGGCTATGGAAACATTACCGTAGTCGGCCTCCACAGGTGCAGCGGGGGCCTGGATGCATACATGGGTACAGTCTATGGCACCGATAGCATTGGGGGAGCCTGAGGGAGACGATGAACTTATACGTCACAGTCGGTTGTTTTACATTATCGGCTGACATGACCAAATGACCGTTTATAGTCATTATAAAGAAGTCGTTGTTATTTGTCTGGTCCGAGTTGGACCTCACTGTGTCGCTGCTCTTATCGGCAGTAAAGTGCAGATCCTACATTCTGACCATCAGAGTGTTCATTACAGCTGCTTATGAACTATCAATGGAAATATTCCATATTTAGCCAAAAGGCTGCTTTACATCTGTGAAAAACAACACATGAAACAAAACACAAACGAGAAAACACAGGACAGGAAATAAACATACAGACATGCAGCATTGAATGGGATGTATATGGACATAAAATGAATGATAACATCTGGTTCCTCCTGAGTTTTAAATGTACTGAAACGGTTCTCTTACAGATAATAAAACAGTTATAAAAACATAGAGTTTGTTTCTGTTGTTGTTATTCATTATAATTATTGTTATTACAGTATAATTTGCCTTTGGAAAAAATAACGTGTTTTTAATTGATCAAAGTTAAAGTTCCTCGTTCAGTTTGGTACAACCTGTAGTTCCTCTCTTCACCACCAGGTGGCTCCGATTCACGGCCTGACGTCACCGCGTAACCCCGGGCAACCACACACGCAGGCACGGAGAGTACTGATTGGCTCTCTCCCACACGTCACGCGCACAAACAGACCTTGCGGGGTGGCGCGCGGGCGCTTCTCGGCCGCCTTCAAATTCAAAGCTCAGTTTCAGCTTCTTTCATCAGTTTGTCCGTTTTTAACGTCACTGGATGCAGTCCGCGCGCGTTCAAACGTGATGTTTGGTAGGAAATCAGACTTCTGGAAGAACTCACAGCGTCATTTTCCCGCCATTAACCATCATTTGACCACAAATGCATGAAAGTGCTAATGAATCAGTGACGTGGTGCAGTCTGGCTCAGGTGTGGTGGGCAGGTGTGTGTTTGAGCCCAGAGAACAGAAACCGGGCCGCGATGACTCCGTCAGAGCGGAATCAGAGCAGGAAATCTCAGAAATGACACGTTTCACAGCGTGCTCTTATTTTCCTAACACGCACTGATGACCAGACTTCCTGTTATGTCTGGCTGTCGGGGGAGCGTGATACAGCCCCCTCCCTGCCTGCCTGCCTCCACCCCCGGCGCCCGCAGACACAGACAGTCTGGAGACGGAGGACACGCGGACTCACGGAGACACGGAGCTGCGGCAGCTTCACCGACACAGGCAGCTGATCACAGCCGAGCGGAGCGCGCCGAGTCCCGGTGAGTGCAGCTGAGAGAGCCGCTGAGGGCGCGGAGGTTTCTGAACAACTGTTGCTGCAGCGCGACAGAAAGACAGCCGGTCATCGATCAGGGATCGATAGTCAGACTGATGGGGCTTCTGACGATGTCACTAATCAGTGACAGTGACGTCAGTTATTATTTACTGATTTAATCAGATATTTGGAAAAAAATGTCACCTGTGATGAGAGATTTTTCATTTTGTTGTGATTCTACATCTGTCTGTGTCCACCTGTCTGTCTGTGTCCACCTGTCTGTCTGTGTCCACCTGTCTGTGTCCACACCTGTCTGTGTCCACCTGTCTGTGTCCACATCTGTCTGTGTCCACATCTGTCTGTCTGTGTCCACCTGTCTGTGTCCACCTGTCTGTCTGTGTCCACCTGTCTGTGTGTCCACCTGTCTGTGTCCACCTGTCTGTGTCCACACCTGTCTGTGTCCACCTGTCTGTCTGTGTCCACCTGTCTGTGTCCACACCTGTCTGTGTCCACCTGTCTGTGTGTCCACATCTGTCTGTGTGTGTCCACCTGTCTGTCTGTGTCCACACCTGTCTGTCTGTGTCCACCTGTCTGTGTCCATCTGTCTGTCTGTGTCCACCTGTCTGTGTCCACACCTGTCTGTGTCCACCTGTCTGTGTCCACCTGTCTGTGTGTCCACATCTGTCTGTGTGTGTCCACCTGTCTGTGTGTCCACCTGTCTGTCTGTGTCCACACCTGTCTGTCTGTGTCCACCTGTCTGTGTCCACCTGTCTGTCTCTGTCCACCTGTCTGTGTCCACACCTGTCTGTGTGTCCACATCTGTCTGTGTCCACCTGTCTGTCTGTGTGTCCACCTGTCTGTGTGTGTCCACCTGTCTGTCTGTGTCCACCTGTCTGTGTGTGTCCACCTGTCTGTCTGTGTGTCCACCTGTCTGTGTCCACCTGTCTGTGTGTCCACCTGTCTGTGTGTGTCCACCTGTCTGTCTGTGTCCACCTGTCTGTGTGTGTCCACCTGTCTGTCTGTGTGTCCACATCTGTCTGTGTCCACCTGTCTGTCTGTGTGTCCAACTGTCTGTGTCCACATCTGTCTGTGTCCACATCTGTCTGTGTCCACATCTGTCTGTGTCCACCTGTCTGTGTCCACCTGTCTGTGTCCATCTGTCTGTCTGTGTCCACATCTGTGTGTCCACCTGTCTGTGTCCACCTGTCTGTGTGTCCACCTGTCTGTGTGTCCACATCTGTCTGTGTCCACCTGTCTGTGTCCACCTGTCTGTGTCCACACCTGTCTGTGTCCACCTGTCTGTGTCCACCTGTCTGTCTGTGTCCACCTGTCTGTGTCCACCTGTCTGTGTCCACACCTGTCTGTGTCCACCTGTCTGTCTGTGTCCACCTGTCTGTGTCCACACCTGTCTGTGTCCACCTGTCTGTGTATGTCCACATCTGTCTGTCTGTGTCCACCTGTCTGTGTCCATCTGTCTGTCTGTGTCCACATCTATGTGTCCACCTGTCTGTCTGTGTCCATCTGTCTGTGTGTGTCCACACCTGTCTGTCTGTGTCCACCTGTCTGTCTGTGTCCACATCTATGTGTCCACATCTGTCTGTGTCCACCTGTCTGTGTCCACCTGTCTGTGTCCACCTGTCTGTCTCTGTGTCCACCTGTCTGTGTGTGTCCACCTGTCTGTCTGTGTCCACCTGTCTGTGTGTGTCCACCTGTCTGTCTGTGTGTCCACCTGTCTGTGTCCACATCTGTCTGTGTCCACATCTGTCTGTGTCCACATCTGTCTGTGTCCACCTGTCTGTGTCCACCTGTCTGTGTGTGTCCACATCTGTGTGTCCACCTGTCTGTCTGTGTCCATCTGTCTGTCTGTGTCCACATCTGTGTGTCCACCTGTCTGTGTCCACCTGTCTGTGTGTCCACCTGTCTGTGTGTCCACATCTGTCTGTGTCCACCTGTCTGTGTCCACCTGTCTGTGTGTCCACCTGTCTGTTTGTCCACACCTGTCTGTGTCCACCTGTCTGTGTCCACCTGTCTGTCTGTGTCCATCTGTCTGTGTCCACATCTGTGTCCACCTGTCTGTCTGTGTCCACCTGTCTGTGTCCATCTGTCTGTCTGTGTCCACATCTGTGTGTCCACCTGTCTGTGTCCACCTGTCTGTCTGTGTGTCCACACCTGTCTGTGTCCACCTGTCTGTCTGTGTGTCCACACCTGTCTGTGTGTCCACACCTGTCTGTGTCCACCTGTCTGTCTGTGTCCACCTGTCTGTGTCCACCTGTCTGTCTGTGTCCACCTGTCTGTCTGTGTGTCCACCTGTCTGTGTGTCCACATCTGTCTGTGTCCACCTGTCTGTTTGTCCACCTGTCTGTGTCCACCTGTCTGTCTGTGTCCACCTGTCCTTGTCCACATCTGTCTGTGTGTCCACATCTGTCTGTGTCCACATCTGTCTGTGTCCACCTGTCTGTCTGTGTCCACCTGTCTGTCTGTGTCCACATCTGTCTGTGTCCAACTCTGTGTGTGTCCACCTGTCTGTGTCTCACCTGTCTGTGTCCACATATGTCTGTGTCCACTTGTCTGTCTGTGTCCATCTGTCTGTGTCCACCTGTCTGTCTGTGTCCACCTGTCTGTGTCCACCTGTCTGTCCTTGTCCACCTGTCTGTCCTTGTCCACCTGTCTGTCTGTCATGAATCTGATAGAAATGAGTTAAAACTCTCGTTCATTCTTCACGGTGAATGTGACGCAGCGCCCTCCCCTCAGGTGACCATGTCGGTGCTAAGCCCCGCCCCCAGCAGTGCTGACGCCTGCCTCAGCATCGTCCACAGCCTGATGTGTCACCGACAGGGCGGCGAGAACGAGGGCTTCGCCAAGCGAGCCATCGAGAGTCTGGTGAAGAAGCTGAAGGAGAAGAAGGACGAGCTGGACTCGCTCATCACCGCCGTCACCACCAACGGCGTCCACCCCAGCAAGTGCGTCACCATCCAGAGGACGCTGGACGGCCGGCTGCAGGTAGGCTGCAGGTGTGACTGGGACTTCATGCACAACAGCTTCTTTACACCGTCGTTGTGACACCAAAGTTTGTTTTACACCTGAAGTGAATCAGGTTTTACCCCCGGCTGACAGCCTCGGCCTCATGAAGAGGCGCCGCACGCCAAGTCATGTGGCGTCATTTTACCTAACCCTAACCCGCCTGAACTCCTGCCTGAACCCTGAATATTTATACAATTTAAACGGTGTAAAATGCCAAAAGCTTAAAATACGTTTAGATTTTTAAAGATTTTTCCAGATTTGCTTCATAATGAAGGGAACCCGGCTGTGACCGAGCTGAGACTCGATGTCATCCTTCCCTTTCAGAGCCTTACGGCAGGTAAACGTGTCGGTTTGAATCACACCTGTGCTGTTCACACCCTGTCAGCCCAGAGTGCAGCACCCTCAGGGGTCATGTGATGCAGGACCGAAGGCTGGTTAAACACTTTAAGCACCGCAGACAGAAGCCTGGCCTTTGATCAGAACCCAACCGACCAATGAGCCGTTGAGTTTGGATGACAGATCTGAGGTGCTGTCAGGTGAGCCGAAGATGAGGCTGAACCAACCATCTGAGTGCAAGAAGTGGGGAGAAACTATAACGAATTACTTTAAACTGATTGGAGCTGCAGACTGAGTGAAAGCTCTTTACTGACGTCATTTCAAAGGAAAGTAGTGAACTCTTCACCTTCAGTCATGTGATGGTTTTAAACCTTAGTTTGCTGCGTTAACGTGACCTTTGACCTCTGTGGTAATACAATAGAAATACATTTGACGCTCCCATCAGGTTGTGAGTCACCTGATGGCGTTCGTGAGTCATGTGACTGGTTGTTGCTCTGCTCATGTGGGTCCAGATGTTCTGCAGATGGAACATCTCCAGATGTTCCAGTTAAACACTGTTTAACCGACTGTTTCAGTCGGGTCCAGATGTTCTGCAGATGGAACATCTCCAGATGTTCCAGTTAAACACTGTTTAACCGACTGTTTCAGTCGGGTCCAGATGTTCTGCAGATGGAACATCTCCAGATGTTCCAGTTAAACACTGTTTAACCGACTGTTTCAGTCGGGTCCAGATGTTCTGCAGATGGAACATCTCCAGATGTTCCAGTTAAACACTGTTTAACCGACTGTTTCAGTCGGGCCCAGATGTTCTGCAGATGGAACATCTCCAGATGTTCCAGTTAAACACTGTTTAACCGACTGTTTCAGTCGGGTCCAGATGTTCTGCAGATGGAACATCTCCAGATGTTCCAGTTAAACACTGTTTAACCGACTGTTTCAGTCGGGTCCAGATGTTCTGCAGATGGAACATCTCCAGATGTTCCAGTTAAACACTGTTTAACCGACTGTTTCAGTCGGGCCCAGATGTTCTGCAGATGGAACATCTCCAGATGTTCCAGTTAAACACTGTTTAACCGACTGTTTCAGTCGGGTCCAGATGTTCTGCAGATGGAACATCTCCAGATGTTCCAGTTAAACACTGTTTAACCGACTGTTTCAGTCGGGCCCAGATGTTCTGCAGATGGAACATCTCCAGATGTTCCAGTTAAACACTGTTTAACCGACTGTTTCAGTCGGGTCCAGATGTTCTGCAGATGGAACATCTCCAGATGTCCCAGTTAAACACTGTTTAACCGACTGTTTCAGTCGGGTCCAGATGTTCTGCAGATGGAACATCTCCAGATGTTCCAGTTAAACACTGTTTAACCGACTGTTTCAGTCGGGTCCAGATGTTCTGCAGATGGAACATCTCCAGATGTTCCAGTTAAACACTGTTTAACCGACTGTTTCAGTCGGGTCCAGATGTTCTGCAGATGGAACATCTCCAGATGTCCCAGTTAAACACTGTTTAACCGACTGTTTCAGTCGGGTCCAGATGTTCTGCAGATGGAACATCTCCAGATGTCCCAGTTAAACACTGTTTAACTGGAGCTCATCGGTGGGGACGGGTTCGGGTTGAAAGTGTCATCAGTTCAGGTGCTTCTTGGTTGGTTCGTGGTGCAGACTGGGCGGGACTCACCACCACACAGTAATTATCTGAGTCAGCACCGATCCGGGATCAGCAGAACCAGCACAGACACTTCAGAAAGATTCACACTGAGGCCAATGGCTCAGATCCAATAGGCTGGATCTTCTGTGAGAACCTCTGGACACCAAAAAGACCTCCTTCAGTCCTCCTGAACACTGTTGAAAACATTGATCTGACCCACAGAAGAACCAGAACCACTGGACCTGGTCCAGGTTCTGAAGGAGCTTCAGAGGAGCTGAGTGAAAGGTTCCAGCTGGAACCCTAACAGCCATAGTTCTGCTCACTCCTGCTGACCCAATGGTCTGATCAGGCTCCACCCACTTCAGCTTGGACTTTGATTGGATGTGAAGTTGTTTCAACGCCTCCAAACGACACAAAATATTGTGTTGAAACATTGTTTCTGTTCTATTTAAAAAACAGATTTGAAAAACTGCCAAAAAAAACGCAAAAGATACGAGATGACATCACTAAAATGCTAATTAGCAAATGACATCACCAAGTAGCATTTAGTAAGTTTTTGCAGATTTTAGCTGTATTCTCTGAAAAAGAAATGAGCAGCTCTGAAGTCAGCGTTTGTCCCTTCTGGGCTCCTGTAGTAACATGGAGGATGTTAAGATAGTTAATCTGTGAATTGGTCTGTGAATATTAACAGTCTGAAGTGTGTGAGAGTGATTCTGGACCTCAGGATGGTCCAAACAGCCAGAACCTTCTGAGCTTCAATTGATGGGGGAAACTGGAGAAAACAACGAGGAGCAAAATCTGAGAAAAAGAGGAGAAATGTCTAAACTTTGGGAGCATTTCAAAGAAAAGAATAGAGAAAATACTGCACAGTGTGTCCATTGTAAAAGCCAGTTAGCTTAGCACGATAGCACACCGTCAATGCTAAAGCATCTCAGAAGAAAGCAGCCAGTTCACATGTCGAGTCCACAGAGCAGAACAAACACAAGGAAACATCTCATGTTAGCATTTTAGGAAATGAGTCTGCCTGTTAACTGAGAAGGAAGCTAGCAGAGAACAGAAGGAATCCAGCAGAGAACAGAAGGAAGCTAGCAGAGAACAGAAGGAAGCTAGCAGAGTACAGAAGGATGCTAGCAGAGAACAGAAGGAATCCAGCAGAAAACAGAAGGAATCCAGCAGAGAACAGAAGGAAGCTAGCAGAGAACAGAAGGAAGCTAGCAGAGAACAGAAGGAAGCTAACAGAGAACAGAAGGAAGCTAACAGAGAACAGAAGGAAGCTAGCAGATAACAGAAGGAACCTAGCAGAGAACAGAAGGAAGCTAGCAGAGAACAGAAGGAAGCTAGCAGAGAACAGAAGGAAGCTAGCAGAGAACAGAAGGAAGCTAACAGAGAACATATGGAAGCTAACAGAGAACAGAAGGAAGCTAGCAGATAACAGAAGGAACCTAGCAGAGAACAGAAGGAAGCTAGCAGAGAACAGAAGGATGCTAGCAGAGAACAGGAGGAAGCTAGCAGAGAACAGAAGGAAGCTAGGAGAGAACAGAAGGAAGCTAGCGGAGAACAGAAGGAAGCTAGCAGATAACAGAAGGAACCTAGCAGAGAACAGAAGGAAGCTAGCAGAGAACAGAAGGATGCTAGCAGAGAACAGGAGGAAGCTAGCAGAGAACAGAAGGAAGCTAGGAGAGAACAGAAGGAAGCTAGCAGAGAACAGAAGGAAGCTAGCAGAGAACAGGAGGAAGCTAGCAGAGAACAGGAGGAAGCTAGGAGAGAACAGAAGGAAGCTAGCAGAGAACAGAAGGAAGCTAGCAGAGAACAGAGAGATGCTAGCGGAGAACAGAAGGAAGCTAACAGAGAACAGAAGGAAGCTAGCAGAGAACAGAAGGATGCTAGCAGAGAACAGGAGGAAGCTAGCAGAGAACAGGAGGAAGCTAGGAGAGAACAGAAGGAAGCTAGCAGAGAACAGAAGGAAGCTAGCAGAGAACAGAGAGATGCTAGCGGAGAACATATGGAAGCTAACAGAGAACAGAAGGAAGCTAGCAGAGAACAGAAGGAATCTGAGGCTTGGGATGGGTGGTAGAGACACTTTTTCATTTCTGTCTCCAATAAAACAGGAAATAAGAGGCTTTTATAGGATTTCAGCCTTAGTAAAATACAGTTTATGAAAGCAGAGACAGGAGGAGAGAAGCTAACAGATGTTAACACAGCTGGAGGTTAGCTAGAAAGCTAACAGCTGCTCTTCTATAGTTCATGTGTATGCATGAAAAATAAATCTGATCTCAGTTATCAGTATCAGGAGGAGGAATGTTTGGAGATGAATATGTTTTTGGTCAAATCTCCCAGCAATGACTGCGACTAAAAGCTGGTTCATGATGTAGATTTTCTCTTTTCAAGATTTAATATTACAAAAATATTTCTTATCCGATTATGGAATGGAATTATTGATTATCTAAATGATCGTTGGCTGCAGCCTCAGTCCCAACAACATCAGTGACTCAACCTGTTCGATATTTGAGGCGATGGATCTTCTTCTTCCTCTTCATCCTCAGAGGCTTATTCTAAGCAAACAGCTGTACTTACACACCTGTACGGCCCCGCCCCCGCAGTCACATGACCGGGTTCCCTGAGACAGCCTCAAACATCACGGCTTCTCATGTCTGATAAACATGTTTATGGATGATATCGATCTGATACCAGCGGCTTTAAGCTGTTCTGTTTCCTTTTCCAGCAAACGCAGCACGTTTGGATGTTTCTTCTCTTCAGATTTAATTTAACTGGTGTTGAAGCTGGTCGTCCCGCTGAGGTTATCGACCTGTTTTTAGTGACCTCAGCTGTGCGAGTCAGAGGAGTTAAAGAGGCTGAAAACAGACGAAGGACAACAATCAGAGCCTCCTGCAGCTGATTTCTGGTTGGAAGCACTGAGTTTCTGAGTCGAGTGAAACAGAAAGACCCCTGGATCCTCCTGGAGGAGGAGGAAGGGCGGCTGGCTTGTTTTGTCTGAAACACAGGAAGGGGGCCGGGTTAACTAAAGCCAGACTGTGAGTGTGTGTGTGAGTGTGAGTGTGTGTGTGTGTGTGTGTGTGAGTGTGAGTGTGTGTGTGTGTGTGAGTGTGTGTGTGTGTGAGTCTGTGTGTGTGTGTCTGTTGTGCACTCACACACACACACACAGACGGGTCGGGACGGGAATGCGGTCCCGTCTGATGGATCTCACAGTTTCCTCGCTGGTTTCAGACTCTGGTTCTGGTTCATCCAAAGTTTCTGTCAGAGATAAAAACAACAGCTGAAACCGGAGCTCAGTTCAGGCCGCAGAAGACAAAACAAACAAGTCTGATCCCATTTAGGGTTCTGACAGGATCCATCGCTGCTTTGCTCCTGTGGTGAAGAGCGAGTTTCCTGCAGAAGAAGTCGGTTCAGTTGGTTTCAGCTGTTTTGTCTGAGCTCTTATCGCTGCCCTTCACCTGTGCACAAACACTCCGTTTCAGGACCAAGGCCGAACTTTATTCTGTCTGTCAGGCCTTTCAGACTTCATTGATGGACTTTAACTCAGGCTGCAGCGGTTTGGAGCCACTTCTCAGGATGTCTGCTGGTGCATGAGGACACAGATCCAGGAGACCCAGCCTCTGCACCACCGTCAGACGGGAACCTTTTAAATCTTCCACTTTTACTTTATGTTGTGAAAAAACGACAGAACTGAACTATCTGTGAGAGAAGCATCAGCTCCCAGTATCAGACAGACTCAGAGAAATGATAAAAGCTGTTTTCTGTGATCTGGCAGACCGCACCATCGCCATCCCGTTCAATCGACATGTCACAGTTATAACAGTTAAAGCAGCCATTAGTTAGTCAGGTGACTAACTAATGAACTAACTAGTTTACAGGGGACACTTTTCTGAGGGCTTACTGTATTCTGTGAGACACACTTTTGGTCTGAATACCTTTTGGATTAAGCTCAGTTGCTCTCTGTCTTTGCCATATTTTGAGCCATTCCAGATAGGGTAGACAAGGGCCCCCCCCTCCCCCGACTGCTAATCAGCTGTTCCAGCTGATCGGCTTCAAGAAAGCAGCCTGAAGAAAGTTTCTGAACAGTGACAGAACTGTGGAATTATTTCAGTTTGAACCAGATTCAAGGAGCTACTGGAGAGGTTCCAGTAGCTCCTTGAATCTGGTTAGCAGTTAGAAGTTAGCTGTAAGTTAGCAGTTAGCTGTGAGTTAGCAGTTAGCTGTAAGTTAGCAGTTAGCTGTGAGTTAGCAGTTAGCTGGAAGTTAGCAGTTAGCCGTAAGTTAGCAGTTAGCTGTGAGTTAGCAGTTAGCTGTAAGTTAGCAGTTAGCCGTAAGTTAGCAGTTAGCTGTGAGTTAGCAGTTAGCTGTAAGTTAGCAGTTAGCTGTAAGTTAGAAGTTAGCAGTTACCTGTAAGTTAGCAGTTAGCTGTAAATAGCTGTGAGTTAGCAGTTAGCTCTAAGTTAGCAGTTAGCTGTAAGTTAGCAGTTAGCTGTGAGTTAGCAGTTAGCTGTGAGTTAGCAGTTAGCAGTTAGCTGTAAGTTAGCAGCAGATGCTAGCAAACAATGCTTTCTCATCCACAGTGATGGACCAAGCCGGAGATGCTCAGCGTAACTCGTAGTAATGCATGTGAACCGTTAATTACTGCGTTTAAACATTTTGCAGAATATTGTGAACAGATTCATTGAGTCTCAGTGGAAAGTCTCAGATAAAAAGTCCACTTCTGCAGATTCTACTGTCAGTCAGACCTACAGATGCAACATGTGAACAGAGTATTATGAGTGGTAGCTTAACCCCTAACCCTTAACTTAACCCCTAACCCTTAACTTAACCTCTAACCCTTTCATAAAAAACTTTGTATTTTTAGTTTGTTTGTTGGGGATTGTCCAGATCAGGTGACCCTGAGGACAGAATAAGGGCAGCTGAGCTTCTTCTTCTTGGTTCCTCAGTTCTAAACTCAGCTGATGAGCAGAGAGGAACCCGCTGAGTTTCAGTCATTTTCACCTGTGAGCTGCAGAGCTTTCTGTTGGGTTCTGTTGGGTTCTGTTGGGTTCTGTTGGGTTCTGTTGGGTTCTGTTGGTTTTTGTTTCTTTCTCCTCCTGCTGTGGGAGGAACAGACGTCTCAGCTGTGCTCTGATCTGAGGTCAGACATGATGTCATGCCTGTGGTTTGCATCACCTGCCGTACACACACAGGGTTTCCATGGTAACGCCTTCCTCTATTACTCACTTTGGTCTCTCAGACTTTATTGGAATTTTCAACATGGACATTTGCTCACTGTCTGTTAACCCCTCTGTGTCCCACCTGTCTGTGTCTCACCTGTCTGTCTGTGTCCCACCTGTCTGTGTCTCACCTGTCTGTGTGTGTCTCACCTGTCTGTGTCTCACCTGTCTGTGTGTGTCTCACCTGTCTGTGTCTCACCTGTCTGTGTCTCACCTGTCTGTGTGTGTCTCACCTGTCTGTGTCTCACCTGTCTGTGTCTCACCTGTCTGTGTGTGTCCCACCTGTCTGTGTCTCACCTGTCTGTGTCTCACCTGTCTGTGTCTCACCTGTCTGTGTCCCACCTGTCTGTGTCTCACCTGTCTGTGTCCCACCTGTCTGTGTCTCACCTGTCTGTGTCCCACCTGTCTGTGTCTCACCTGTCTGTGTCTCACCTGTCTGCCTGTGTCTCACCTGTCTGTGTCTCACCTGTCTGTGTCCCACCTGTCTGTGTCTCACCTGTCTGTGTCTCACCTGTCTGTGTCTCACCTGTCTGTGTCTCACCTGTCTGTGTGTGTCTCACCTGTCTGTCTGTGTCTCACCTGTCTGTCTGTGTCCCACCTGTCTGTGTCTCACCTGTCTGTGTCTCACCTGTCTGTGTCCCACCTGTCTGTGTCTCACCTGTCTGTGTCTCACCTGTCTGTCTGTGTCTCACCTGTCTGTCTGTGTCTCACCTGTCTGTGTCTCACCTGTCTGTCTGTGTCTCACCTGTTTGTGTCTCACCTGTCTGTCTGTGTCCCACCTGTCTGTGTCTCACCTGTCTGTGTCCCACCTGTCTGTGTCTCACCTGTCTGTCTGTGTCTCACCTGTCTGTGTCTCACCTGTCTGTCTGTGTCTCACCTGTCTGTGTCTCACCTGTCTGTCTGTGTCTCACCTGTCTGTCTGTGTCCCACCTGTCTGTGTCTCACCTGTCTGTATCTCACCTGTCTGTATCACCTGTCTGTGTCTCACCTGTCTGTGTCTCACCTGTCTGTGTCCCACCTGTCTGTGTCTCACCTGTCTGTGTCTCACCTGTCTGTCTGTGTCCCACCTGTCTGTGTCTCACCTGTCTGTGTCTCACCTGTCTGTGTCTCACCTGTCTGTCTGTGTCTCACCTGTCTGTCTGTGTCTCACCTGTCTGTGTCTCACCTGTCTCTGTGTCTCACCTGTCTGTGTCTCACCTGTCTGTCTGTGTCTCACCTGTCTCTGTGTCTCACCTGTCTGTCTGTGTCCCACCTGTCTGTGTCTCACCTGTCTGTGTCTCACCTGTCTCTGTGTCTCACCTGTCTGTGTCTCACCTGTCTGTCTGTGTCTCACCTGTCTCTGTGTCTCACCTGTCTGTCTGTGTCTCACCTGTCTGTGTCTCACCTGTCTGTGTCTCACCTGTCTCTGTGTCTCACCTGTCTGTCTGTGTCTCACCTGTCTGTCTGTGTCCCACCTGTCTGTGTCTCACCTGTCTGTGTCCCACCTGTCTGTGTCTCACCTGTCTGTCTGTGTCTCACCTGTCTGTGTCTCACCTGTCTGTCTGTGTCTCACCTGTCTGTGTCTCACCTGTCTGTCTGTGTCTCACCTGTCTGTCTGTGTCCCACCTGTCTGTGTCTCACCTGTCTGTATCTCACCTGTCTGTATCACCTGTCTGTGTCTCACCTGTCTGTGTCTCACCTGTCTGTGTCCCACCTGTCTGTGTCTCACCTGTCTGTGTCTCACCTGTCTGTCTGTGTCCCACCTGTCTGTGTCTCACCTGTCTGTGTCTCACCTGTCTGTGTCTCACCTGTCTGTCTGTGTCTCACCTGTCTGTCTGTGTCTCACCTGTCTGTGTCTCACCTGTCTGTCTGTGTCTCACCTGTCTGTGTCTCACCTGTCTGTCTGTGTCTCACCTGTCTGTGCCTCACCTGTCTTTCTGTGTCTCACCTGTCTGTCTGTGTCTCACCTGTCTGTGTCTCACCTGTCTGTCTGTGTCTCACCTGTCTGTCTGTGTCTCACCTGTCTGTGTCTCACCTGTCTGTCTGTGTCTCACCTGTCTGTGTCTCACCTGTCTGTCTGTGTCCCACCTGTCTGTGTCTCACCTGTCTCTGTCTCACCTGTCTGTCTGTGTCCCACCTGTCTGTGTCTCACCTGTCTCTGTCTCACCTGTCTGTCTGTGTCCCACCTGTCTGTGTCTCACCTGTCTGTGTCTCACCTGTCTCTGTGTCTCACCTGTCTGTCTGTGTCTCACCTGTCTGTGCCTCACCTGTCTGTGTCTCACCTGTCTGTGTCTCACCTGTCTGTCTGTGTCCCACCTGTCTGTGTCTCACCTGTCTGTCTGTGTCTCACCTGTCTGTCTGTGTCCCACCTGTCTGTGTCTCACCTGTCTGTCTGTGTCTCACCTGTCTGTGTCTCACCTGTCTGTCTCTGTCCCACCTGTCTGTGTCTCACCTGTCTGTCTCTGTCTCACCTGTCTGTCTCTGTCCCACCTGTCTGTCTGTGTCTCACCTGTGTGTGTCTCACCTTTCTGTCTGTGTCTCACCTGTCTGTGTCTCACCTGTCTGTCTGTGTCTCACCTGTCTGTGTCCCACCTGTCTGTGTCCCACCTGTCTGTCTCTGTCTCACCTGTCTGTCTGTGTCTCACCTGTCTGTGTCTCACCTGTCTGTGTCTCACCTGTCTCTGTGTCCCACCTGTCTGTGTCTCACCTGTCTGTCTCTGTCTCACCTGTCTGTCTCTGTCTCACCTGTCTGTCTGTGTCTCACCTGTCTGTCTGTGTCCCACCTGTCTGTGTCCCACCTGTCTGTGTCTCACCTGTCTGTGTCTCACCTGTCTGTCTGTGTCTTACCTGTCTGTCTGTGTCCCACCTGTCTTTAGCTCACCTGTCTGTGTCTCACCTGTCTGTGCCTCACCTGTCTGTGTCTCACCTGTCTGCCTGTGTCTCACCTGTCTGTCTGTGTCTCACCTGTCTGTGTCTCACCTGTCTGTGTCCCACCTGTCTGTGTCCCACCTGTCTGTGTCTCACCTGTCTGTGTCCCACCTGTGTCCCACCTGTCTGTCTGTGTCTCACCTGTCTGTGTCTCACCTGTCTGTGTCTCACCTGTCTGTGTGTGCCTCACCTGTCTGTCTGTGTCTCACCTGTCTGTCTGTGTCTCAACTGTCTGTGTCCCACCTGTCTGTGTCTCACCTGTCTGTGTCTCACCTGTCTGTGTCTGTGCCTCACCTGTCTGTGTCTCACCTGTCTGTGTCCCACCTGTCTGTGTCTCACCTGTCTGTGTCTCACCTGTCTGTGTCCCACCTGTCTGTGTCTCACCTGTCTGTGTCTCACCTGTCTGTCTGTGTCTCACCTGTCTGTCTCTCACCCTTCTGTGTCCCACCTGTCTGTGTCTCACCTGTCTGTGTCCCACCTGTCTGTGTCTCACCTGTCTGTCTGTGTCTCACCTGTCTGTGTGTGTCTCACCTGTCTGTGCCTCACCTGTCTGTGTCTCACCTGTCTGTGTCTCACCTGTCTGTGTCTCACCTGTCTGTCTGTGTCCCACCTGTCTGTCTGTGTCTCACCTGTCTGTCTGTGTCTCACCTGTCTGTGTCTCACCTGTCTGTGTCCCACCTGTCTGTGTCTCACCTGTCTGTGTCCCACCTGTCTGTGTCTCACCTGTCTGTGTCTCACCTGTCTGTCTGTGTCTCACCTGTGCAGGTAGCGGGCAGGAAGGGCTTCCCTCATGTGATCTACGCCCGCCTGTGGCGTTGGCCCGACCTCCATAAGAATGAGCTGAAACACGTAAAGTTCTGCCAGTTCGCCTTCGACCTGAAGTACGACAGCGTGTGCGTGAACCCGTACCACTATGAGAGGGTGGCGTCCGCCGCCTCCACAGGTGACGCCGCACACCTCACACCCACAGGTGCTCTGACTGGTCCAGAGGGGGGAAGTCAGTCTTAGAAAGCTTGGTTTCGTGCTTCAGTCCAACTGGACCAGCGAATAAACAACAGAACCGGTCCAACATTCTGCTTGTTAGAATCCTATCATCACACCAAACAGCTGGACTCTAACATCTGTACAGCTCTACAAACCAGATCCGTTCTGCTGGTTCTGTTGCCATCACTGACCTGAACTCTGCTGAGCTGCTCTGATATGTGACCAAAGGTCAAAGGTCAAAGGTCCATTGAGGCAACAGATGATTGGTGCAGCTCAGATGTAGTTTTCACCTCAGCCTACAGGGTTAGGGTTAACCCAGGGGCTGCTGTACGTGCAACAAAGTCTGAAAACGTTTTTCTTCTTTCAGGTCCTCAGTCTCTCATAAAGGAGGAGTTCCTGCAGGACTGCCTGCAGCTCGACCTGCCCCCCCACGCAGACCCATACAGTCAGCCCCGCCCCGTCATGTATCCCAGCATGCCTCTGTCCCCTCCAGGTGAAGGTCTGCAGTCTGTCCTCAGGTGAGTCTCAGGATGCAGACGTTGCTGACGCTGCCGTCTCCTGCAGGAAGAAGCTCGATGGCGCCTGCAGCTCTGACCGCCGGCGAGGCTCCAGAGGGCCCGAGCGTACTGCAGATCGCTCTGCCTCAGAACCACGGGGTGGGGGCCTCTCCACCGCTCACCCCGCAGCCGCCTCACCCTCCGACTTCCTCTTCCCCTCATCAGCAGAGCCCCGAGTACAGTAACGCCCCAAAACCCGGTACTGCACCTCACCTGTACCTCACCTGTACCTCACCCGTACCTCACCTGTACCTCACCTGTACCTCACCTGTACCTCACCCGTACCTCACCCGTACCTCACCTGTACCTCACCTTTACCTCACCCGTACCTCACCTGTACCTCACCTGTACTTCACCTTTACCTCACCTGTACCTCACCTTTACCTCACCTGTACTTCACCTTTACCTCACCTGTACCTCACCTGTACTTCACCTGTACCTCACCTGTACCTCACCTTTACCTCACCTGTACCTCACCCGTACCTCACCTGTACCTCACCTGTACCTCACCTGTACCTCACCCGTACCTCACCTGTACCTCACCTGTACTTCACCTGTACCTCACCCGTACCTCACCTGTACCTCACCTGTACCTCACCTGTACCTCACCCGTACCTCACCCGTACCTCACCTGTACCTCACCTGTACTTCACCTTTACCTCACCTGTACCTCACCTTTACCTCACCTGTACTTCACCTTTACCTCACCTGTACCTCACCTGTACTTCACCTGTACCTCACCTGTACCTCACCTTTACCTCACCTGTACTTCACCTTTACCTCACCTGTACCTCACCTTTACCTCACCTGTACTTCACCTTTACCTCACCTGTACTTCACCTTTACCTCACCTGTACCTCACCTGTACTTCACCTGTACCTCACCTGTACCTCACCTGTACTTCACCTTTACCTCACCTGTACCTCACCTTTACCTCACCTGTACTTCACCTTTACCTCACCTGTACTTCACCTTTACCTCACCTGTACTTCACCTGTACCTCACCTGTACCTCACCTGTACTTCACCTGTACCTCACCTGTACCTCACCTTTACCTCACCTGTACCTCACCTTTACCTCACCTGTACTTCACCTTTACCTCACCTGTACCTCACCTTTACCTCACCTGTACTTCACCTGTACTTCACCTGTACCTCACCTGTACTTCACCTTTACCTCACCTGTACCTCACCTGTACCTCACCTGTACTTCACCTTTACCTCACCTTTACCTCACCTGTACCTCACCTTTACCTCACCTGTACCTCACCTTTACCTCACCTGTACCTCACCTGTACCTCACCTGTACTTCACCTGTACCTCACCTGTACTTCACCTTTACCTCACCTGTACCTCACCTTTACCTCACCTGTACCTCACCTTTACCTCACCTGTACCTCACCTTTACCTCACCTGTACCTCACCTTTACCTCACCTGTACCTCACCTTTACCTCACCTGTACTTCACCCGTACCTCACCTGTACTTCACCTTTACCTCACCTGTACCTCACCTGTACCTCACCTGTACCTCACCTGTACTTCACCTGTACCTCACCCGTACCTCACCTGTACCTCACCTGTACCTCACCTGTACCTCACCCGTACCTCACCCGTACCTCACCTGTACCTCACCTGTACTTCACCTTTACCTCACCTGTACCTCACCTTTACCTCACCTGTACTTCACCTTTACCTCACCTGTACCTCACCTGTACTTCACCTGTACCTCACCTGTACCTCACCTTTACCTCACCTGTACTTCACCTTTACCTCACCTGTACCTCACCTTTACCTCACCTGTACTTCACCTTTACCTCACCTGTACTTCACCTTTACCTCACCTGTACCTCACCTGTACTTCACCTGTACCTCACCTGTACCTCACCTGTACTTCACCTTTACCTCACCTGTACCTCACCTTTACCTCACCTGTACTTCACCTTTACCTCACCTGTACTTCACCTTTACCTCACCTGTACTTCACCTGTACCTCACCTGTACCTCACCTGTACTTCACCTGTACCTCACCTGTACCTCACCTTTACCTCACCTGTACCTCACCTTTACCTCACCTGTACTTCACCTTTACCTCACCTGTACCTCACCTTTACCTCACCTGTACTTCACCTGTACTTCACCTGTACCTCACCTGTACTTCACCTTTACCTCACCTGTACCTCACCTGTACCTCACCTGTACTTCACCTTTACCTCACCTTTACCTCACCTGTACCTCACCTTTACCTCACCTGTACCTCACCTGTACCTCACCTGTACTTCACCTGTACCTCACCTGTACTTCACCTTTACCTCACCTGTACCTCACCTTTACCTCACCTGTACCTCACCTTTACCTCACCTGTACCTCACCTTTACCTCACCTGTACCTCACCTTTACCTCACCTGTACCTCACCTTTACCTCACCTGTACTTCACCCGTACCTCACCTGTACTTCACCTTTACCTCACCTGTACCTCACCTTTACCTCACCTGTACCTCACCTGTACTTCACCTTTACCTCACCTGTACCTCACCTGTACGTGTACCTCACCTGTACCTCACCTGTACTTCACCTGTACCTCACCTGTACCTCACCTGTACCTCACCTGTACTTCACCTTTACCTCACCTGTACCTCACCTTTACCTCACCTGTACTTCACCCGTACCTCACCTGTACTTCACCTTTACCTCACCTGTACCTCACCTGTACCTCACCTTTACCTCACCTGTACCTCACCTGTACTTCACCTTTACCTCACCTGTACCTCACCTGTACGTGTACCTCACCTGTACCTCACCTGTACTTCACCTGTACCTCACCTGTACCTCACCTGTACCTCACCTTTACCTCACCTGTACTTCACCTTTACCTCACCTGTACTTCACCTTTACCTCACCTGTACTTCACCTGTACCTCACCTGTACCTCACCTGTACTTCACCTGTACCTCACCTGTACCTCACCTTTACCTCACCTGTACCTCACCTTTACCTCACCTGTACTTCACCTTTACCTCACCTGTACCTCACCTTTACCTCACCTGTACTTCACCTGTACTTCACCTGTACCTCACCTGTACTTCACCTTTACCTCACCTGTACCTCACCTGTACCTCACCTGTACTTCACCTTTACCTCACCTTTACCTCACCTGTACCTCACCTTTACCTCACCTGTACCTCACCTTTACCTCACCTGTACCTCACCTGTACCTCACCTGTACTTCACCTGTACCTCACCTGTACTTCACCTTTACCTCACCTGTACCTCACCTTTACCTCACCTGTACCTCACCTTTACCTCACCTGTACCTCACCTTTACCTCACCTGTACCTCACCTTTACCTCACCTGTACCTCACCTTTACCTCACCTGTACTTCACCCGTACCTCACCTGTACTTCACCTTTACCTCACCTGTACCTCACCTTTACCTCACCTGTACCTCACCTGTACTTCACCTTTACCTCACCTGTACGTGTACCTCACCTGTACCTCACCTGTACTTCACCTGTACCTCACCTGTACCTCACCTGTACCTCACCTGTACTTCACCTTTACCTCACCTGTACCTCACCTTTACCTCACCTGTACTTCACCCGTACCTCACCTGTACTTCACCTTTACCTCACCTGTACCTCACCTGTACCTCACCTTTACCTCACCTGTACCTCACCTGTACTTCACCTTTACCTCACCTGTACCTCACCTGTACCTCACCTGTACTTCACCTGTACCTCACCTGTACCTCACCTGTACCTCACCTGTACTTCACCTTTACCTCACCTGTACCTCACCTGTACTTCACCTTTACCTCACCTGTACCTCACCTTTACCTCACCTGTACTTCACCCGTACCTCACCTGTACCTCACCCGTACCTCACCTGTACCTCACCTTTACCTCACCTGTACTTCACCTTTACCTCACCTGTACCTCACCTTTACCTCACCTGTACCTCACCTTTACCTCACCTGTACTTCACCTTTACCTCACCTGTACCTCACCTTTACCTCACCTGTACCTCACCTTTACCTCACCTGTACTTCACCCGTACCTCACCTGTACCTCACCTTTACCTCACCTGTACTTCACCTTTACCTCACCTGTACCTCACCTTTACCTCACCTGTACTTCACCCGTACCTCACCTGTACCTCACCTTTACCTCACCTGTACTTCACCTTTACCTCACCTGTACCTCACCCGTACCTCACCTGTACCTCACCTTTACCTCACCTGTACTTCACCTTTACCTCACCTGTACCTCACCTTTACCTCACCTGTACCTCACCTTTACCTCACCTGTACCTCACCTTTACCTCACCTGTACCTCACCTTTACCTCACCTGTACCTCACCTTTACCTCACCTGTACTTCACCCGTACCTCACCTGTACTTCACCTTTACCTCACCTGTACCTCACCTTTACCTCACCTGTACCTCACCTGTACTTCACCTTTACCTCACCTGTACGTGTACCTCACCTGTACCTCACCTGTACTTCACCTGTACCTCACCTGTACCTCACCTGTACCTCACCTGTACTTCACCTTTACCTCACCTGTACCTCACCTTTACCTCACCTGTACTTCACCTGTACCTCACCTGTACCTCACCTGTACCTCACCTGTACTTCACCTTTACCTCACCTGTACCTCACCTGTACTTCACCTTTACCTCACCTGTACCTCACCTTTACCTCACCTGTACTTCACCCGTACCTCACCTGTACCTCACCCGTACCTCACCCGTACCTCACCTGTACCTCACCTGTACTTCACCTGTACCTCACCCGTACCTCACCTTTACCTCACCTGTACCTCACCTGTACTTCACCTTTACCTCACCTGTACCTCACCTGTACCTCACCTGTACCTCAGCTGTAACTCACCTGTACTGCAGAGCGGTGACTTGTAGCAGAACTAATGGCACAGCAGCTGTAGTAATACAGACTAGCAGGACTGCTTATATCAGGAGTTTCTGGTGATATGAGACAGATACTGACTCATGCCTGTGTCTCTGCAGGCACCTGGACAGGTAACAGTCCCGCCCCCTACACCCCTGCAGGACATCAGCACAGTGGGCGGAGCCACACGCAGCAGCCACCCTTACATCATCATCACCACGCCCCCAACACTCACTTCTGTATGATGTCATATGATGGTTCCTGAGAACTATTACTGATGAACTGGCATTCTGTGTGGTTCTGTGTGGTTCTATGGTTCTGTTAAGTTCTGTTTGATTCTGTATGGTGCTGTGGTTATGTTGTTCTGTGTGGTTCTGTGTTGTTCTGTTTGGTTCTGAAGTACTGAGTCAGTTGTTGTTCCTGCAGGGTCACAGCATCACAGTACGGCTCCGTATCCACAGCCGGTATCCAACCACCCAGGTGAGTTACCTGTCCACATAAGACTAATGGTCTGTGGAGTCCTCTTTCAGCGCCTCGTGTTGCTTTGTCTGCCCCACAGGTCCAGAGTTCTGGTGTTCCATCTCATACTTCGAACTGGACGTTCAGGTCGGTGAGATGTTCAAGGTCCAGTCCAGCTGTCCTCTGGTTACGGTGGACGGCTACGTGGACCCGTCAGGAGGAGATCGCTTCTGTTTGGGACAGCTGAGCAACGTCCACCGTACTGCTGCCAGCCACCGGGCCAGGTGACCCCTCAGACCTGTTCTAACCAAACCAGTTTAGATCAGACAGACCCCAGGTGACCCCTCAGACCTGTTCTAACCAGTTCTAACCAGTTTAGATCAGACAGACCCCAGGTGACCCCTCAGACCTGTTCTAACCAGTTCTAACCAGTTTAGATCAGACAGACCCCAGGTGACCTCTCAGACCTGTTCTAACCAAACCAGTTTAGATCAGACAGACCCCAGGTGACCCCTCAGACCTGTTCTAACCAGTTCTAACCAGTTTAGATCAGACAGACCCAAGGTGACCACTCAGACCTGTTCTAACCAAACCAGTTTAGATCAGACAGACCCCAAGTGACCCCTCAGACCTGTTCTAACCAGTTCAAACCAGTTTAGATCAGACAGACCCCAGGTGACCCCTCAGACCTGTTCTAACCAGTTCAAACCAGTTTAGATCAGACAGACCCCAGGTGACCCCTCAGACCTGTTCTAACCAAACCAGTTTAGATCAGACAGACCCCAGGTGACCCCTCAGACCTGTTCTAACCCGTTCAAACCAGTTTAGATCAGACAGACCCCAGGTGACCCCTCAGACCTGTTCTAACCCGTTCTAACCAGTTTAGATCAGACAGACCCCAGGTGACCCCTCAGACCTGTTCTAACCCGTTCAAACCAGTTTAGATCAGACAGACCCCAGGTGACCCCTCAGACCTGTTCTAACCCGTTCAAACCAGTTTAGATCAGACAGACCCCAGGTGACCCCTCAGACCTGTTCTAACCAGTTCAAACCAGTTTAGATCAGACAGACCCCAGGTGACCCCTCAGACCTGTTCTAACCAAACCAGTTTAGATCAGACAGACCCCAGGTGACCCCTCAGACCTGTTCTAACCAGTTCAAACCAGTTTAGATCAGACAGACCCCAGGTGACCACTCAGACCTGTTCTAACCAGTTCAAACCAGTTTAGATCAGACAGACCCCAGGTGACCCCTCAGACCTGTTCTAACCAGTTCAAACCAGTTTAGATCAGACAGACCCCAGGTGACCACTCAGACCTGTTCTAACCAGTTCAAACCAGTTTAGATCAGACAGACCCCAGGTGACCACTCAGACCTGTTCTAACCAGTTCAAACCAGTTTAGATCAGACAGACCCCAGGTGACCCCTCAGACCTGTTCTAAACAGTTCAAACCAGTTTAGATCAGACAGACCCCAGGTGACCCCTCAGACCTGTTCTAACCCGTTCAAACCAGTTTAGATCAGACAGACCCCAGGTGACCCCTCAGACCTGTTCTAACCCGTTCAAACCAGTTTAGATCAGACAGACCCCAGGTGACCACTCAGACCTGTTCTAACCAGTTCAAACCAGTTTAGATCAGACAGACCCCAGGTGACCCCTCAGACCTGTTCTAACCAGTTCAAACCAGTTTAGATCAGACAGACCCCAGGTGACCCCTCAGACCTGTTCTAACCAAACCAGTTTAGATCAGACAGACCCCAGGTGACCCCTCAGACCTGTTCTAACCCGTTCAAACCAGTTTAGATCAGACAGACCCCAGGTGACCCCTCAGACCTGTTCTAACCAGTTCAAACCAGTTTAGATCAGACAGACCCCAGGTGACCCCTCAGACCTGTTCTAACCCGTTCAAACCAGTTTAGATCAGACAGACCCCAGGTGACCCCTAGACCTGTTCTAACCCGTTCAAACCAGTTTAGATCAGACAGACCCCAGGTGACCCCTCAGACCTGTTCTAACCAGTTCAAACCAGTTTAGATCAGACAGCAGGGGGGCTGCAACACGTCAGTGCTGTCATTTGTCTCGTCGTCCTGCAGGCTCCACATTGGTCGGGGGGTTCAGCTGGAATGTCGAGGTGAGGGGGACGTCTGGATGCGTTGCCTTAGCGACCACTCTGTGTTTGTTCAGAGCTACTACCTGGACCGGGAGGCGGGCCGAGCACCAGGTGATGGTGTTCATAAGATCTACCCCGGAGCATACATCAAGGTGAGCCTGCTGTGAGAGTCTCTGAATCTTCTGAACCCTTCCTGCACACCTGTGCTGAGTTAATCACTTCACCTGGTCTGCAGCCTCCAGGTGTTTGAGCCTCTGCTCTCAGATCATTCCTGCAGTCATTCTTTGTGTTTGGATCTCGTTACACGTTTCATCTCCTCAGTGGGCTTCTCACCTTTTGGTCAATCATTAGGCTGTTGAGATATTTCATATGATGCCAAATACCGGAACTGACAAAAATGCTACTTCCTGTCTGGCTGCTACGATACATATTAGCTTATTTATTCTGCGACTGTGACGGTTTGTGTTCCCTCAGTAACCTGCTAACCTGCTGAACATTTGTTCTTTAGAACAAGACGTTACGCTGCACTACTGACTGTATTCAGGCCGTTTTCTCCGGCTGAATGTCAGGTTAGCTGCTAGCACCATTAGCCTTCCCCACAAACAAAAATAAATAATAGGTAAAATAATGAGATTTAATTAAAGGTTAAAATAAACTAAATTAATTTCACAATATTCGTGTTAATTACTGCATAAATGATTATTTTCTTCTTTATTTTAGAAGCATTTATTGATCTGTGACTTTAATTATTGAACCATTTCTGTTTATATATTTTTTATTGAACTTTTTAACATCAATTTCTGCTTTTTTAGAAGCATTTTGGTACCATAATCAGCAGCACAAATACTGATTATGATATACACACACGTATATATATATATACATACCGTGGTATTTAACTGACGGTGGCCAACAAGCCACAGGCGCTACCTGCTGGTGATGTGATGAAGGTCGGCGGCACACAGAACTGAAGACTGAAACTGCTATTATCTGAGATAAATACAAACGCACTTTAAAGTAAATAGGTTTATATGAAACCTATATGGATTAAAAATTCATGCAAGATGATTTATTAGAATGTGAAATATGCTTTTATTTCAAACTGCATTCATTTAATTTTGTGTTGTTTTTATTTACTGAATTTTTCAGTTTTATTTATTTATTTTTTTGTTACTTCTGTATTTATTTGTGTATTTTTTTTCTTAACATCATATTAATCCAATTATTCCATCCAAATGATTAATTTCTTTATTTTATTTCATTATAAACTTTTAATTTTTGTGAATAATTGTATTAACAGATGGATTTATTTCTGGCCTTTCCCCTTATTTGCGTCTCACCTGTCTGCAGGTATTTGACCTGCGACAGTGCCACAGACAGATGCAGCAGCAGGCAGCGGCAGCTCAGGCCGCCGTAGAGACTCAGGCGGCCGCGGTCATTGGTGCGATACCTGGTCCAAACAGTGTGGGTGGGATCGCACCTGCCGTCAGTGAGTACCACCTGTGTGTAAATGTGTGTGTAATCTGACAACAGCTCAGCTCAGGACAAACTCAAACTGCTTGGGACGTCACACCAGTTTAAACCAGTTTATACCAGTCAGACTGCCTTAAACCAGTTCAGACCAGTCAGGCTACCTTAAACCAGTTCAGATCAGTTTAAACCAGTTTATACCAGTCAGACTGCCTTAAACCAGTTCAGACAAGTTTAAATCAGTTTATATCAGTCAGACTGCCTTAAACCAGTTTATACCAGTCAGACTACCTTAAACCAGTTCAGACCAGTTAAAACCATTTTATACCAGTCAGACTGCCTTAAACCAGTTCAGACCAGTTAAAACCATTTTATACCAGTCAGGCTACCTTAAACCAGTTCAGACAAGTTTAAACCAATTCAGGTATTTTTGTCTTTTAGAGGAGTTTTATTTACGGGCCAAAATAACAAAGGTTGTGCAGATGTTAGCGTTAACCTGGCTCTCCGGCTCCTGTAAGATGCATCGGTGCGTGTTTCCTCCCTCAGGCGTGTGCTCGGCAGCAGGTCTGGGCGTGGACGACCTTCGCAGGCTGTGCATCGTGCGGCTGAGCTTCGTTAAAGGTTGGGGCTGCGACTACCCGCGGCAGAGCATCAAAGACACCCCCTGCTGGCTGGAGGTCCACCTGCACCGGGCGCTGCAGCTGCTCGACCAGGTGCTGCACACGCTGCCGCCGCGAGACCACTCGCTCTGACAGATCCCCGCCCTGCGATGACATCCAGCTACTGATGACTCATCGACATCATCAGGACTAATCGACTCCGCCCTCTAAAAAGGTGTCAATAAGCTCTCCGCAGCAGCTCATTGGTCAGTGGAGGCAGACCTCAGACATTCAGCCAACCACAGCTTCACATCCTGCCCACCATTCTGTCAAGTTGCAGCAGCTGAGTGTCCGTTCACACAGATTTGTATAACCTGTGGAACCCCTTTGTGGCTGGTTTCAGTTGGGTTCAGCCTGTCGAGAGCAGCTTTCTAACCTGTGAAACCATCTGATCCAGATCAGATTCAGGATGAGGCTGTGTTGGCCCGAAGCTCAGTGATTTGTGTGAACTGACCCTTTAACTGCTGGAAAATATCAAACTTTAAATCAGCTGATACCAAAAACAAAAAGTTCATGTTTCTGCTCCTTTAACCCGTCTTACAGTTTATTTATTCATATTGATTATGGACCAAAGATTGACTTCTGTTTGATGACATCGTTTCCTGTTACGCTGCCTTCCGTTCCTCTCAAACCTGTCAGGTTATTTATTCTGTCATCAGGGTTTGTTTGTTGTTTTTTTTCCAGCTTTTTATCACATTTAACATTTGAAATGCTTTTATACAGAAATGGTTGATAACTATAACATCTGCTGTTTATTCAAATTAAACTTTTATCATAAAAATAAAACATATCCATACTTCTCCCGCATCTTTGTTTACTTCCTGCTCCTGAAGCTGGTGCCGGACTCTGATTGGTGGGCAGGTTCAGGTGAAGGTCGACGCCAGCTTTTTCCTGCTTGACATTAAACTAACTTTCTGATAAACTCACGAAACCAGACTTTCAAATGAAATTAATACATTTTTAAAACATTTCTTGATGTTTGATATGTGGAGTTCGCTAAAATGTGGTTTCTTTTTAAATGTAGGAGACAGAAAGGCAGAAAATAGAACTAAAACTGAGTACTTGAATAAGTCAGATTCCTCTGAAAAGCACATAGAAAATTTGTGTTACATTAGCTAAACATGAACTATCTTTGTTATTATGTATAATATGAAATATGATCTGACATGTTTTTTAGTCCATTGTTTGTTCAGATAAATATTCTCAGATCATATCGTGTACATTTTGTGAGTGAATCGGCAGTTTAGTGTGTTTATGAAGGAAAACTCGGAGGCAACAGTACAATATGGCGCCAATAAGGACAAAGAGAGGGTGATTGTAAAGTTTAAACCTTTCATTGTCGCCTTCTTATTGGTCACACCAACGTCACGACTTAACAATTTGAACCAATTGGAAATAATAATGACACGACTCACAACATAATAAGGAAGTGCGGGGGAGGGGCTTAGTGATGCTCTATCTTTCGACCAATGGGAGACCAAAGCTAAAGAACATGAATATTAATTAGGAGGGGGCGTGGCTCTGTGGTGGAGCTCCGGCCACAGCGAACATGGAGGTTTAGTCGTTGCTTGATGTCCGCTGGAGAAGGAGGGCCTCACTGAGCTGCGTTTTATTTTCTGTTTTCCTTTGTTACTCTTTGTTTTTTCGCTCTGTGTTCGGCTTCATCATGGAGATGAAGAAGAGGATCAGTCTGGAGCTGAGGAACAGAAGTCCTGCCGAGGTGAGACAGAACAACCGAGCCGAACGGCAGGTTTTTATCTCCGACAGAAGCTGCTGAAGGATGCCGAGTCAACCCGACATGACGATGCGGGAAACGTACAGTCAGAGCGACCGCCGACTTTCCCCCGCGAGCCTTAAACGAGTTATTTATTTTATTTGACATTTCGAGCCTTATTGGAGCCGTTTCGCCGCGACTCAAACTGGGGGATAAGCTCTGTTTGCCGCTTGGACCCCGCGCGCAGGCTCTGTTGCGCCATTACTTCTCACCAGATCCTGGGAGAGCCTCGCGCGAGCCTCCCAGAGTTAGCACAGAAGCTAGCATGCTAACATTAGGGCGCTGAGCCCTCGCAACTGCGCTGGCTGGGGGTCGCCAGGCTGAGCTCCGGGGCTGGTGCTCGGTAATGTGGAGAAAACCCAGCCGGGCTGTGCTGCTCCGTCCCGGCTTCACTGGTTGGAACAGCCCCGTTTGTTCTCCCATTTTAACCTCCAGTGGCAAAGAGTTGATGTTCGTATCTGGAGGCGCGTGAAGCCTGACTCCATGGCGCGAAGCTCTGCTTTTAGAACAACTTGGTTCTGGTTCGACAGATGGTCTGTTTCAGCGACATGTGCGTGTTCTCCTGTGTTTCGGGTCAGTTCGGCCCACTTTTCATCCAACTACGGTAAAGTTTTGGTTCCCGCTGCCCCCCCCCCCCCTGTGTTTTGGTGCCGAACCTGCAGCTGTCGCTGTGTTTTGCTGCCGAACCTGCAGCTGTGTTTTGGTGCCGAACCTGCAGCTGTCGCTGTGTTTTGGTGCCGAACCTGCAGCTGTCGCTGTGTTTTGGTGCCGAACCTGCAGCTGTCGCTGTGTTTTGGTGCCGAACCTGCAGCTGTCGCTGTGTTTTGGTGCCGAACCTGCAGCTGTCGCTGTGTTTTGGTGCCGAACCTGCAGCTGTCGCTGTGTCTTGGTGCCGAACCTGCAGCTGTGTTTTGGTGCCGAACCTGCAGCGGTCGCTGTGTTTTGGTGCCGAACCTGCAGCTGTGTTTTGGTGCCGAACCTGCAGCTGTGTTTTGGTGCCGAACCTGCAGCGGTCGCCGTGTTTTGGTGCCGAACCTGCAGCTGTGTTTTGGTGCCGAACCTGCAGCTGTGTTTTGGTGCCGAACCTGCAGCTGTGTTTTGGTGCCGAACCTGCAGCGGTCGCCGTGTTTTGGTGCCGAACCTGCAGCTGTGTTTTGGTGCCGAACCTGCAGCTGTGTTTTGGTGCCGAACCTGCAGCGGTCGCTGTGTTTTGGTGCCGAACCTGCAGCGGTCGCTGTGTTTTGGTGCCGAACCTGCAGCGGTCGCCGTGTTTTGGTGCCGAACCTGCAGCGGTCGCTGTGTTTTGGTGCCGAACCTGCAGCGGTCGCTGTGTTTTGGTGCCGAACCTGCAGCGGTCGCTGTGTTTTGGTGCCGAACCTGCAGCGGTCGCTGTGTTTTGGTGCCGAACCTGCAGCTGCAGCTGTGTTTTGGTGCCGAACCTGCAGCGGTCGCTGTGTTTTGGTGCCGAACCTGCAGCGGTCGCTGTGTTTTGGTGCCGAACCTGCAGCGGTCGCTGTGTTTTGGTGCCGAACCTGCAGCGGTCGCTGTGTTTTGGTGCCGAACCTGCAGCGGTCGCTGTGTTTTGGTGCCGAACCTGCAGCGGTCGCTGTGTTTTGGTGCCGAACCTGCAGCGGTCGCTGTGTTTTGGTGCCGAACCTGCAGCTGTGTGCACATTTTTACGGGCCGGTGGTCGGGCTCGGTGTCGGGCTGCGGTTCTGACCCGGACAGGTGTTGGGTTCACAGGGACAGACTCATAAGATGCAGAAAGTGTTTCTCTTCCTGTTTACAGTGTCTAATTACCCATGATGCTGAGTGTAGCCGTGAACCCGTTTTTGTGCTGGTCCTGACGTCAGGTGGCGTGTTGTTGTGGTCACCAGGTGGCGGAGCTGGTGGTGGATAACTGTCGCTCCGGCGACGGCGAGGTGGAGGGTCTGACGGAGGAGTACACGGAGCTGGAGATCCTCAGCATGGTGAACGTCGGCCTCAGCTCGCTGTCCAAACTGCCCTCGCTGCCCAAGCTGCGCACGGTGAGCTCAGCCGGTCTGGTTTATGGCGCTCCTGGTGGCGCCGCCTGCTCAGGGTGAGTGTGTTTGTGTTTCAGCTGGAGGTCAGCGATAACGCCATCTCAGGAGGTCTGGACTCGCTGGCGGAGAAGTGTCCCAACCTGACGTACCTGAACCTGAGCGGGAACAAGATCCGAGAGCTGAGCAGCATCGAGGCGCTGGTAAGTCTGAGAGAAGCTGCAGCTTCAGCTGATGAACGGAACCCTGAGGTTCCTCCTGTCCTCCTGCAGCAGAACCTGAAGAACCTGAAGAGCCTGGACCTGTACAGCTGTGACATCACCTCGCTGGGCGACTACAGGGAGGGCGTCTTCGAGCTGCTGCCTCAGCTCACCTATCTGGACGGGTACGACCAGGAGGACAACGAGGACAACGACGTCCCCGACTCCGGTGAGCCGCTCCGTCTCTGACCCGCGACCTTTAACCCTTTAGGCTCCGAGCTTATTCATCTTTTATGACCTTTTTCTGTCATTTTATCCACATAAAAACAAGAAAATCAGTGAAACGAACGTCAGGAAGAAACAGTAAAAAGTCTTTAATCAGATCCTGATTCTGGGCTCAGCGTCTGTCACATCTGGCTGCTCCACAGCCAACAGGCTCAGAGTGTCTGACCCCCCACCACCTCTGTTTTAAAGCCCCGCCCCTCCACCTGGTGGACCCGTTTAAAGCCCCGCCCCTCCACCAGGTGGACCCGTTTAAAGCCCCGCCCCTCCACCAGGTGGACCCGTTTAAAGCCCCGCCCCCTCCACCCGGTGGTCCCGTTTAAAGCCCCGCCCCCTCCACCCGGTGGACCCGTTTAAAGCCCCACCCCCTCCACCAGGTGGACCCGTTTAAAGCCCCGCCCCCTCCACCCGGTGGACCCGTTTAAAGCCCCGCCCCCTCCACCAGGTGGACCCGTTTAAAGCCCCGCCCCCTCCACCTGGCTGATATGAAAACTTTTGGAACATTTTAAATATTTACCAACAGAAGAGTTTTTCCTTTTAAGCGTGTGTGACGGCGGCCGGACCATGTGACCCGGTGTCAGAACCACGTGACCCGGTGTCAGAACCACGTGACCCGGTGTCACAGGTGGTTAAAACCACCAACAGGTGACAGGAAGTGAGTTCCAGTTTCAGAACCTGATGCTGAAGCTGATGTTCTGTTCCAGATGAGGATGATGAAGCCGGGCCGCCTGGAGACGACGATGACGATGATGAGGAAGATGAAGGCTCTGAAGGAGATGAAGATGAAGTGGGGCTGTCGTACCTGATGAAGGAGGGGATCCAGGTGAGTAGGCTGCTGCTCGCCATCCTGTGTGTGAGGGCTGCTCGCCATCCTGTGTGTGAGGGCTGCTCGCCATCCTGTGTGTGAGGGCTGCTCGCCATCCTGTGTGTGAGGGCTGCTCGCCATCCTGTGTGTGAGGGCTGCTCGCCATCCTGTGTGTGAGGGCTGCTCGCCGTGGCGTGTGAGGGCTGCTCGCCATCCTGTGTGTGAGGGCTGCTCGCCGTGGCGTGTGACAGCTTCCTGTTTCCTCTCTCAGGACGAAGAGGACGACGGAGATTACGTCGAGGAGGAGGAAGAGGACGAGGACGAGGAGGATGATGGAGGTGTGTTGATGATGCGTTCAGGGCCCAGGGTTCTTGGTTCTGGTTCTGTCTAAGGTCCGGTTTCTGTGTGATTACGGCCTGTTTTCCCTCAGATGTGGACGGAGCTGCAGTTCAGGGAGAGAAGAGGAAGAGAGACGCAGACGATGAAGGCGACGACGACGACGACGAGTAGCTGAGCTGTAGCCCCGCCCACCCCGCTGGCCCCCTCCTGTGACCTCTGACCCCACTGGGCGTGGCTTCAGGCTGCAGACGGACAGAAAGCGCAGCACTGAGGTCTGGTTCAGGAGCGTTCACAGCGTGCTGATGTCATCGTTACCCGTTGGGTCTGTGAAGGCGGCGCCCGTTTTATTGATTATTTATCAACATATCTGACAGGGTAGGACTCATTTCCACGCCATCTGGCAGCAGGCGCCGTTTTGGATCTCATTTGGCTTCCGGTCCGGTTCAGATCTCCGTACAAACAGAACCGGGCTCAGACGAGTTCTGTTTTATGAACTGCGGTGGCGCCGGTCCTCCTTATCGTTAAACCGCTGCAGAAGCAGTGAGGGCGGGCGGCGTTCTCGCCATCAGCTGATGTAAACTGAGACTCTGATGTCGCCGCCCTACCGGGCGGGTTTGATCAGAACGCCGTGCGGCGGGCGGGTTTGATCAGAACGCCGTGCGGCGGGCCAGAAGAAGCTCGCCGTCTCGGTTCAGCTGCTGTGAACGCCTCTGATCCTGACCTCAGCCCCGTTGCTCTCAGACAACACTTCCCATGAGCCTTAGCTGCGGTCGTCATGGGGACGATTCCATTAGTTTCTGTGACATCAGCACCGTCTCGCTGGATGCTGCTGATTGGTCCAGTCAGTTAACTCTCCTGGTCTCTGATTGGTCGCCTCTGGGACTCCATCATTAGACTGACTGTTACTGCATTAGCCCCGCCCCCTCCCTCCATCGCCCGCCGGTCTGCGGCTCGGTGCCGGTCCGGCTGGTCTCTGGTCTGTGTTGGTTCCGTCTCGTTGTCTCTTTGAGTTTGGAGACCAGAACCGGAGCGCCGCTCCAGTTAATTTTATTTTTTTATTCCTGTCTTGATTGTGTTGCTGTAACCAGAGTTTTTGAATAAAACCACTGAAACCGACGCTGGTTCTGGTTCTGCCAACAGGACCTTTAAAGAATATCGGACCAAATCAACCATAAATGTTTATAAGTCGGGTTCATCAGAACAAAACAGAAAAATTAAAACTTAAAGTAAAAACAGCAGAAAATTATTCATTATTATTGTTAGAAAAACATCAAACTGATTTAACCTTAAAACTAACAAATGAAATCAAAGATTTTTCCTGCTGAGATCAATAAAGTTTCGCCTCAGTTAAATTTAGAATTAATCTGATCTATAAATGTATTGATTAATGTGGCTGCAGTGCGCCTGGTGTCCAGCAGGGGGCAGCACCGCCTCACGCTCCACAGCGTTACCAAGTCACCAGCGTCCCGGTGCTGCTCTTTAAGGTGGGATCGAAACAGGAAGTTGTTTTATCATGTTTATGAGTTAATAATTTAAACTTTATGACCCGATCCGGTCTCTGTTCTGATCGATTATTAACTGATCTGAGGGCTGTCACATGACCACCCTTTCATTCTGACTTCCTGATCACAGATCAATACCCTGTAAGGTCTGCAGCATGAAGGAGGGTTGGTGTGTGTTAGGGAGTGTGTTTGAGTATAGCTTCCTGTTTTCCTTATAAGGACGTTCAGGACTGCGGAGCCTGACAGACGCTATGACCACATTTGAGATTAAAGGTAATTTCAGATCTGAAGTGATTCCACCTGGCTCCGCCTCCTCTGCTAAGCCCCGCCTCCTCTGCTAAGCCCCGCCCCCTCACCTCCACCCTGCTGGACGGATGAAGCCAGCTTCTGGTGGAAATGTTCTGCTGTCAGCTGCACTGAGGAGCATGCATCTTCCATCCAGCAGCAGCCTCAGAGGATATAAGAGCCCAGTGGATAAACTATATCTGAGGCTAATGTTCCAGCAGAGTTAGCTAAAGACTGTGAATGTGCAGCAAACACTTTTCATCCCACTGTTTTAACAACTTGGTCCAGTTCAACGCTGGACTGAAGGAACTGAGCCACAAAGAGGATCAGTTCCAGCTCTCAGAGCCTGAACTTCAGAGCAGGGAAATGGAAGCATCTGAGAAATAACTCCTCATGGTTTATTTACTGATTTATTTCTTCCTTTAGCAGCAGCTAACGCTAACAGCTTAGCTAATGAAATAACTCCTCATGGTTTATTTACTGATTTATTTCTTCCTTTAGCAGCAGCTAACGCTAACAGCTTAGCTAATGCAGAAATAACTCCTCATGGTTTATTTACTGATTTATTTCTTCCTTTAGCAGCAGCTAACGCTAACAGCTTAGCTAATGCAGAAATAACTCCTCATGGTTTATTTACTGATTTATTTCTTCCTTTAGCAGCAGCTAACGCTAACAGCTTAGCTAATGAAATAACTCCTCATGGTTTATTTACTGATTTATTTCTTCCTTTAGCAGCAGCTAACGCTAACAGCTTAGCTAATGAAGAAATAACTCCTCATGGTTTATTTACTGATTTATTTCCTCCTTTAGCAGCAGCTAACGCTAACAGCTTAGCTAATGAAATAACTCCTCATGGTTTATTTACTGATTTATTTCCTCCTTTAGCAGCAGCTAACGCTAACAGCTTAGCTAATGAAATAACTCCTCATAGTTTATTTAGTGATTTATTTCTTCCTTTAGCAGCAGCTAACGCTAACAGCTTAGCTAATGAAGGTGACGTACACCAACTTCTAAGGAGTTACTGCTGCTCCTTTCTGAAAGATGAACATTATTGTTCCCACATTACTTTGTTAGCTGAAGCTAATGCTAACAGCTTAGCTAATGAAGATGACGTACACCAACTTCTAAGGAGTTACTGCTGCTCCTTTCTGAAAGATGAACATTATTGTTCCCACATTACTTTGTTAGCTGAAGCTAATGCTAACAGCTTAGCTAATGAAGATGACGTACACCAACTTCTAAGGAGTTACTGCTGCTCCTTTCTGAAAGATGAACATTATTGTTCCCACATTACTTTGTTAGCTGAAGCTTTCTAGCTGAACGGTTCCGTTCTGTAACTCAGACAACCTGCAGCTGTGTTTAAGGTGTGTTTCCAACACAACACCGGTCCTCTCCTCACTCTCGGTGTGCTAACGTTACATTATCGGCATGTTTCTGATAAAGATGGAGGTCTCCAGGTACAACTGTTTAATGAGGTTAATGTATCCAAAATGTTTAAACGCAGTAATTAACGGTTCACATGCATTACTACGAGTTACGCTGTGCACATCTCCGGCTTGTTCCATCACTGTTGCTGTTTACTAGCATCTGCTGCTAACTCACAGCGAGCTGCTAACTTACAGCTAACTGCTAACTCACAGCTAACTGCTAACTTACTGCTAACTGCTAACTCACTGCTAACTTACAGCTAGCTGCTAGCTTACAGCTAACTGCTAACTTACAGCTAACTGCTAACTCACAGCTAACTGCTAACTCACATCTGGAACCAACCAGCAGGAAGGAGGATGATGTCAGAGCTTCAGGTGAGTGTGTGAGCCGGAGGTGTCGGGTTGCTTGGCAACAAGAGCACAGGTGTTGTTTACCTTTGTCACAGCTGGCTCAGGTGGGGATTAAAGGTGATATTTTGAGCAGTTTCCACCTTTTCTCTGTAACAGACACACCTGCTCAGCTCCTCCTTAATCAGACACCACAGGCCCGGGTTCAGGTTGCAGAATTTATTTCAGAACATCAATAGTTTGGACTCGCAGCAGTAGCACAGGTTCTCCACTGGACCACATTTCCCATCATCCCCTGCAGGGTTAAGGCTCGGTTCTGCTGGACCCGGTTTACATTGCAGAACCAGTCTGTGTCTTGCTGCAACTCCTTATCGCTACACACTTCATCTGCTAGAACACAAACAGAACCGGGCCGAGCTGCAGTACAAAAGTCTGTTTAAAAAAATAAACTTTCTCTGATTGTTTCCAAAGCAGACATTTGGTTCTGGTTCCTCTGAAGGTCCACAAGTCGGCCCGTTTACAGTTAGAGACACATTGAGTCCAGTTCTTTCTGTCCGAACGGATCAGAACCAGCTGTGAATGCATGGAGTGCAACTTCAGTTTGAGACGTTCTGATCCAAAGAGACAACATGTCCTCAGGTTTCTGATGACTGAGATTTCGCCGGGTCGGTCCAGTTCAAGGTTCGCCTGAGTTTCACATTAAGAGAGGAAGAAGAAGAGAGGAGTGTGCATAGAATCAGAATCGTACCGACCCAGTTCATGGGTCAAACACAGGATGGAACAGTACCGGCCCAATAGCACCTGGTCCCAAAAGAACCAGACTTGACAAAATGTTCAGTTACAGCAACTCATGTGAAGCAGACCCAAAAGAACAAAAAGTGGGACCAGTTTCACATCCAGCAGCTGGTTCTGGAGCTGCCAGGTCCAGACCCGCTAACGCCCCAAAAACAAATCCCTGTGAACGAGTCAAAAGCTGCAGAACAGTTCTGTGAAAGAACCACGGATGAAAACATTCGTTCCTGAGGAGGCGGAACCGAACCTCTGTTAAAGAACCAGAACCGATGAGACCTCGTGGCACATTTTCATTCGATCCGATCAGGTTCTGTCTGTAGCCGACGTGGTCAGCTCCACACCTGAGCGGTTCTGAACGGGTTCTGAGTCTTTTTAATCTCCAGGCTCAGATGTTCCTGTTTCTGGTCCAGATGTGATGACATCACTGCCTCGGTTCTGGTTAAACTGGCCTCAGCAGAGCACGAACCGGGCCTGGACTCCAAACCAGCGCCGCGATCCCATCGGTGATCATAAACGGAGTCAGAACTGAGAGGTCCACAGAGTTTGGGCCGAACAGGTAACATCACCTGGACTAAATTAAACCTGCAAACTGATCTGAGATCACTTCTTAAATAAATATAAGAGCGTGTGATTCTGCTGGAGCCAGTTCACCTGGAAGCACCTGGAGACACCTGGAGACACCTGGAGACACCTGGAGACACCTGGAGAACCGACGGAGAGCAGAACACGGTGTCCAAAACTGAAATTAGATAAAAGATGGCGATGAAACCTCAGAGCAGCGCCTTCGGGCCAACGAACCTGACCCGAATACGGCCGCTCACCTGAGAGGTGAAGAACAGGTGGATCAGGTTCAGCTAAAATCAGATTATAAAAGCAGGAAACTGCAGTCGGGCCCACTGAGGTTCTGCAGAACCCCCCGGATGAACAACTGGACCTTATTGGAACATCTAAAGCTAAAGCTAAAGGTAAACCACAGCCATGAACAGCGTAAGGTCCAGTTCCAGTGAGTTCTGCAGAACCTGAGCGGGACCGACTGAAACTTCCCGCCTTTATCTGTTTCCACTGGTTCTGATGAGGAGAGTCGGTCCGTTTGTGAGACTCTTCTGCAGCTGTAACAGGTTAAAGGTCACGGTGACCGACGGTCTGAGCACGCTCAGTTTGGACAATCTGAGGGTTTCCTGCAGCTGGAAGCTGCTCATGGCCCGCTTTGGTTCCTCTTTGACTGTTAGAACCTTTTATGGTTCTGAGAGCTGAGCTGACCGGCTTCACCTGAAACTCTGGATTTTAAGTGTTTTGGCGCCGAATGAAATAGAATTTAATGAGTTTAACTTTCGGATTGTTTCAGAGGACGTAAAAAGCTGCTTTTCCTGCAAACTGAGCGCGCTCAGACCGCTGAGGGGGCGGGGCTTCTGATCACCTGATGGGAGGTCAGCTGACTTCACCCTAAGCCAAGCTGGACCCGAGGTTCAGGTGTGTGTACCTGGGCACCGGCAGGTTTCAGCAGAACTTACAGTCCAGAACAGGTCTCTACTTTCTGGGTCACATCTCGGGGGCAGCGGGGTCCAGTTGTCGGTACAACGCCCTCAGCTCCTGCACTTCCTGCAGAACCTCGCGGGCCTGGCTCCAGGCCGCTGCCGCCTCCTTCAGGAGCCGCTCGGCTTCAGCTCGCAGTCCCTCGGTCGGCTCCTTCCCTCCTCCGCCTGCCTTACCGCCCGGACCCTGACCCGGACCCGGACCCTGACCCTGACCCTGACCCTGACCCGGACCCGGACCCGGACCCTGACCCTGACCCGGACCCTGACCCGGACCCGGACCCGGACCCTGACCCGGACCCGGACCCCGACCCGGACCCTCCGCCCGCACCTCCGTCAGGAGGCGCTCCGTCTTGTCGAGCTTCTGGCCGATGAGCTCCTGCAGCCGGCTGACCGGCGCCGCCGTGCCTGTGGACGCAGTTTTCACAGCTTTGCTTTCAGACTGCGTGAGGATCTCGTCCATCGAGGCGCAGCGGTTTTTCTCTGCTGTTGTCAGGTGTTTTCCCGGCTGGGGGGTTTGGGCCGGGCCCGGGTTCTCCCACGCCACCACCTCACGGGGAAGGCTGCGAGACTTCCCAAACGTCTCGGTGGTCATGGCTGACAGCGTGCCGTCCGTCTGGGACCGTGGACAGTCCACGGCGAGCCGGTGAGGAACGGCGTCCTCCTCCTGGATCAGGTCCAGAGTCAGCATCCCGTCTGAGGAGGAGGTGGAGGCCTGTAGGACAGAGGGGAACCGGGTCAGCCACAGAGACAGGAACCCGGTACCACCAGCGGTTCCGGACCTCTGAAACTACGTTGATGAGCCAAAACATCCGGACCACCGGATGGAGATCAGAACCACTCTGACAAGACCCAGATGGTTCTGACCCAGAGTCCAGAACCCAGAGGGATGGAGCTGGCTCTGACCCAGAGTCCAGAACCCAGAGGGATGGAGCTGGCTCTGACCCAGAGTCCAGAACCCAGAGGGATGGAGCTGGCTCTGACCCGGCAGCACCTCAGACAGGTGGTCCTAATGTTTTGGCTCAGCAGAACTCAGTAAAAGCTCCTCCCCTTAGGGGTGGGGCCTGGTACTGACCACGGCCAGCAGGTGACCTCGGGTCGGCAGCCGGCGGTTGTGAGGGATCTTCACTCGATCTCGGGTCAGGTGACACAGCTGGGCGTCGTCAACCGTCACCTGGAAACAAAGAGGCTCGCTGGAGGTTACCGGGTTTAAAACTGCAGGAGCAGGTTCTGTTGGGTTCTGCTCTGAAATCAGTTCGATCAGCAGTCGCTACAGGAGGCCACGAGACCCCAGTCACATGACTGATGATGTCACTGACCCTGATGAAGAGCCAGAATGTCGGACTTTTACAGAACTTCCTGATGGGAAAAACATCAATGATGCAGAAGTTCAGCCTTGGAGCACATGTGAGAGGGGGGGGGGCATTGATCAGAGTTATTGATCAGTTATTGAGTGGTGGAAAAGGCTGCTGGCAAACTGCAGCTTTACACGTTCTGCTGTCAGCGAGGACAAATAAACAGGAAACAGGAAGTGTCTGTCAGCTCAGTCAAAACTGAAGCTTCACAGATTCAACCTGATCGAATCTTCCTCAACAGAGACGAAAACAGTGAAAAAAGGCCCGAAAACATCCTTAAATCTGTGAAAACACTAAAACAATCTGAAAGCTGCCCAAAAAAGGACTGAATGTGATGAGAAATTATTTAAAAAAGACTCCTGAAATGGAACAAAACTGGTCACAACAACCTTTTTTCTGACTAAAACTAAATAAAAGTTACTTTCAGAGAACTAAGAAGATGAAGTTTTCTGATGAATAAAAACAAGAAGAGATTAAATCAGAGTTCACCTCCCTGAGCCGTACGGATGTTAGCTAACGCTAGCCGTACGGATGTTAGCTAACGCTAACCCCAGCCGTACGGATGTTAGCTAACGCTAACCCCAGCCGTACGGATGTTAGCTAACGCTAACCCCAGCCGTACGGATGTTAGCTAACGCTAACCCCAGCCGTACGGATGTTAGCTAAAGCTAACCCCAGCCGTACGAATGCTAGCTAACGCTAACCCCAGCCGTACGGATGTTAGCTAACGCTAATGCTAACCCAACATGGAGCGAAATATAAATCTAAACCTTTCCTTGGAGATAATACCATCAATGGCCGTCTTCTTTAAACATGTCTGAGATTATTGGACTAAAGCACATCATCGTAATTAACTCTGCGGAACACTTGAAGTTAGAACTCAGCTGCTCACCTCGTCCAGTATCCGGTTCTTCCCTCTGGTGATGGCGGCGTTCAGGTTGTTGACCCACGACTCTTTCTCCTCGGGACTGACGGCGAGGAACACGAGGTTAGGAACCTGTGACGCACGCACACAGACATGCACACACACACACACACATGCACACACACACACACACACATGCACACACACACGGGTTATTCCACATTTGCATGTTTCAGACACAGAGACGACTAAAAATGACATCAGAGGGGAACATCGCAGCACTCCAGGTAAGACCTCTGAATGTGGAGCAGTGCATTGTGGGATTGCCTCGCACACACACACACAGCCATCTGTTGTGTGTGTGTGTTTGTCTACATGCCTAAGTGGGGACCCGGTCGTTATGGCGCCCGAGGACCTTTCTGCAAAGTGAGGACGTTCTGTTCTGCCCACACTTTGAGTCGCTCCCAGTTAAAGGGACGATCAAATGTTGAAGATGCTCAACAGAGGATTGAAAGTGTGAATCACACAAATGTCACATTAGAGCAAAATAAATAAAGTTAGTAAGTTTTCACTCTTTCATTTCTCAGGTTTTATTATCAGGAGAAAAATAAAAACCAACTGTTCTTCAGCAGCTGTTAAAACTCATTAAATCCAACCTCAGATCAACATATTACACTGTCTCATTATTTATGGAACAGAAACTGAGACGAAACACAGCAGCAGTGTAGGAAAAATGAAGTGAACCCTCACTGCTCCCACAGTAAGAAGCAGTATTTAAGTGTATAAAGAAGCTCTGAGGTGCGTTCAGGTGCGTATTTAAATACATACAGCAGCTCTGAGGTGCGTTCAGGTGCGTATTTAAGTACATACAGAAGCTCTGAGGCGTGTTCAGGTGCGTATTTAAGTGTATACAGAAGCTCTGAGGTGCGTTCAGGTGCGTATTTAAGTATATACAGAAGCTCTGAGGTGCGTTCAGGTGCGTATTTAAGTACATACAGAAGCTCTGAGGTGCGTTCAGGTGCGTATTTAAGTGTATACAGAAGCTCTGAGGTGCGTTCAGGTGCGTATTTAAGTATATACAGAAGCTGTGAGGTGCGTTCAGGTGCGTATTTAAGTATATACAGAAGCTCTGAGGTGCGTTCAGGTGCGTATTTAAGTACATACAGAAGCTCTGAGGTGCGTTCAGGTGCATATTTAAGTACATACAGAAGCTCTGAGGCGCGTTCAGGTGCGTATTTAAGTACATATAGAAGCTCTGAGGTGCGTTCAGGTGCGTATTTAAGTATATACAGAAGCTGTGAGGTGCGTTCAGGTGCGTATTTAAGTATATACAGAAGCTCTGAGGTGCGTTCAGGTGCATATTTAAGTACATACAGAAGCTCTGAGGTGCGTTCAGGTGCGTATTTAAGTACATACAGAAGCTCTGAGGTGCGTTCAGGTGCGTATTTAAGTACATACAGAAGCTCTGAGGCACGTTCAGGTGCGTATTTAAGTACATACAGAAGCTCTGAGGTGCGTTCAGGTGCATATTTAAGTACATACAGAAGCTCTGAGGCGCGTTCAGGTGCGTATTTAAGTACATACAGCAGCTCTGAGGCACGTTCAGGTGCATATTTAAGTACATACAGCAGCTCTGAGGTGCGTTCAGGTGCGTATTTAAGTACATACAGCAGCTCTGAGGCACGTTCAGGTGCATATTTAAGTACATACAGCAGCTCTGAGGCGCGTTCAGGTGCGTATTTAAGTACATACAGCAGCTCTGAGGCACGTTTAGGTGCATATTTAAGTACATACAGCAGCTCTGAGGTGCGTTCAGGTGCGTATTTAAGTACATACAGAAGCTCTGAGGTGCGTTCAGGTGCATATTTAAGTACATACAGAAGCTCTGAGGCGCGTTCAGGTGCGTATTTAAGTACATACAGAAGCTCTGAGGCACGTTCAGGTGCGTATTTAAGTACATACAGAAGCTCTGAGGTGCGTTCAGGTGCATATTTAAGTACATACAGAAGCTCTGAGGTGCGTTCAGGTGCGTATTTAAGTACATACAGAAGCTCTGAGGTGCGTTCAGGTGCATATTTAAGTACATACAGCAGCTCTGAGGTGCGTTCAGGTGCGTATTTAAGTACATACAGAAGCTCTGAGGTGCGTTCAGGTGCTTATTTAAGTACATACAGCAGCTCTGAGGTGCGTTCAGGTGCTTATTTAAGTACATACAGAAGCTCTGAGGTGCGTTCAGGTGCGTATTTAAGTACATACAGAAGCTCTGAGGTGCGTTCAGGTGCGTATTTAAGTATATACTGAAGCTCTGAGGTGCGTTCAGGTGCGTATTTAAATACATACAGAAGCTCTGAGGTGCGTTCAGGTGCGTATTTAAGTACATACAGAAGGTCTGAGGTGCGTTCAGGTGCGTATGTAAGTATATACAGAAGCTCTGAGGTGCGTTCAGGTGCGTATTTAAGTATATACAGAAGCTCTGAGGTGCGTTCAGGTGCGTATTTAAGTACATACAGAAGCTCTGAGGTGCGTTCAGGTGCGTATTTAAGTACATACAGAAGCTCTGAGGCACGTTCAGGTGCGTATTTAAGTATATACAGAAGCTCTGAGGTGCGTTCAGGTGTGTTCAGGTGTGTATTTAAATACATACAGCAGCTCTGAGGCGCGTTCAGGTGCGTATTTAAGTATATACAGAAGCTCTGAGGTGCGTTCAGGTGTGTTCAGGTGTGTATTTAAATGTATACAGAAGCTCTGAGGTGCGTTCAGGTGCGTTCAGGTGCGTATTTAAATGTATACAGAAGCTCTGAGGTGTGTTCAGGTGCATTCAGGTGTGTATTTAAGTATATACAGAAGCTCTGAGGTGTGTTCAGGTGTGTTCAGATGCGTTCAGGTGCGTATTTAAGTGTATACAGAAGCTCTGAGGTGCGTTCAGGTGTGTTCAGGTGCGTTCAGGTGCGTGCAGGTGTGTTCAGGTGTGTTCAGGTGCGTGCAGGTGTGTTCAGGTGTGTTCAGGTGCGTGCAGGTGTACCGTGTTCCCTGGCGAGCTGCAGCGCTGCAGTCTGAACTTGCTGTGGTTCTTTTTGCTGCGGCTCTTGTTCTTCCTGATCTCCTCGCAGCGCTCGTAGTCGGACAGATCCAACACCTCGTCAGCCCGACCCAGATCCTTTACCTGCACACACACAGGTACGTCACTCATTGCTGCTAAAGGTGCTTCTACAAGCTGTTGGATCTTTTATTGTTGTTCTTATTTACTTCATCCAGCTGTGCAGCACTTGGGTCAGCGTTGGAGTTCTAAATGAGTTCTGTTCATAAACACAAGTCTGAATATATTTAACAGAGTTCCTGCAGAGTTTATCCAGCTGTTCCAGCTGCTGACTGACAGGGAACCAGACAGCTGTGGGTGGAACAGTGGAAAGGATCAGGAACTCGACTTAAAACAAATCAAATGCAAACGCAGTCAAACAGCAGACCTGCGGAGAAGCACCTGATTTCCATAGAAACGGAGCAGGAGGAGTCACTCATCGGAGATCAATGTGTTCGTACCGATCATCTTCAGATGGTAAACTGCTTCCTATTTAATGTCTTAGCTCTGCTGCAGCTCCCATTTTACACTGTTTTTAGTTTCTTACAAACAGATTTTACATTGTCGGGTCGCCATAACCCAGCTCCCAGGATGCTTTGGGGTGTTGCTGGTTAGGTTTAGGAGTTAGGGTTAGGGATCAGCTCCTCTGAAAACATGAAAACAGCCTCTGAGTGTCACAATCTGAATGTGTGACATCTCTGTGACATCATCAGTGATGATGCTAATGACATCGCGTCTGGTCTTGGATCAGCCTAAAAGAACACGTCCCCCCTCTGTTCATTGAGCTCCTCTGGCTGCCCTTAGCCGCCTGCATCAGATCCAAGTCCCTGATGTTAGCTACAAAGAGCTTAATGGAACGGCTCCATCTACTTGAATGCTCTTGCAAAGGCTTCTGTCCCAACTGGGTCCCTCCGTTGGTCCCAGGATTGTCGTCTAGCAGCTCCTACACCACGCCTAAGACAATCCAAACTCTGTTCATGTGTCGTCCCACGATGGTGGAATGACCTACCGAGCGCTACCAGAACAGGGGCGTCCCTGTCTATCTTCAAGAAGCTCCTGAAAACCCAGCTCTTCAGAGAGCATCTCCTATCCCAGCACTTACCTTGTACTTCCCTCCCCCCTCTATCTCTGCACTTTATCTTTCTGCTCTTCCTTCTATGCCTGCACCCTATCTCTACTCTGTCCCCTCTGACAGAGTCGGACTCCTGGGTTCCTTCTATGGAGCTTTTTGTTAGCTTATTGTTAGCTTATTGTTAGCTTTTTATTAGCTTTTTGTTAGCTTTTTATAAAGCTGTTATATCTTCATTTGTAAGTCGCTTTGGATAAAAGCGTCTGATAAATACAGAAACAGAAACACATAAACAACCTGTACGTTGTGTTCAGGCTGGTCACTTCCTCACCTTCTTCCTCAGCTCCACTCATCCTCAATCAGGCCCAACATGTAAACTAACTCCCTGAGTGTCGTTTCACCTGCAAACACATGAGGAGACTCACTGCCACCAGGTGAAAAACCCAAAGGACTGACTCTAAAATATGCATCGAGCTCCAGATGAAACGGATAACAGGGAAGCTTCGAGGTGCATTTACAGAACGTCTGACATCTACATCAGTGACAGACTTCCTGTTGCATTCAAGTACGCCTCGTCCTTTTTAGTGTGAAACATCAACACGTCTTAGGAAGACGTCACACAGAACTGATGATCGATCAGATTCTCTGAAAAGCCTCCAGCTGATCCAAAACCCTGCAGCCAGAGTTCTGCTGAGATCTAACAGCAGAGATCATGTTTCTCCAGTTTTAGCTTCTCTTCATTGGCTCCCTGTTAGATTCAGAATAGAATTTAAGATTCTTCTCCTCACATATAAAGCTCTTAATGACCGAGCTCCATCACATCTTAAAGATCTCACAGTTGGATATTTCCCCAACAGAGCACTTTGCTCTCAGGCTGCAGGTTTCCTTGTGGTTCCCAGAGTTTCTAAAAGCAGAATGGGAGGCAGAGCCTTCAGTTATCAGGCCCCTAAAAGCAGAATGGGAGGCAGAGCCTTCAGTTATCAGGCCCCTAAAAGCAGAATGGGAGGCAGAGCCTTCAGTTATCAGGCCCCTAAAAGCAGAATGGGAGGCAGAGCCTTCAGTTATCAGGCCCCTAAAAGCAGAATGGGAGGCAGAGCCTTCAGTTATCAGGCCCCTAAAAGCAGAATGGGAGGCAGAGCCTTCAGTTATCAGGCCCCTAAAAGCAGAATGGGAGGCAGAGCCTAAAGTTATCAGGCCCCTAAAAGCAGAATGGGAGGCAGAGCCTTCAGTTATCAGGCCCCTAAAAGCAGAATGGGAGGCAGAGCCTTCAGTTATCAGGCCCCTAAAAGCAGAATGGGAGGCAGAGCCTTCAGTTATCAGGCCCCTAAAAGCAGAATGGGAGGCAGAGCCTTCAGTTATCAGGCCCCTAAAAGCAGAATGGGAGGCAGAGCCTTCAGTTATCAGGCCCCTAAAAGCAGAATGGGAGGCAGAGCCTTCAGTTATCAGGCCCCTCTCTGTGGAACCAGCTGCCAGTTTGGCTTCAGGAAGCAGACACCCTCTCTACCTTTAAGATCAGGCTGAAACTTTCCTTTCTGATAAAGCTTATAGTTAGGGATGGCTCAGGTGAGCCTGAAACATCCCATAGTTCTGCTGCTATAGGCCCGGGCTGCTGGGGGAGCTCCCATGATGCACCTCTCCTCCCTCCATGTTCTGCTGCTATAGGCCCAGCCTGCTGGGGGAGCTCCCATGATGCACCTCTCCTCCCTCCATGTACAGATGACATCATTGCTGTCATTAACTTGTGTTTCTCTCTCTCAGCAGGTGTCTCTGGCCTGGTGTTACGCTGCTTGTTGTCCCCTCTTTCCTGTCCTCTCAGCCCCCAGCTGCTCCAGGCAGATGGACCCTTCCTGGTTCTGGTTCTGATGGAGGTTTCTTCCTGGTTCTGGTTCTGATGGAGGTTTCTAACTGCAGGGAACCTTTTGGGAAAGATTCTTCAAACACGTCCTTCAATGGACTGAATGAGATTACTGTTTACTGGCTCTGAATGAACTCGTTTGGAATTTAATGACATTTGTTGTGATTTGGTGCTTTTTAAATGAAACTGAACTGAATGTTGAAGCTATTTTACACACACACACACACACACACACACTCACACACACGCTACCTGCAGCTTCACCCCACAAAGTTTATCTCCATGGAAACAGCATCCATTATTAAGCAGCTTTAAACCGGGACTTCCTGGGAGGGAGGCCCCGCCCCCCTCAGCGGATCAGTTTGGATCCTGCTGAACAGTTTCAGGAGCAGCAGCTGGCCGGTTCTCTGGAACCTCAGAGCTGGATCTGGAGGTTCTGACACAGTTTAGTCACATTTGAGGACACTTTGGGAAGGTTTGAGCTCAGGTTTAGAACAGTTTCCCGTTTGTTTGATCTCAAACAGCTTGGAGGACATTTCTGGGCCCCTGAAGCTGAAACTGAAGCCTGAATTATTTGATGTTCTGCAGCAAAATAAAGATCAGATGCCATGTCCTCCCACAGCTGAGCAGAACCTCCAGATCAGCTGTCACAGCAAGTCTCCCTCAGGCTGCTTATGTCATCGTCTGCATCAGCGCTCATTTAATCATCTGTGATCGGTTACATAACGCAGCTCTGCCCTCGGCTCGCCACTTTCACCACGATCAATACCTTCTGGGTCACATGACCCTCGCTGCTCAGCCTCAGTAATCCTCGAGCAGCATCAGTGTCACACATCGTGTCCACATCTGGACAAACATCTGTCTGCATGTGTTTGTGACTCCAGAGATCAGTCGATATGTCAATTAGTCTGACCTCCATCTGACCTCCATCTTATTTCCACACCAGCTCCAACCAATCAGGAAAGTTTAGGCAGCAGCTCTGATTTTCTGTGTTTTTATGAACCTTTTCGAAAGGTTTTTGACCTTTCAGAGCTGCCATACATCCGAATGATTCAACATCACAACGTAAGAAACAAAGTCCTCGTTTAAACGAAGGTGCTGAACTACATATCCCATCATCCCTCGGTGCAGCCTGGCTGATTCAGCTCACATGTGGTTTCCATCAGCTTCAGATTATAAAATGTCTGATTTCAGGAACCTGGATCCAAACCAAAGCAACACCCGATGACATCAGATCTGGATCAGGTCAATTAGATCTTTTATTCCCCAGCAGAGCACTTTGCTCTCAGGCTGCAGGTTTCCTTGTGGTTCCCAGAGTTTCTAAAAGCAGAATGGGAGGCAGAGCCTTCAGTTATCAGGCCCCTAAAAGCAGAATGGGAGGCAGAGCCTTCAGTTATCAGGCCCCTAAAAGCAGAATGGGAGGCAGAGCCTTCAGTTATCAGGCCCCTAAAAGCAGAATGGGAGGCAGAGCCTTCAGTTATCAGGCCCCTAAAAGCAGAATGGGAGGCAGAGCCTTCAGTTATCAGGCCCCTAAAAGCAGAATGGGAGGCAGAGCCTTCAGTTATCAGGCCCCTAAAAGCAGAATGGGAGGCAGAGCCTTCAGTTATCAGGCCCCTAAAAGCAGAATGGGAGGCAGAGCCTTCAGTTATCAGGCCCCTAAAAGCAGAATGGGAGGCAGAGCCTTCAGTTATCAGGCCCCTAAAAGCAGAATGGGAGGCAGAGCCTTCAGTTATCAGGCCCCTAAAAGCAGAATGGGAGGCAGAGCCTTCAGTTATCAGGCCCCTAAAAGCAGAATGGGAGGCAGAGCCTTCAGTTATCAGGCCCCTAAAAGCAGAATGGGAGGCAGAGCCTTCAGTTATCAGGCCCCTAAAAGCAGAATGGGAGGCAGAGCCTTCAGTTATCAGGCCCCTAAAAGCAGAATGGGAGGCAGAGCCTTCAGTTATCAGGCCCCTAAAAGCAGAATGGGAGGCAGAGCCTTCAGTTATCAGGCCCCTAAAAGCAGAATGGGAGGCAGAGCCTTCAGTTATCAGGCCCCTAAAAGCAGAATGGGAGGCAGAGCCTTCAGTTATCAGGCAGATGGACCCTTCCTGGTTCTGGTTCTGATGGAGGTTTCTTCCTGGTTCTGGTTCTGATGGAGGTTTCTTCCTGGTTCTGGTTCTGATGGAGGTTTCTTCCTGTTAAAGGGAGTTTTTTCTCTCCACAGTCGCCTTGTGCAGCTCAGGATCAGAGAGAAGTTTCAGTTAATCTGCTGGTTTCCTTAGTGAAGAAACTGTTTTTTACTGCTCTGAATAAATTGGACTAATTTGGAATTTAATTATTTGGACTCAAATTGACTCGAATTGGACTGAATCTGAAGTGTCCTGAGATGACATCTGTTGTTGTAATATAAATAAACTGAATTTCCTGCTGAAACTTTGACTTCTGGTCCAACAAAGAAAAAACTCGTGAAACAACATCTGAAGTCGCCCATGTTGTTACCACGGCAACCTGGGCAGGAAAAACCCTGTGAGGTTTGGACTCTCAAATCTGATGTCATCATTTGCAAATAAGAGTCTGATGACCTAATTTGAGAAACAAATCTGAATGGACTGCAGAAGAAAGTGTGTGTGTGTCATGCTGGCAGGTTGCCATCGGTTACCAGAGACAGGGGGAGGGGGGTGCCTCTGGTTGCCATGGACGCCCTCCAGCTGCTGTCAAAGGCCTCATTTAGGACAGGACTCTCACACATTAACCGGCCTGAACCCGGTTCTTATCAGAACCCTCAAATAAACCGACCAGAACATCAACCAATAAGTACTTCAGTCATCAATACATCTGCTGATAATTTGTTCTGTTTATTGATTTGTGCTCAGAAAGGTTTTCAAATCAAACAGAAGTGATCAAAGTTCTGATCCGATCAACAGATTTTTACAGAAAACTGTTTAAATCTAAAGAGGACAAAGAATCATCAGATCAGCTGCTGACCGAGTGATGAAAGAACTTTTTCAACAAAAAACACTGAAGTCTCACCAGTGGCTGATCAGTCAGACTAATTGACAGTGAACTGCTCAGAAACTGAAGTAAAGTGACAGCGATCTGTCAGGAGGAAGTTTCAGATCAAAGAACATTTCTGTTTCTGTGTGCGGTTTCCCGGGCGTCTATTCCTGGTCGGACAGGAAGTCGAGGTGCCGCTGAGAGAAGTTTCACATGAGCTGATCTGCACCACAGAAACAGAAACGCGTCCTTATTTGGAGCCGAGGCGGTTCTCAGGAAGCATCGCCGCGTCACATGACCACGACACGAGAAACGAAGCGACGGTCATAAAGAGGAACTGAAGTCAAAACACGGAGCTGACTGACACCTCATCATCGTCCCATGATGCGTCTCACAAGAACGCTCACAATACCAACGTCAACATTCGTTTAATCTCATGATCATGCTGATCTGCAGAGAATAAAGGTTCTGTGAGGACGTTCTGTGTCTGATAAGGGTTCTGTTAGGACGTTCTGTGTCTGATAAAGGTTCTGTGAGGACGTTCTGTGTCTGATAAGGGTTCTGTGAGGACGTTCTGTGTCTGATAAGGGTTCTGTGAGGACGTTCTGGGCCTGATAAGGGTTCTGTGAGGACGTTCTGGGCCCGATAAGGGTTCTATGAGGACGTTCTGTGTCTGATAAAGGTTCTGTGAGGACGTTCTGTGCCTGATAAAGGTTCTGTGAGGACGTTCTGTGTCTGATAAGGGTTCTGTGAGGACGTTCTGGGCCCGATAAGGGTTCTGTGAGGACGTTCTGTGTCTGATAAAGGTTCTGTGAGGACGTTCTGTGCCTGATAAAGGTTCTGTGAGGACGTTCTAGGCCTGATAAGGGTTCTGTGAGGACGTTATGTGTCTGATAAGGGTTCTGTGAGGAAGTTCTGGGCCCGATAAAGGTTCTGTGAGGACGTTCTGTGTCTGATAAAGGTTCTGTGAGGACGTTCTGTTTTTGATAAAGGTTCTGTGAGGACGTTCTGGACCCGATAAGGGTTCTATGAGGACGTTCTGTGTCTGATAAGGGTTCTGTGAGGACGTTCTGGGCCCGATAAGGGTTCTGTGAGGACGTTCTGTGTCTGATAAAGGTTCTGTGAGGACGTTCTGTGCCTGATAAGGGTTCTGTGAGGACGTTCTGTGTCTGATAAAGGTTCTGTGAGGACGTTCTGTGTCTGATAAGGGTTCTGTGAGGACGTTCTGAACCTGATAAAGGTTCTGTGAGGGCGTTCTGTGTCTGATAAAGGTTCTGTGAGGACGTTCTGTGTCTGATAAAGGTTCTGTGAGGACGTTCTGGACCCGATAAGGGTTCTATGAGGACGTTCTGTGTCTGATAAGGGTTCTGTGAGGACGTTCTGGGCCCGATAAGGGTTCTGTGAGGACGTTCTGGGCCCGATAAGGGTTCTGTGAGGACGTTCTGTGTCTGATAAAGGTTCTGTGAGGACGTTCTGTGTCTGATAAAGGTTCTGTGAGGACGTTCTGGGCCCGATAAGGGTTCAGTGAGGACGTTCTGTGTCTGATAAAGGTTCTGTGAGGACGTTCTGGGCCCGATAAGGGTTCTGTGAGGACGTTCTGTGTCTGATAAAGGTTCTGTGAGGACGTTCTGTGCCTGATAAGGGTTCAGTGAGGACGTTCTGTGCCTGATAAAGGTTCTGTGAGGACGTTCTGTGCCTGATAAGGGTTCTGTGAGGACGTTCTGTGCCCGATAAAGGTTCTGTGAGGACGTTCTGGGCCCGATAAGGGTTCTGTGAGGACGTTCTGTGTCTGATAAAGGTTCTGTGAGGACGTTCTGTGTCTGATAAGGGTTCTGTGAGGACGTTCTGAACCTGATAAAGGTTCTGTGAGGGCGTTCTGTGTCTGATAAAGGTTCTGTGAGGACGTTCTGTGTCTGATAAAGGTTCTGTGAGGACGTTCTGTGTCTGATAAGGGTTCTGTGAGGACGTTCTGGGCCCGATAAGGGTTCTGTGAGGACGTTCTGGGCCCGATAAGGGTTCTGTGAGGACGTTCTGTGTCTGATAAAGGTTCTGTGAGGACGTTCTGGGCCCGATAAGGGTTCAGTGAGGACGTTCTGTGTCTGATAAGGGTTCTGTGAGGACGTTCTGGGCCCGATAAGGGTTCTGTGAGGACGTTCTGGGCCCGATAAGGGTTCTGTGAGGACGTTCTGTGTCTGATAAAGGTTCTGTGAGGACGTTCTGGGCCCGATAAGGGTTCAGTGAGGACGTTCTGTGTCTGATAAAGGTTCTGTGAGGACGTTCTGGGCCCGATAAGGGTTCTGTGAGGACGTTCTGTGTCTGATAAAGGTTCTGTGAGGACGTTCTGTGCCTGATAAGGGTTCAGTGAGGACGTTCTGTGCCTGATAAAGGTTCTGTGAGGACGTTCTGTGCCTGATAAGGGTTCTGTGAGGACGTTCTGTGCCCGATAAAGGTTCTGTGAGGACGTTCTGGGCCCGATAAGGGTTCTGTGAGGACGTTCTGTGTCTGATAAAGGTTCTGTGAGGACGTTCTGTGTCTGATAAGGGTTCTGTGAGGACGTTCTGAACCTGATAAAGGTTCTGTGAGGGCGTTCTGTGTCTGATAAAGGTTCTGTGAGGACGTTCTGTGTCTGATAAAGGTTCTGTGAGGACGTTCTGTGTCTGATAAAGGTTCTGTGAGGACGTTCTGTGTCTGATAAAGGTTCTGTGAGGACGTTCTGTGTCTGATAAGGGTTCTGTGAGGACGTTCTGTGTCTGATAAAGGTTCTGTGAGGATGTTCTGTGTCTGATAAGGGTTCTGTGAGGACGTTCTGTGTCTGATAAAGGTTCTGTGAGGACGTTCTGTGTCTGATAAGGGTTCTGTGAGGACGTTCTGTGTCTGATAAAGGTTATGTGAGGACGTTCTGAACCTGATAAAGGTTCTGTGAGGACGTTCTGTGTCTGATAAAGGTTCTGTGAGGACGTTCTGTGTCTGATAAAGGTTCTGTGAGGACGTTCTGTGTCTGATAAAGGTTCTGTGAGGACGTTCTGTGTCTGATAAAGGTTCTGTGAGGACGTTCTGAACCTGATAAAGGTTCTGTGAGGACGTTCTGTGTCTGATAAAGGTTCTGTGAGGACGTTCTGTGTCTGATAAAGGTTCTGTGAGGACGTTCTGTGTCTGATAAAGGTTCTGTGAGGGCGTTCTGTGTCTGATAAAGGTTCTGTGAGGGCGTTCTGTGTCTGATAAAGGTTCTGTGAGGACGTTCTGAACCTGATAAAGGTTCTGTGAGGATGTTCTGTGCCTGATAAGGGTTCTGTGAGGACGTTCTGTGTCTGATAAAGGTTCTGTGAGGACGTTCTGAACCTGATAAAGGTTCTGTGAGGATGTTCTGTGCCTGATAAAGGTTCTGTGAGGATGTTCTGTGCCTGATAAGGGTTCTGTGAGGACGTTCTGTGTCTGATAAAGGTTCTGTGAGGACGTTCTGAACCTGATAAAGGTTCTGTGAGGATGTTCTGTGCCTGATAAGGGTTCTGTGAGGATGTTCTGTGCCTGATAAGGGTTCTGTGAGGACGTTCTTTGTCTGATAAGGGTTCTGTGAGGATGTTCTGTGCCTGATAAGGGTTCTGTGAGGACGTTCTTTGTCTGATAAGGGTTCTGTGAGGACGTTCTTTGTCTGATAAGGGTTCTGTGAGGATGTTCTGTGCCTGATAAGGGTTCTGTGAGGATGTTCTGTGCCTGATAAGGGTTCTGTGAGGATGTTCTGTGCCTGATAAGGGTTCTGTGAGGACGTTCTTTGTCTGATAAGGGTTCTGTGAGGATGTTCTGTGCCTGATAAGGGTTCTGTGAGGACGTTCTTTGTCTGATAAGGGTTCTGTGAGGACGTTCTGTGTCTGATAAGGGTTCTGTGAGGACGTTCTGGGCCTGATAAGGGTTCTGTGAGGACGTTCTGTGTCTGATAAAGGTTCTGTGAGGACGTTCTGTGTCTGATAAAGGTTCTGTGAGGATGTTCTGTGCCTGATAAGGGTTCTGTGAGGATGTTCTGTGCCTGATAAGGGTTCTGTGAGGAAGTTCTTTGTCTGATAAGGGTTCTGTGAGGACGTTCTGTGTCTGATAAAGGTTCTGTGAGGACATTCTGTGTCTGATAAAGGTTCTGTGAGGACGTTCTGTGCCTGATAAAGGTTCTGTGAGGACGTTCTGTTTTTGATAAAGGTTCTGTGAGGACGTTCTGTGTCTGATAAGGGTTCTGTGAGAACGTTCTGTGTCTGATAAAGGTTCTGTTAGGACGTTCTGTGTCTGATAAAGGTTCTGTGAGGACGTTCTGTGTCTGATAAAGGTTCTGTGAGGACGTTCTGTTTTTGATAAAGGTTCTGTGAGGACGTTCTGTGTCTGATAAGGGTTCTGTGAGAACGTTCTGTGTCTGATAAAGGTTCTGTTAGGACGTTCTGTGTCTGATAAAGGTTCTGTGAGGACGTTCTGTGTCTGATAAAGGTTCTGTGAGGACGTTCTGTGTCTGATAAAGGTTCTGTGAGAACGTTCTGTGTCTGATAAAGGTTCTGTGAGGACGTTCTGTGTCTGATAAAGGTTCTGTGAGAACGTTCTGTGTCTGATAAAGGTTCTGTTAGGACGTTCTGTGTCTGATAAAGGTTCTGTTAGGACGTTCTGTGTCTGATAAAGGTTCTGTGAGGACGTTCTGTGTCTGATAAAGGTTCTGTGAGAACGTTCTGTGTCTGATAAAGGTTCTGTTAGGACGTTCTGTGCCTGATAAGGGTTCTGTGAGGACGTTCTGTGTCTGATAAAGGTTCTGTGAGAACGTTCTGTGTCTGATAAAGGTTCTGTGAAGATGTTCTGGGCCTGATAAGGGTTCTGTGAGGACGTTCTGGGCCTGATAAGGGTTCTGTGAGGACGTTCTGTGTCTGATAAGGGTTCTGTGAGGACGTTCTGTGTCTGATAAAGGTTCTGTGAGGACGTTCTGGGCCTGATAAGGGTTCTGTGAGGACGTTCTGTGTCTGATAAAGGTTCTGTGAGGACGTTCTGTGTCTGATAAGGGTTCTGTGAGGACGTTCTGTGTCTGATAAGGGTTCTGTGAGGACGTTCTGTGTCTGATAAGGGTTCTGTGAGGACGTTCTGTGTCTGATAAGGGTTCTGTGAGGACGTTCTGCCCTTTGTTGCAGCAGTGAAATCGGAGCTCTCTGTGTGTCCGCAGCTCAGACTGAAACTCGACTCCTGCAGAACGTCGACTGTAGAAAGTGGAGAAACTTTCTGTTTACGGACGGAACCAAAACAAAAACCTCTCAGTAGAACTCTGTGGTCACTGGTTTTCATTCAGGTGTGAATCTAAATGTCAAAAATCCAGTTTGTGAGTCAGAATATTTAAATGTTTAGAAGAACCAGATAATGTTGGGAGTTAAACTGACGTGATTATTGATCCTCATTCATTCACATCTTTCCAGATCTGTAAACGTGTAATGAAAAGGCTGTACTGTCCCTTTAAATCCTTTACACTGACCAATGAGGTTACTGATGACATAACAGCTGGTGTCCGTGTGCATGATGCCACATGACCTCTGACACCTGGTTACCGTGGTGATAATTAAAGCTATCATGAGACGAGTGCTCTGACTTTGATTCGCTCTTATGGCAGCAGGTGACCCTCACCTGTTGGCCCCGCCCCCGCTGACTCACCTCTTTCTCACAGATAAACAGCTGGTCTCCTCTCAGAACCACAAAACGATTCTTCCAGATCTCTCTGAAGATCCCCTTTCCACAGAACTTCCTGATCCAGCCCACTTTGTCAGGCGGAGAGTTCTGCTGCACTGAGTCCGGTGGACCCTGAACAGGAAACAGGAAGCTGTGAGGGCAGGTGAGCACTTTGACAGAGAGGAACACCTGCACCTGGGTCTGTGCTGTCACACAGGTGTTCGATTCTGTTGCTCTCTTTGGTTCAGTCCTACAGTCTTATCTGTGGTGTGTTCAGGGTCCTGCTTTGTTGAAGAATCCAGTCTGTGGTGCATTCAGGGACTTATTTTGTTACAAAGTCCAGTCTGTGGTGCATTCAGGGACTTATTTTGTTACAAAGTCCAGTCTGTGGTGCATTCAGGGACTTATTTTGTGACAAAGTCCAGTCTATGGTGCATTCAGGGTCCTACTGAATGCTGCAGTTTATTTTACTGAGTGAAACTGCAGCCTCATTCCATAATAACTGAGACGGAGAAGTTTTACACCAGAACTCTGCCGACAACAGGATGGATTTTAGGTCCAGTCTATTAGGTCCAGTCTGTGGTGCATTCAGGGACTTGTTTTGTTACATAGCAGTCTGTGGTGGGGTCAGTTCTACAGTCAGCAACAGGAACCTCTGGCTGAAACCGCTCAGTTTCTTTTTCTAACTCTGTTCACACCTGAAGCTCAACACCTGGTTCGTTGTTTACGTCAGTCCTCCGGCGGGAACTAACTCCCGGTTCTACCTCTAAGCCAAACTGAACAAAAACAAACCGTGAATTTATTCTGAAAACCGGAGGTGAAGCCTGGAGGAGTGAGCGGGTCTCTCCTTCACAATAAAGGCTCATACTAATCCTTGAGGCTTTTGTTCCTCGGGCTTCGGTTTAACGGGATAAAAGCGGCAGTCGCGAGCCGCCGGTGTCGGTTCCGGTGACACTCACCCGTTTCCCGGAGTTGTTCTTCTTCATGCTGGCGGCTGTCAGGCTGCCGGCGGCGGAACTTCTCCCACTTTCACGGTAACTCCGCTATTCGTCACAGAGCGTGAGACCGGCGGGAGGAGAGATAAAAGCAGGTTAAAGCAGATTAAAGTCCGGCAGGGACACCGGAGCCTCCGCCTCAGCTCTGCCGCTCCTTGGATCTTGGTTCCGTGGTGACTTCACACACCGCCCCGCTGATGCCTGCTGCCGCCGGGCTCCGCTGAGCTCTGACCGGGTAGGAGCGGCTCTGAGAGTCGGTGTCCAGTTACTCCTCCCTCTCCTCTCCTCCCCCCACCCCGGACTCCCCGCTGGCTCAGCGGCTTCTCGGCAGCTCCACAGCGCCATCCTCCGGCGGACAGGACAGCCTCAGAACCGGATCAGAACCTGGAGTGTTCCAGCTGCTGCCTTCAGTACAGAAGAAATTATCTTATAAGGTTTTAGAGTCATGACGCGGTTCTTCTGAGCCTCAGCTGCGGTTCTGGTTAATCAGGCCGAACCTGACACCTGACGTCATGTTCTCCATCATCTCCTCCTCCTCCAACTTTTAAGCAGAAATTAAACTGTTTCCCTTTTTATCTGAAATAAACTGTTTTGTTATGATTTATTATTCAGAATATTTATATTTATATTTAACAACAAATCTGCGGATTTTTATTCAAAATGAATTGAATTTAATTGAATTTCATCCATCCATCATCCATCCATCATCCATCCATCCATCCATCCATCATCCATCCATCATCCATCCATCCATCCATCCATCATCCATCCATCCATCCATCCATCCATCCATCCATCCATCATCCATCATCCATCCATCATCCATCCATCATCCATCCATCATCCATCCATCATCCATCCATCCATCATCCATCCATCCATCCATCCATCCATCCATCCATCCATCATCCATCATCCATCCATCATCCATCCATCCATCCATCCATCATCCATCCATCCATCCATCCATCCATCCATCCATCCATCATCCATCATCCATCCATCATCCATCCATCATCCATCCATCATCCATCCATCCATCCATCCATCCATCATCCATCCATCCATCCATCCATCCATCCATCCATCCATCATCCATCATCCATCCATCATCCATCCATCATCCATCCATCATCCATCCATCATCCATCCATCCATCATCCATCCATCATCCATCCATCCTCCATCATCCATCCATCATCCATCCATCCATCATCCATCCATCCATCCATCCATCATCCATCCATCATCCATCCATCATCCATCCATCCATCATCCATCCATCATCCATCCATCCTCCATCATCCATCCATCATCCATCCATCCATCATCCATCCATCCATCCATCCATCATCCATCCATCATCCATCCATCATCCATCCATCCATCATCCATCCATCATCCATCCATCATCCATCCATCATCCATCCATCCATCATCCATCCATCATCCATCCATCCTCCATCATCCATCCATCATCCATCCATCCATCATCCATCCATCCATCCATCCATCATCCATCCATCATCCATCCATCCATCATCCATCCATCCATCCATCCATCCATCATCCATCCATCATCCATCCATCATCCATCCATCATCCATCCATCCATCATCCATCCATCATCCATCCATCCTCCATCATCCATCCATCATCCATCCATCCATCATCCATCCATCCATCCATCCATCATCCATCCATCATCCATCCATCATCCATCCATCCATCATCCATCCATCATCCATCCATCCTCCATCATCCATCCATCATCCATCCATCCATCATCCATCCATCCATCCATCCATCATCCATCCATCATCCATCCATCATCCATCCATCCATCATCCATCCATCATCCATCCATCCTCCATCATCCATCCATCCATCCATCCTCCATCATCCATCCATCATCCATCCATCCATCCATCCATCCATCCATCCATCATCCATCCATCATCCATCCATCATCCATCCATCCATCATCCATCCATCCTCCATCATCCATCCATCATCCATCCATCATCCATCCATCATCCATCCATCCATCCATCATCCATCCATCATCCATCCATCATCCATCCATCCATCCATCCATCCATCCATCATCCATCCATCATCCATCCATCATCCATCCATCCATCCATCCATCCATCATCCATCCATCATCCATCCATCATCCATCCATCCATCATCCATCCATCATCCATCATCCATCCATCCATCCATCCATCATCCATCCATCCATCCATCCATCCATCCATCATCCATCCATCCATCCATCCATCCATCCATCATCCATCCATCCATCCATCCATCCATCATCCATCCATCATCCATCCATCATCCATCCATCCATCATCCATCCATCCATCCATCCATCCATCCATCCATCATCCATCCATCCATCATCCATCCATCCATCCATCCATCCATCATCCATCCATCATCCATCCATCCATCCATCATCCATCCATCCATCCATCCATCCATCATCCATCCATCATCCATCCATCATCCATCCATCCATCATCCATCCATCATCCATCCATCCATCATCCATCCATCATCCATCCATCCATCATCCATCCATCATCCATCCATCCATCCATCATCCATCCATCATCCATCCATCATCCATCCATCCATCCATCCATCCATCATCCATCCATCATCCATCCATCATCCATCCATCCATCCATCCATCCATCATCCATCCATCATCCATCCATCATCCATCCATCCATCATCCATCCATCATCCATCCATCCTCCATCATCCATCCATCCATCCATCATCCATCCATCATCCATCCATCCATCATCCATCCATCATCCATCCATCCATCCATCCATCATCCATCCATCCATCCATCCATCATCCATCCATCCATCCATCCATCCATCCATCCATCATCCATCCATCCATCCATCATCCATCCATCATCCATCCATCATCCATCCATCATCCATCATCCATCCATCATCCATCCATCATCCATCCATCATCCATCCATCCATCATCCATCCATCATCCATCCATCATCCATCCATCCATCATCCATCCATCATCCATCCATCCATCCATCCATCCTCCATCATCCATCCATCATCCATCATCCATCCATCATCCATCATCCATCCATCCATCCATCATCCATCCATCCATCCATCCATCCATCCTCCATCATCCATCCATCCATCCATCATCCATCCATCATCCATCATCCATCCATCCATCCATCCATCCATCCATCCATCCATCATCCATCCATCCATCATCCATCCATCATCCATCCATCCATCCATCCATCCTCCATCATCCATCCATCCATCCATCATCCATCCATCATCCATCATCCATCTATCCATCCATCCATCCATCATCCATCCATCATCCATCCATCCATCCATCCATCCATCCATCCATCATCCATCCATCCATCCATCATCCATCCATCATCCATCCATCCATCATCCATCATCCATCATCCATCATCCATCCATCATCCATCCATCATCCATCCATCCATCATCCATCCATCATCCATCCATCCATCATCCATCCATCCATCCATCATCCATCCATCATCCATCCATCATCCATCATCCATCCATCATCCATCCATCATCCATCCATCATCCATCATCCATCCATCATCCATCCATCCATCATCCATCCATCCATCCATCCATCCATCCTCCATCATCCATCCATCCATCCATCATCCATCATCCATCCATCATCCATCATCCATCATCCATCCATCATCCATCCATCCATCCATCCATCCATCCATCCATCCATCCATCCATCCATCCATCCATCCATCCATCCATCATCCATCCATCCATCCATCCATCCATCCATCCATCCATCCATCCATCATCCATCCATCATCCATCCATCCATCCATCCATCCTCCATCATCCATCCATCCATCCATCATCCATCCATCATCCATCCATCCATCATCCATCATCCATCATCCATCCATCATCCATCATCCATCCATCATCCATCATCCATCCATCCATCATCCATCCATCATCCATCCATCCATCCATCCATCCTCCATCATCCATCCATCCATCCATCATCCATCCATCCATCCATCTTCTGTACCTGCCTAATCCATCGGTCGGGTCGCGGGGGGTGGAGCCTAACCCAGCGGTCACCGGCTGAGGGCGGGGTTACACCTGTACAGGTCAGCGGTCGCAGGGCCTGAACTGAATTCATGAATAATTAATCAACACAAACTCCTCAGAGCTTTGAAACCTCCGTTTCATGAGTTCTGCTTCAGTAAAGTTCTGCTGGTTCTGTTTGGACTGTTTTCATGTTTCACTGCAGCTCAGTTTCCAAAAGCTGTGAGAAATAATCGTTTCTGAATCATTAGATTCTGGATTTAATGAAAGCTTCTGTATCAGATACTGAAACATCTGATGTTGCATCCATGTTGGGAGGAGAACCTGTTTGGGCTGCACCAGGTGCTTTCAGGTTGGGTTTGTGAAGGGCACCTGTGGTTCTGATTGGTCAGAACCGCCTGAGTCCATCTTCACTGGAACAGTGATGAGCTGAAACGTCTGTTTGAACAGTCCACTGTCGAGAGGCATTCAGGTTCCTGTTGTCCAGACCGTGGTGCGTTCAGGGTCCTATTAGAACCAGGCCTAGTTCCTCTGAACTTAGCTAAATCGGACCAGAGTTGATTTGACTGTTTTTAACTCTGACCTCCATCAGTCTGCAGGTTGAGGATGTTTCTGTTGAGTATTACAGAACCTGATGAGACGGGTCAGTGAGCAAGGCTGAAGGACTGAAGTCTGTTCTAAAGACTGATTTATGTTGAATAAACGTGTTAAAGACAAAAAAGATGGTGGGAGGACAGAAAAACAACGAGTGCCTGTGGAAAAGAGACGTTTAATGTCGCTTCCTTCTCTGTGAGGACATGAAAAGTAAAAGAAAAGGACATGAAAAGTGAAAGAAAAGGACATGAAAAGTAAAAGAAAAGGACATGAAAAGTGAAAGAAAAGGACATGAAAAGTGAAAGAAAAGGACATGAAAAGTGAAAGAAAAGGACCTGAAAAGTGAAAGAAAAGGACCTGAAAAGTAAAAGAAAAGGACATGAAAAGTGAAAGAAAAGGACATGAAAAGTGAAAGAAAAGGACATGAAAAGTGAAAGAAAAGGACCTGAAAAGTGAAAGAAAAGGACCTGAAAAGTAAAAGAAAAGGACCTGAAAAGTGAAAGAAAAGGACATGAAAAGTGAAAGAAAAGGACATGAAAAGTGAAAGAAAAGGACCTGAAAAGTGAAAGAAAAGGACATGAAAAGTGAAAGAAAAGGACATGAAAAGTGAGCAGATGAGAAGAAGAAGGTGTCTTGTTGAAGGTCCGTCTGTGCAGAGCTCCAGAACCGGCCCGTCCAATGTGGAGAATCCATTCAAACTGCAGGTGGATGCAGTCAGACCGGACCTCCCGGTGCTGAACGTGTTGATGGGTCCCAGACCGGACCTCCCGGTGCTGAACGTGTTCATGGGTCCCAGACCGGACCTCCCGGTGCTGAACGTGTTCATGAGTCCCAGACCGGACCTCCCGGTGCTGAACGTGTTGATGAGTCCCAGACCGGACCTCCCGGTGCTGAACGTGTTGATGGGTCCCAGACCGGACCTCCTGGTGCTGAACATGTTCATGGGTCCCAGACCGGACCTCCTGGTGCTGAACGTGTTGATGAGTCCCAGACCGGACCTCCCGGTGCTGAACGTGTTCATTAGTCCCAGACCGGACCTCCCGGTGCTGTACGTGTTGATGAGTCCCAGACCGGACCTCCTGGTGCTGAACGTGTTGATGAGTCCCAGACCGGACCTCCTGGTGCTGAACGTGTTGATGGGTCCCAGACCGGACCTCCCGGTGCTGAACGTGTTCATTAGTCCCAGACCGGACCTCCCGGTGCTGAACATGTTCATTAGTCCCAGACCGGACCTCCTGGTGCTGAACGTGTTGATGGGTCCCAGACCGGACCTCCTGGTGCTGAACATGTTCATGGGTCCCAGACCGGACCTCCCGGTGCTGAACGTGTTCATGGGTCCCAGACCGGACCTCCTGGTGCTGAACATGTTCATTAGTCCCAGACCGGACCTCCTGGTGCTGAACATGTTCATGGGTCCCAGACCGGACCTCCCGGTGCTGAACGTGTTGATGGGTCCCAGACCGGACCTCCCGGTGCTGAACGTGTTCATGGGTCCCAGACCGGACCTCCTGGTGCTGAACGTGTTCATTAGTCCCAGACCGGACCTCCTGGTGCTGAACGTGTTCATGGGTCCCAGACCGGACCTCCCGGTGCTGAACGTGTTCATTAGTCCCAGACCGGACCTCCTGGTGCTGAACGTGTTGATGAGTCCCAGACCGGACCTCCTGGTGCTGAACGTGTTCATTAGTCCCAGACCGGACCTCCTGGTGCTGAACGTGTTCATGGGTCCCAGACCGGACCTCCCGGTGCTGAACGTGTTCATTAGTCCCAGACCGGACCTCCCGGTGCTGAACGTGTTCATTAGTCCCAGACCGGACCTCCCGGTGCTGAACGTGTTCATGGGTCCCAGACCGGACCTCCCGGTGCTGAACGTGTTCATGGGTCCCAGACCGGACCTCCTGGTGCTGAACGTGTTCATGGGTCCCAGACCGGACCTCCCGGTGCTGAACGTGTTCATTAGTCCCAGACCGGACCTCCTGGTGCTGAACGTGTTCATTAGTCCCAGACCGGACCTCCCGGTGCTGAACGTGTTCATGGGTCCCAGACCGGACCTCCCGGTGCTGAACGTGTTCATTAGTCCCAGACCGGACCTCCCGGTGCTGAACGTGTTCATTAGTCCCAGACCGGACCTCCTGGTGCTGAACGTGTTGATGAGTCCCAGACCGGACCTCCCGGTGCTGAACGTGTTCATTAGTCCCAGACCGGACCTCCTGGTGCTGAACGTGTTGATGGGTCCCAGACCGGACCTCCCGGTGCTGAACGTGTTGATGAGTCCCAGACCGGACCTCCTGGTGCTGAACGTGTTCATTAGTCCCAGACCGGACCTCCCGGTGCTGAACGTGTTCATGGGTCCCAGACCGGACCTCCTGGTGCTGAACGTGTTGATGGGTCCCAGACCGGACCTCCTGGTGCTGAACGTGTTCATGGGTCCCAGACCGGACCTCCCGGTGCTGAACGTGTTCATTAGTCCCAGACCGGACCTCCTGGTGCTGAACGTGTCGATGAGTCCCAGACCGGACCTCCCGGTGCTGAACGTGTTCATGGGTCCCAGACCGGACCTCCTGGTGCTGAACGTGTTCATTAGTCCCAGACCGGACCTCCCGGTGCTGAACGTGTCGATGAGTCCCAGACCGGACCTCCCGGTGCTGAACGTGTCGATGAGTCTCTCAGATCTGGATCACCCGGTTAATCTCTCTGGATGCCAGCAGATGTTCTGAGGCTCAGACCCGACCCGGTGTCAGTTTCTCTGGATGCCAGCAGATGTTCTGAGGCTCAGGCCCGACCCGGTTTCAGTTTCTCTGTCTGCAGATCACAAAGTGGGTCAAGCTGAGCTGGAGGCTGATCTGCAGATTATCTGCTGACTCGCCCAAAACATCAGCTTCACTCGGATCCCGGCAGCAGAATCCGGATCCAGGTCCGGATCCAGGTCCGGATCCAGGTCCGATTCGCGCCTCCACAGATCAAACGGAACCAGGGTAATTCTGCTGCTTCCAGTTTTAACCCAACAGCTTCATCGCCTGACAGGCTTTTACCCTCTGAGCCCTCCAGAACCAGCAGATGTTCTGGAAGGGAAGTGAAACCCAGAGTGGGGACGTTTTCATGGTCCGGTTTACCTTCGGTGAGTTTTTGATCAGATCCAGTCCGACAGTACGGCGCCGGTGTTCTGTTTGGATCCGTTTCAACTCCAGGATGTATCAGATGAATCAGAACAGAACCAATCACACGAAGTGATTGATCTCAGCTTTGGAAGTTTTATTATTGATTCCTGATTCTGTTCCTGTGGGCCGAGCCGCGGTTCTGTTGAATCAGAACTCATGAAGCAGCTTTCAGGTTTTTTAAATGACATCATCGCTGATTTATTTCAGCCAATCAGCTCTTTGATCAGATGCTGATCGATACAAACAAGGATCAAACAAACCGATTCCTGCTCTGAAAGACAAAAAGAGCACAATATGTCTGTGAAGCTAAAATACCGGATCAGAACCTCCTCACTGTGACCAGAACCAGAACATCAAGAACATGGACACGGACTCAAAGTTCCAGGGTGGGACTTTATTGGCAGAATCATACAAACAGCTAAATGCTTCTGAAGAACCACAGGAACACAGGCCGGTTTCCTCTGCTGCGTGAACCCGTTTCAGGCAGAAACCGCCTTCTTCTGGACTCTGATCAGGTGCTGGAACCTGCTGACTGGGTTCCTCCTGGATTCATTTGGTCTGTCTTTGATACGATTTAAACCGAGTTCGATGGAAAACAGTCGGTGAATCATCGATAAATCCCACAAAATGTTTATGAAGAAACACACAAATCATCAAGGAAACATTAAAGTCTTCAACACCTGGCTGGATGATCACCTGATCACCTGAACACCTGATCACCTGAACACCTGGAACACCTGAACACCTGGAACACCTGAACACCTGGAACACCTGAACACCTGAACACCTGATCACCTGAACACCTGGAACACCTGAACACCTGGAACACCTGAACACCTGGAACACCTGGAACACCTGAACACCTGGACACCTGAACACCTGGAACACCTGAACACCTGGAACACCTGGAACACCTGGAACACCTGAACACCTGGAACACCTGGAACACCTGAACACCTGGAACACCTGAACACCTGATCACCTGATCACCTGAACACCTGGAACACCTGAACACCTGAACACCTGGAACACCTGAACACCTGGAACACCTGAACACCTGAACACCTGAACACCTGATCACCTGGAACACCTGAACACCTGATCACCTGATCACCTGAACACCTGGAACACCTGAACACCTGAACACCTGATCACCTGGAACACCTGGAACACCTGAACACCTGAACACCTGGAACACCTGAACACCTGAACACCTGAACACCTGAACACAACCTGCCTCCCCGTCAGATACTAAATGTCAAACTAATGTCTCTTTCGCTCTGTCCTGCCACCGTCTCCTTCACATCAGGTCAGCATGTGTCCCTCAGTCCGACCAATCGGGCGCTCTCCTCCCACAGCTTCCTCGCCACCTCGTCATCCCGCCCCTCTGGAGCCGCCTCCCTCTCTGCGCAGTCGCTGCGGAAACACAGTGGTCTGGATGTCATGATTTCTGAGGACTCCAATCATTCCTCAGACAGGAAACACCTGTTAACAATCACCTGTAGGCTCACCTGTAGGCTCACCTGCAGGCTCACCTGTAGGCTCACCTGTAGGCTCACCTGTAGGCTCACCTGTAGGATCACCTGTAGGATCACCTGTAGGGTCACCTGTAGGCTCACCTGTAGGATCACCCCCTGCTGTCTGAGGCTGTGTTTTTATGATAAAGTTCACATGATGCACCTGCAGGATCACCTGTAGGCTCACCTGTAGGCTCACCTGTAGGATCACCCCCTGCTGTCTGAGGCTGTGTTTTTATGATAAAGTTCACATGATGCACCTGTAGGCTCACCTGTAGGATCACCTGTAGGCTCACCTGTAGGATCACCTGTAGGGTCACCTGTAGGCTCACCTGTAGGATCACCTGTAGGATCACCTGTAGGCTCACCTGTAGGCTCACCTGTAGGCCCACCTGTAGGCTCACCTGTAGGATCACCTGTAGGCTCACCTGTAGGCTCACTGCCTGCTGTCTGAGGCTGTGTTTGTATGATAAAGTTCACATGATGCACCTGTAGGCTCACCTGTAGGCTCACCTGTAGGGTCACCTGTAGGCTCACCTGTAGGCCCACCTGTAGGCTCACCTGTAGGCTCACCTGTAGGCTCACTGCCTGCTGTCTGAGGCTGTGTTTGTATGATAAAGTTCACATGATGCACCTGTAGGCTCACCTGTAGGGTCACCTGTAGGCTCACCTGTAGGATCACCTGTAGGGTCACCCCCTGCTGTCTGAGGCTGTGTTTGTATGATAAAGTTCACATGATGCACCTGTAGGCTCACCTGTAGGCTCACCTGTAGGCTCACCTGTAGGATCACCTGTAGGCTCACCTGTAGGTCCACCTGTAGGCTCACTGCCTGCTGTCTGAGGCTGTGTTTGTACGATAAAGTTCACATGATGCACCTGTAGGCTCACCTGCAGGCTCACCTATAGGCTCACCTGCAAGCTCACCTGTAGGCCCACCTGTAGGCTCACCTGTAGGCTCACCTGTAGGCTCACCTGCAAGCTCACCTGTAGGCTCACTGCCTGCTATCTGAGGCTGTGTTTATACGATAAAGTTCACATGATGCACCTGTAGGATCACCTGTAGGGTCACCTGTAGGATCACCTGTAGGCTCACTGCCTGCTGTCTGAGGCTGTGTTTGTACGATAAAGTTCACATGATGCACCTGTAGGATCACCTGTAGGCTCACCTGTAGGCCCACCTGTAGGATCACCTGTAGGCTCACCTGTAGGCTCACTGCCTGCTGTCTGAGGCTGTGTTTGTACGATAAAGTTCACATGATGCACCTGTAGGCTCACCTGTAGGATCACCTGTAGGCTCACCTGTAGGCTCACCTGTAGGTTCACCTGTAGGCTCACCTGTAGGCTCACTGCCTGCTGTCTGAGGCTGTGTTTGTACGATAAAGTTCACATGATGCACCTGTAGGCTCACCTGTAGGATCACCTGTAGGCTCACCTGTAGGATCACCTGTAGGCTCACCTGTAGGCCCACCTGAAGGATCACCTGTAGGCTCACCTGTAGGCTCACTGCCTGCTGTCTGAGGCTGTGTTTGTACGATAAAGTTCACATGATGCACCTGTAGGCTCACCTGTAGGATCACCTGTAGGCTCACCTGTAGGCTCACCTGTAGGTTCACCTGTAGGCTCACCTGTAGGCTCACTGCCTGCTGTCTGAGGCTGTGTTTGTACGATAAAGTTCACATGATGCACCTGTAGGCTCACCTGTAGGATCACCTGTAGGCTCACCTGTAGGCCCACCTGAAGGATCACCTGTAGGCTCACCTGTAGGCTCACTGCCTGCTGTCTGAGGCTGTGTTTGTACGATAAAGTTCACATGATGCACCTGCAGGATCACCTGTAGGCTCACCTGTAGGCTCACCTGTAGGCTCCCCTGGAGGCTCACCTGTAGGATCACCTGTAGGCTCACCTGCAGGCTCACCTGTAGGCTCACTGCCTGCTGTCTGAGGCTGTGTTTGTACGATAAAGTTCACATGATGCACCTGTAGGCTCACCTGTAGGATCACCTGTAGGATCACCTGTAGGATCACCTCTAGGCTCACCTGTAGGCTCACTGCCTGCTGTCTGAGGCTGTGTTTGTACGATAAAGTTCACATGATGCACCTGTAGGCTCACCTGTAGGCTCACCTGTAGGATCACCTGTAGGCTCACCTGTAGGCCCACCTGTAGGCTCACCTGTAGATTCACCTGTAGGCTCACCTGGAGGCTCACCTGTAGGCTCACCTGTAGGATCACCTGTAGGCTCACCTGTAGGCTCACTGCCTGCTGTCTGAGGCTGTGTTTGTACGATAAAGTTCACATGATGCACCTGTAGGATCACCTGTAGGCTCACCTGTAGGCCCACCTGTAGGATCACCTGTAGGCTCACCTGTAGGCTCACTGCCTGCTGTCTGAGGCTGTGTTTGTACGATAAAGTTCACATGATGCACCTGTAGGCTCACCTGTAGGATCACCTGTAGGCTCACCTGTAGGCTCACCTGTAGGTTCACCTGTAGGCTCACCTGTAGGCTCACTGCCTGCTGTCTGAGGCTGTGTTTGTACGATAAAGTTCACATGATGCACCTGTAGGCTCACCTGTAGGATCACCTGTAGGCTCACCTGTAGGATCACCTGTAGGCTCACCTGTAGGCCCACCTGAAGGATCACCTGTAGGCTCACCTGTAGGCTCACTGCCTGCTGTCTGAGGCTGTGTTTGTACGATAAAGTTCACATGATGCACCTGTAGGCTCACCTGTAGGATCACCTGTAGGCTCACCTGTAGGATCACCTGTAGGCTCACCTGTAGGCTCACCTGTAGGTTCACCTGTAGGCTCACCTGTAGGCTCACTGCCTGCTGTCTGAGGCTGTGTTTGTACGATAAAGTTCACATGATGCACCTGTAGGCTCACCTGTAGGATCACCTGTAGGCTCACCTGTAGGCCCACCTGAAGGATCACCTGTAGGCTCACCTGTAGGCTCACTGCCTGCTGTCTGAGGCTGTGTTTGTACGATAAAGTTCACATGATGCACCTGCAGGATCACCTGTAGGCTCACCTGTAGGCTCACCTGTAGGCTCCCCTGGAGGCTCACCTGTAGGATCACCTGTAGGCTCACCTGCAGGCTCACCTGTAGGCTCACTGCCTGCTGTCTGAGGCTGTGTTTGTACGATAAAGTTCACATGATGCACCTGTAGGCTCACCTGTAGGATCACCTCTAGGCTCACCTGTAGGCTCACTGCCTGCTGTCTGAGGCTGTGTTTGTACGATAAAGTTCACATGATGCACCTGTAGGCTCACCTGTAGGCTCACCTGTAGGCTCACCTGTAGGCTCACCTGTAGGCTCACCTGTAGGCTCCCCTGGAGGCTCACCTGTAGGATCACCTGTAGGCTCACCTGCAGGCTCACCTGTAGGCTCACTGCCTGCTGTCTGAGGCTGTGTTTGTACGATAAAGTTCACATGATGCACCTGTAGGCTCACCTGTAGGATCACCTCTAGGCTCACCTGTAGGCTCACTGCCTGCTGTCTGAGGCTGTGTTTGTACGATAAAGTTCACATGATGCACCTGTAGGCTCACCTGTAGGCTCACCTGTAGGCTCACCTGTAGGCTCACCTGTAGGCTCACCTGTAGGCTCCCCTGGAGGCTCACCTGTAGGCTCACCTGTAGGCTCACCTGTAGGCTCACCTGTAGGATCACCTGTAGGCTCACCTGGAGGCTCACCTGTAGGCTCACCTGTAGGATCACCTGTAGGCTCACCTGTAGGCTCACCTGTAGGATCACCTGCAGGCTCACCGCCTGAGGCTGTGTTTTTATGATAAAGTTCACATGACCATAAACTGTAGACGCAGGTATCTGCAGGTTAAAGCTGACTGACAACAGAACACAGAACATCCACAAACCCGAGTGCAAGTGTGTTTTAGCCCCGCCCCCTACCTGAAGTAGCAGCCAGATCGCTCCTCCAGGCCAGGTGTCACGGCACAGAACACAGTGGTCTGACAGCCCTGCCACGGAGTCTTCATCAGCAGCAGGGCGGGAAGCCTCAACAGCGCCCCCAGCAGCGGGAACCAGCCCTCCACATGGCGGCCCAGCTCGGTCCGGATCACACCCGGGTGGAGGCAGAAGGCCGACACACCTGAGCCTGCAGGACAGGTGAGAGTCAGGAGGTGTGGTGACCAATCACAGCACGGCTCGGAGCTGAAGCAATAAGTCTTCCTCCAGATTAAGCATCACAACTGTTTCTAGTGTTGTGAGGACCTCTGAGTGTTTTCAGTGTTTGTGAGGACCTCTGAGTGTTTTCAGTATTTGTGAGGACCTCTGAGTATTTTCAGTGTTTGTGAGGACCTCTGTGTATTTTGGGTGTTCAGTGTTTGTGAGGACCTCTGTGTATTTTGGGTTTTCAGTGTTTGTGAGGACCTCTGTGTATTTTGGGTTTTCAGTGTTTGTGAGGACCTCTGAGTGTTTGTGAGGACCTCTGAGTGTTTGTGAGGACCTCTGAGTGTTTGTGAGGACCTCTGAGTGTTTTCAGTGTTTGTGAGGACCTCTGTGTATTTTGGGTTTTCAGTGTTTGTGAGGACCTCTGTGTATTTTGGGTTTTCAGTGTTTGTGAGGACCTCTGTGTATTTTGGGTTTTCAGTGTTTGTGAGGACCTCTGAGTGTTTGTGAGGACCTCTGAGTGTTTTCAGTGTTTGTGAGGACCTCTGAGTGCTTTCAGTGTTTGTGAGGACCTCTGAGTGTTTTCAGTGTTTGTGAGGACCTCTGAGTATTTTCAGTGTTTGTGAGGACCTCTGTGTATTTTGGGTGTTCAGTGTTTGTGAGGACCTTTTATACGCTGTGCGAGCTCTCGTGTAAACAGGACATTGGCCAGTTTGCTCTGTCTGTAGCTCTCCAGAGCGCTGTACGGCTTTCTGCTGAAGAACAGGTCATCAAAGTCAATACGACCTGAAAAACAGAAAATAAAAAAAAACAGTCAAAGAACCTCAGAGATCTGAAACATCAAATAATTTACGATCAGAGGTCAGGGGTCATACCCCCACGGTGGGCGATAGATGACACATTGATCACACGGCTAGGGGCGGAGCTCTTCATCATTGGCAACAGCAGATTGGTCAGCAGGAAGTGACCCAGGTGATTCACAGCCAGTTGAGTCTCAAAACCATCTTCTGTCAGCCATCTTGGACACATCATCACTCCTGCAGGAAGACAGAGAGTCAGTCAGGTAGACAGGTGAACAGACAGACAGGTGAACAGACAGACAGGTGAACAGACAGACAGGTGAACAGACAGAAAGACAGACAGGTGAGCAGACAGACAGACAGACAGGTGAGCAGACAGACAGACAGACAGGTGAGCAGACAGACAGACAGGTGAACAGACAGACAGACAGACAGGTGAACAGACAGACAGGTGAACAGACAGACAGACAGACAGGTGAGCAGACAGACAGACAGGTGAGCAGACAGACAGACAGACAGGTGAACAGACAGACAGGTGAACAGACAGACAGGTGAACAGACAGAAAGACAGACAGGTGAGCAGACAGACAGACAGGTGAGCAGACAGACAGACAGGTGAACAGACAGACAGGTGAACAGACAGACAGTCAGGTAGACAGGTGAACAGACAGACAGACAGACAGACAGACAGGTGAACAGACAGACAGACAGGTGAACAGACAGACAGGTGAACAGACAGACAGGTGAACAGACAGACAGGTGAACAGACAGACAGACAGACAGGTGAGCAGACAGACAGACAGGTGAGCAGACAGACAGACAGACAGGTGAACAGACAGACAGGTGAACAGACAGACAGGTGAACAGACAGAAAGACAGACAGGTGAGCAGACAGACAGACAGGTGAGCAGACAGACAGACAGGTGAACAGACAGACAGACAGGTGAACAGACAGACAGGTGAACAGACAGACAGTCAGGTAGACAGGTGAACAGACAGACAGACAGACAGACAGACAGGTGAACAGACAGACAGACAGGTGAACAGACAGACAGGTGAAAAGACAGACAGACAGGTGAACAGACAGACAGACAGGTGAACAGACAGACAGACAGGTAGACAGGTGAACAGACAGACAGACAGACAGACAGGTGAACAGACAGACAGGTGAAAAGACAGACAGACAGGTGAACAGACAGACAGACAGGTGAACAGACAGACAGACAGACAGGTGAACAGACAGACAGACAGACAGACAGGTGAACAGACAGACAGACAGGTGAACAGACAGGTGAACAGACAGACAGACAGGTGAACAGACAGACAGTCAGGTAGACAGGTGAACAGACAGACAGACAGACAGACAGGTGAACAGACAGACAGGTGAAAAGACAGACAGACAGGTGAACAGACAGACAGACAGGTGAACAGACAGACAGTCAGGTAGACAGGTGAACAGACAGACAGACAGGTGAACAGATAGACAGGTGAACAGACAGACAGACAGGTGAACAGACAGACAGGTGAACAGACAGACAGACAGGTGAACAGACAGACAGACAGACAGACAGGTGAACAGATAGACAGGTGAACAGACAGACAGACAGGTGAGCTCACCTGCATTGTTAATGAGGATGTCCAGCCTGTCTTCACTGTCCAGGAAGTCTTTGGCAAACTGTGTTACGGAGTAAATGGAGGCAAGGTCCAGGTGTCTGACAACTACATTCCCGTTTCCTGTTGAGCTCCGGATGTCCTCCGCCGCCTGCTTGGCCCGAGTCAGATCTCTGCAGGCCATCACCACCCGGGCCCCTAGTGAATGAAATGTGTTTCAGGAGTTTGTCAGGATGTTGAGTTTATGTTCAGCAGTTTTTCTGAATCCTGCAGGAGTCGATGATGTCATCACATGCAGGACATAAACAACCAGGGTCAGAAAGGCTGAAACAATCCGAGCCGATTACAAGGATTAAGAATCCGCTGAGAGTCGGTTAGCGCTCACGGTTTTAGGAGCATGTTCACATTTCCACTTTCATCTGGTTGTGACAGAATAAACCTTTCTTCAGGTGTTCCTGTTACTCAAACTAAAAAAGGAATCCAACAGTGACAGCTGCATGTGTTCAACATCAGTCTGCAGACAGCTCGTTTCCTCCTGCAGGTCACTTCAGGATCTCATCTTAGAAAAAGTGAGAAAAGCTTGCATGTGTTGGGACTGATGGACGTAAAACTGGAAACTTGGAACTGAACCAGGAAACTAAAGTTTTAGGTTTTATGATACATGAGGAGTCAGCTGAAAACAAACCATGTTGTTGATGTAGAAGCTGGAAAGGTTTGTTAATGAGGGCATGAGACTCTGATGTGAAGCTCTGCTTCACATTTAATTACTTTTATTAACTCATTACATAAACTGTTGTAATAAAAGTTGTTTTTATCTGTAAGTCATAATCAGACTGTGACTCCTATTCATACCAGTAGTTGATCTAACCTGTACCATCCACTGATGCTATCATAATACACAGTTCATGGTGAACATGTCTGAGTTCGCTGTAAGCTAGCAGTTAGCTGTAAGCTAGCAGTTAGCTGTAAGTTAGCAGTTAGCTGTAAGCTAGCAGTTAGCTGTAAGTTAGCAGTTAGCTGTAAGTTAGCAGTGTAGCAGTAAGTTAGCTGTAAATTAGCAGTTAGCTGTAAGCTAGCAGTTAGCTGTAAGCTAGCAGTTAGCTGTAAGTTAGCAGTTAGCTGTAAGTTAGCAGTGTAGCAGTAAGTTAGCAGTGTAGCAGTAAGTTAGCTGTAAATTAGCAGTTAGCTGTAAGCTAGCAGTTAGCTGTAAGCTAGCAGTTAGCTGTAAGTTAGCAGTTAGCTGGAAGTTAGCAGTGTAGCAGTAAGTTAGCTGTAAGTTAGCAGTTAGCTGTAAGCTAGTAGTTAGCTGTAAGCTAGCAGTTAGCTGTAAGTTAGAAGTGTAGCAGTAAGTTAGCTGTAAGTTAGCAGTTAGCTGTAAGTTAGCAGTTAGCTGTAAGTTAGCAGTGTAGCAGTAAGTTAGCTGTAAGTTAGCAGTTAGCTGTAAGCTAGTAGTTAGCTGTAAGCTAGCAGTTAGCTGTAAGTTAGCAGTGTAGCAGTAAGTTAGCTGTAAGTTAGCAGTTAGCTGTAAGTTAGCAGTTAGCTGTAAGTTAGCAGTGTAGCAGTAAGTTAGCTGTAAGTTAGCAGTTAGCTGTAAGCTAGCAGTTAGCTGTAAGCTAGCAGTTAGCTGTAAGTTAGCAGTTAGCTGTAAGTTAGCAGTGTAGCAGTAAATTAGCTGTAAGTTAGCAGTTAGTTGTAAGTTAGCAGTTAGTTGCAAGTTAGCAGTTAGCTGTAAGTTAGCAGCAGATGCTAGCAAACAATGCTTTCTCATCAACAGTAATGGACCAAGCCGGAGATGTGCACAGCCTAAATCAGTTTATTGATTGATGAGTCTCTGTGATCAATCAGTGTTTGTGTCTGCTGTGCTGTGATTGCACGACGTCATTCGGAGGCATTGCTAACATACAGATCAGCAGGTTTCAGAACCTTCTCCAGAGCGGGACGTAACCTTTAGGCTGAGCTCACCTGCAGAACACCTGTCAGGTGACTTGGAGAAAACCCGGTCTCACCTCTGCCTGCCAGGTCTCTGCTGGTCTCTCTGCCGATGCCGGTGTTCGCTCCGGTAACCAGAACCGTCTTTCCATCCAGACGAACCGAACAACGACACACTCCACCTGCGACCCACTTCCTGAGGACTGTAACACCTGCACACACACACACACACACACACACACACACACACAGACACACACACACACACACACACACAGACACACACACAGACAGACACACACACACACAGACACACACACACACACACACACACACACACACACACACACACACAGACACACACACACACAGACACACACAGACACACACACAGACACACACACACACACACACACACACAGACACACACACAGACACACACACACACACACACACCCACAGACACACACACACACACACACCCACAGACACACACACAGACACACACACACACACACACACACACACACACACACACACCCACAGACACACACACACACACACACCCACAGACACACACACAGACACACACACACACACACACACACACAGACACACACACAGACACACACACACACAGCAGCTGTTATGGAGATGATAAGAAAATACTTTGATAATTCAAGTTTTATCATATTTTGTTTTTGAGGACGATTAGTTTTACTTTTCATGATGAAATATGTTTAGCTGAAAATACTCAAAACAAAGCTTCTTTGCATTAAACAGGATCTGTTCTGCAGGATCTGTTCTGCAGGATCTGTTCTGCAGGATCTGTTCTGCAGGATCTGTTCTGCAGGATCTGTTCTGATATCACAAAACAAATAAAACACTAAAAAACCAGAAAAACACTAAATTAACAGTAAATACATCAAATGCAATGGAAATAAATGTAAAACAGTAAAACCACAAAATAAAACAGAAAAATCCCTAAATAAAAGAGGTAAGACCCCCCCGCCTACATCTAAGGATCTGAATAAACGTGAAACATGCTCCTGTTGTTTCATCCAGAACCTTCTTGATCTTTTATCTTTAAAAGTCTTTAATTCTTTAAGTTACAGAAGATAAACTCTGAGTAAAACTGTTTACATCAATCCGAGGAGTTCCCTGCAGACAGGAAGTTATTGATCATGAATCAGAAGTATCTTACAGATCAGAGCGACTCCCAGCGCAGCGCCGCACCTCAGCAGCAGGCCCCCCAGGTCCTCCCCCAGCTCTGAGGCGCTGCTCCGGGGCCACGGCAGCACCAGGAAGTCCGCCGGACTCGCAGCTTTCATCCCTGCAGGTCAGAACAGACTGAGACATGCGGCGGGCCGAGCCGAGGGGGCAGATTAAGAGATTAGAACAGATTATGCAGCCAAAAGCTACTTTGAGATCAGTTACAGAACAGGAAGGCTCGGCCACAACAAGACGGTTGCCCTGGCAACCCAGAACCTGGGATGGATCCAGAGCAAAGTTCATAGGATTCTGAGGCCGGTTTCATTCATGGACTCCAGAGAGTTTCCACAGTCGTTTAACTCCACAGCTGGAGGTTCTCTGTGAGGTTCTCAGAGCTGCAAATGTTGGCCTGAGTCGGGCCACAGGAAGCAGGGCGTGATGGAACCGGTTCCCATGACGACTGTGGCACCCAACATGTCCACATTCTGTGAAGAAACTTTAGCTCATCAGAAAAGACCAGCAGCTGGTGTGAAGGCTCCGGGATAATCTGTCAACACGTTGTTGAGTCTGACTGGAACAGAACAGCCCCCCCTGCAGGCAGAGCGGGTAACTGCACACACACCGAGGATAACAGTGTCTTTCCCAGGTTTTACAGATAAATGTGCCTGTAATGAGGTTCTAAAATCCACAGTTTCCCAACTTCCAGTTTGTCCGGGTTTCATAGTTGGACCCAAGAATCAGACAGCAGGTCACAAGTTTAAAAGATTTATTTACAGCAAGGGGGGGTGAAGGAGCGATCGGGCTGAAGTCGAGGCGGCGCTGATGGCCTGGGGGTGTCTGAGAAGAGCTGGAAGGTGCAGGGTGACAGGTAGGCAGAGTTCAGGGGAACCAGGTACAAACCTCTCCCAGGTTACCCGGAGAACTGGAGCCACAGGTTGTCAGCAGGCAGGTGAGTTTCCAGAGAAGGCAGTGATCCCCCTGAATGTGCAGCAAGGAGGCAACACAGAGGGCTCCCACAGTGAGACAGGTGGTGCTGCAGGGGAGTAAACTGTTGCTACAGGGCCGGTTCTAGGGTCCGAGGTTTAGGGGCGCCGGGCACCCACCCATATCATTAAGGCATCCTGGGGGCGTTTGGTGCCATCCTGTTCAATGAATATGGCCCACATTCTCCAGAAGATATTCATCTGAATTCTTCATATATTTTCCATTGTGGTTTTCAAAAGGTTCCTTCAGGCTGAAGTTTGCAGTGATTTGGTCCAGAGGAAACTGGGCATCAAACCGGCTCCTGCTGATTGGTGGGCAGCCGCTCTGCATCCATGTCTGCTGGAAACATGTTTCTGACTCACATCATTTCCTGGTTTTACTCCCCGTGCCTCATTCTTTACAACTGATGACTATTAACTTTTATTTATTCATGATGCTACATAATCTTCCACTTTGGGATCAATAAAGTATTATTCAGATCAATATGCCAGTGTTGGAAAGTCAAATCCAGTGAAGTGAGGAAAGCTTTTAATGCTGGTCCCTTTTTAATCAGTTTTAAGGATGCGTGGGATCAATAAATTTATCAATCTGCCTCCTTGACAGATGGAAATTTAAGTTATTAAGTTATTTTTAATTCTGGAGTCGGGAACGTTCAGGTTTTCTTTGTTCTGGTGTCATTTTTTTAATTTGGGGGATTTTAAATAAATGATTTATATGAAATAAATTTGACCAGTTTCCACATTTAATTGACAGATTAAGTGATAAATCCGTGAATTCTGGTGAAATCAGCTGCGGGTGTTTGCGGAACTGAGCTGAAGTCCTGGTCAGAAAATTCAGTTTGAAATTTTATTTCAGTTCAGCTGGTGACGTCACACTGCGTGGCCCCGCCCAATCTCGAACAACAAAAACAAAATGGCGCCCTGCCCTGTCAGCGCCTGCTGTTTTGGCGCCTCCCGGCCTCTGTAGTGGACCTTCGAAGTGTTTGTGTGAGTGTCAGCGACCGCCGGCTCCGCCGCTGCGGCTCACTGGAGACTCGGCGGCCGCGGAGGAGCGTCACCTGGAGGCAGCCTGAAAACCCGCGGCTCGCTGCTGCGGATCGGACTTCAGTTCCTCCAGAAAAATTTCACGGACCAATGAGAGACGGCGCCGTCTGAAAGGGAAGTGACGTAGGACGCGTGTGGACCAATCAGCGCCCCTGATAGAGGCAGTGGAAGGAAAGCCCGCCCCCTGCATGTCGAACCACAGCGCGCCTGAAGAAGAACCGTAGACCCGTCCGAACTCCGCGGGCTCCTCCAGCAGCAGGTAAGACCGGTTCGGTCTCACCCGGTCCGGGGCTTAGTGTTACCCCGGACCGACGGAGGTGGTTCAGCTGCGCTCGTGTGTGAGAGCGAGCTGCCGCCGCGGGGCGGTGAGGGCAGACAGCGGACCCGAAGCGCTACTTCTGGGGGATGAGCGGCGCTCTCAGTCCGGCTCTTTGCGCGCTGTGCCCCGCATTCATCCTTAGCTGGTCTGACTGGGCCCGGTGCTTCTCCTGGACCCGCCCGGACTGGAAGTTTCCCTCCAGCGGGACAGAGAAGCTTCAGCTGGGTCACAAAGAGAAGCAACAACCTGGGGCCGCAGCGCCCCCTGCGGCCGCAGCTGGAACTGCTCTGACGCGGTTCCAGTAGAGCTTTATTCTGCAGCCGGGAAACACCTGGACAGGTGTTACACTCTGAAATGCATGCTTTCCGCCAGACTGACACGTTTATTAGTGCCAGTGTGTGACAGAAGTAGTTGTTCTGCTGGTTGAATGTGTGTTTGGACCCTGAGATCCGGACTCTGGTTCAGATCTCCAGAATTTCCCTCTGATGGTTTTCGGTGCTGAAAAAACATCATAATTAACAAATTAGCAGGGTTCCACGATTATGGCTAAACTGTTAATGCTGATTATTCAGAGTGTTTCTTCCTCTCCTCCATGAGCAGAACTTCCATCCACTCTGAGAGTTCCTGCTTCTGCTCCTCAGAACCAAGCTGCTGATCCAGATAAACTCAGAATAAAAAGCTTCTCACAGAATGGACCAACCGGGCCCTGCTTTCTCTTCCTGTTTAATGATTCAAACAGAGGAAACCGGGTCGGTGCTGGTTGATGTTGGACCGTTTTTGGACCGTTTTTCCTGCAGTTTGTGTTCAGATGCTTCAGGAACTCTGCAGCTGACCTGTTCCTGGTTAGCTTCACCTGAACCCAAACAGCAGGTGATGGAACCGGCTCTTTGGGTTCTGTAGATCTGTCCTCAGGTCGCTGCTGGTCCAAACCAGGAAGCTCGTAGAACAGCTGTGATTGGCTCATGCAGGCAGGTGTTCAGCAGGGAGCGCTGCTGGGTTTGTTTCAAACTTCAGACGATCATCGTTTCGTTGGATCTGAGATTCGATAAGTTGTTCGGCCCGACTTCAGAGTTCTGGATGTTTTAAGGGCAGCTGATGTAAAAAGGAAGCATCTGGTTCAGATTTGGGTTCTGCTCATCCTTCGGTGTGTCCATCAGAACCACTGGTCAGGCGTCTGCTTTGAAGTGAGAGCCTCAGTGATGTCATCAGCAGCATCACTGTGACATCATCATGAGGTCACCTGTAACGATGATGATCTCATGGCGTCGGGTCGTTCCAGCTCCTGAAGGAGGTCATGTGATGGGATTTAAAGCTCAGATTTTTACCCCCAAAAGAAATCATTCAAAATAAGTTCTGATTTAATTTGATGAATGAAACCAATCTGATTACAAAAATAACCTTTAATGAAAAGGGAGGCTGGGGAAAGGGTTTGGATCTGCTGCAGAAGCTCCTCAGAACCCAGTTCTCCTGGATAAAATGCTCCTGTTCAGCTGCCTGGTTCTGTTCAGCTGCCTGGTTCTGTTCAGCCGCCTGGTTCTGTTCAGCTGCCTGGTTCTGTTCAGCCGCCTGGTTCTGTTCAGCTGCCTGGTTCTGTTCAGCTGCCTGGTTCTGTTCAGCTGCCTGGTTCTGTCCAGCTACCTGGTTCTGTCCAGCTGCCTGGTTCTGTTCAGCCGCCTGGTTCTGTTCAGCTGCCTGGTTCTGTTCAGCTGCCTGGTTCTGTCCAGCTGCCTGGTTCTGTTCAGCTGCCTGGTTCTGTCCAGCTACCTGGTTCTGTCCAGCTACCTGGTTCTGTTCAGCTGCCTGGTTCTGTTCAGCCGCCTGGTTCTGTTCAGCTGCCTGGTTCTGTCCAGCTGCCTGGTTCTGTTCAGCCGCCTGGTTCTGTTCAGCTGCCTGGTTCTGTTCAGCCGCCTGGTTCTGTTGAACCAGAGGAGCATGACCCCTGTCCAGCTGCCTGGTTCTGTCCAGCTGCCTGGTTCTGTTCAGCCGCCTGGTTCTGTCCAGCTGCCTGGTTCTGTCCAGCTGCCTGGTTCTGTTCAGCCGCCTGGTTCTGTTCAGCTGCCTGGTTCTGTTCAGCTGCCTGGTTCTGTCCAGCTACCTGGTTCTGTCCAGCTGCCTGGTTCTGTTCAGCCGCCTGGTTCTGTTCAGCCGCCTGGTTCTGTTGAACCAGAGGAGCATGACCCCTGTCCAGCTGCCTGGTTCTGTCCAGCTCCCTGGTTCTGTCCAGCTCCCTGGTTCTGTTCAGCTGCCTGGTTCTGTTGGACCAGAGGTCCTCTCTGATCACAGGTTCACAGCTTCCTGTAACTTCCTGCTTTCCAGCTGGTCCAAAGTGTTCATCCTGGGGATGAACCGGGTCTCTGATGCCGACACGTTGAAACGGCGCTAACGGTACCTGCAGCAGGCGTCTGTGGCGGCGGCCTTTAGCATCCCCCCCCCCCAGGTGCTGCTGCTGTTGGCTGCAACAACCTTTGAACTCTGGAGAACCGAACCGGTTCCAGAAAGCAGCAGAAACTGCAGAAGTTGCTGTGGGCGGGGGGGCGGGGCCTGAACTACGGAAGCCCAGAGGAGTTAAAGAGGAAACCCGTTTATTAAGAAACTGTCCTCAAAGTGGAACTGACCCATAAAATCGTTGTTTAGCCTCTGATGATGAAGGTCAGAGGTCACCTCTCTGTTGTGGTTTCCATAGCAACATGGACACGGAGTTGTTTATGGAGTGTGAGGAGGAGGAGCTGGAGCCATGGCAACAGGTGGACGACAGCGTGGAGGAGGATGATATGGACTTCACAGACTCCTACGGCGAGCCAGGTGAGGCGCACACGCGTGCACGTGCACGTGCACGCTCCCATCAGGTGTCATTTTACACTCTGTATTTGGAGGAAACGGCGTCCTGCCGCTCTTTAACCATTTATTATTCAAACGGTGTGAAACGGGCCAAATGTGGCGAGCTATTCACACCTGTGCGTTTCTGTAGTTGAAGATTCGCTGTCTCCACTTCCTGCCTCTGAGACTCCGCCCCCCAGGACTCCTCCCCGCGCCACACCTGCCCCAGCAGGTAACCACCGTTCAGCCTGACCTCCCGTTGCACAGAAACAGGTGTCATAACTCAGTTTCTGTCCTCAGCTTCGTCACCTGTGCGGATCGTTTCCTCCTCTGCGATGCCCCCCCCTCCTCCTCCTCCCTCCATCACTGCCTCCTCCACCCTTTGCCTGCCCGCCTGCTCGGCCCCGCCCTTGATGGCGCAGGCTCCGCCCCTCTTTCTGACGCAGACTGCAAGTGGAACGTTTCTTCTCCCAGCAGCCCCAGGGTCAGGCGGCGCCCAGCCCATCCTCCTCACCACACAGGTACGCAAAACAGGTGCACCCTGCTGGTTTTATCAGGTGAGTCATTCTGAGGCACCTGCTGTCTGTAAGATATAGTAAGATACAGATGTGCAGGTTAACAAGTGAGATACAGATGTGCGGTTAATAAGTGAGATACAGATGTGCAGGTAAGAAGTAAGATACAGATGTGCAGGTTAATGAGTGAGATACAGATGTGCAGGTAAGGAGTAAGATACAGATGTGCGGGTAAGAAGTAAGATACAGATGTGCGGGTGATAAGTAAGATACAGATGTGCGGGTAAATAAGTAAGATACAGATGTGCGGGTAAGAAGTAAGATACAGATGTGCAGGTAATAAGTAAGATACAGATGTGCGGGTAAGAAGTAAGATACAGATGTGCGGGTAAGAAGTAAGATACAGATGTGCAGGTTAATGAGTGAGATACAGATGTGCAGGTAAGAAGTAAGATACAGATGTGCGGGTAAGAAGTAAGATACAGATGTGCGGGTGATAAGTAAGATACAGATGTGCGGGTAAATAAGTAAGATACAGATGTGCGGGTAAGAAGTAAGATACAGATGTGCAGGTAATAAGTAAGATACAGATGTGCGGGTAAGAAGTAAGATACAGATGTGCGGGTAAGAAGTAAGATACAGATGTGCAGGTGATAAGTAAGATACAGATGTGCGGGTAAGAAGTAAGATACAGATGTGCGGGTAAGAAGTAAGATACAGATGTGCAGGTGATAAGTAAGATACAGATGTGCAGGTGATAAGTAAGATACAGATGTGCAGGTGATAAGTAAGATACAGATGTGCGGGTAAATAAGTAAGATACAGATGTGCGGGTAAGAAGTAAGATACAGATGTGCGGGTAAGAAGTAAGATACAGATGTGCAGGTTAATAAGTGAGATACAGATGTGCAGGTTAATAAGTGAGATACAGATGTGCGGGTAAATAAGTAAGATACAGATGTGCGGGTAAGAAGTAAGATACAGATGTGCAGGTGATAAGTAAGATACAGATGTGCGGGTGATAAGTAAGATACCGATGTGCGGGTGATAAGTAAGATACAGATGTGCGGGTAAATAAGTAAGATACAGATGTGCGGGTAAGAAGTAAGATACAGATGTGCAGGTAATAAGTGAGATACAGATGTGCGGGTAATAAGTGAGATACAGATGTGCGGGTAAGAAGTAAGATACAGATGTGCGGGTGATAAGTAAGATACAGATGTGCGGGTGATAAGTAAGATACAGATGTGCGGGTAAATAAGTAAGATACAGATGTGCAGGTAATAAGTGAGATACAGATGTGCAGGTAATAAGTGAGATACAGATGTGCGGGAGATAAGTAAGATACAGATGTGCAGGTTAATAAGTGAGATACAGATGTGCAGGTTAAGAAGTGAGATACAGATGTGCAGGTTAAGAAGTGAGATACAGATGTGCAGGTTAAGAAGTGAGATACAGATGTGCAGGTTAATAAGTGAGATACAGATGTGCAGGTAATAAGTGAGATACAGATGTGCGGGAGATAAGTAAGATACAGATGTGCAGGTTAATAAGTGAGATACAGATGTGCAGGTTAAGAAGTGAGATACAGATGTGCGGGTAAAGAAGTGAGATACAGATGTGCGGGTAAGAAGTAAGATACAGATGTGCGGGTGATAAGTAAGATACAGATGTGCGGGTGATAAGTAAGATACCGATGTGCGGGTGATAAGTAAGATACAGATGTGCGGGTAAATAAGTAAGATACAGATGTGCGGGTAAGAAGTAAGATACAGATGTGCGGGTAATAAGTAAGATACAGATGTGCGGGTAATAAGTGAGATACAGATGTGCGGGTAAGAAGTAAGATACAGATGTGCGGGTGATAAGTAAGATACAGATGTGCGGGTAAATAAGTAAGATACAGATGTGCAGGTAATAAGTGAGATACAGATGTGCAGGTAATAAGTGAGATACAGATGTGCGGGAGATAAGTAAGATACAGATGTGCGGGAGATAAGTAAGATACAGATGTGCGGTTAATAAGTGAGATACAGATGTGCGGTTAATAAGTGAGATACAGATGTGCAGGTGATAAGTGAGATACAGATGTGCGGTTAATAAGTGAGATACAGATGTGCGGTTAATAAGTGAGATACAGATGTGCGGGTAAGAAGTGAGATACAGATGTGCGGGTTAATAAGTGAGATACAGATGTGCGGTTAACGAAAGCAGAGGCAGCAGGAGAGAAGCTAACAGATGTTAACACAGCTGGATGTTAGCTAGAAAGCTAATAGCTGCTGTTCAGGGGGATGTTTGGAGCCGGCAACCTTAATAAATGTGTTAGTTTCTCCTTTCTGACCGGGTTGTGGTTCAGGGCTGATGTTGGAACCGGGTCAGAACCGGGTCATGTTCAGAACCTGTTGGAACTTTAACGTTTGGTGACATTTGGACCCATGGTTCTGATGGTTCTGTAGCGTCCTGTTGGCCTGATTCCGCTGTTTCCTGTGGGCAGGGCTTCCAGGTTCCCACGGTGATGAACCCCGGGACCCCGCTGCTGCTGAACCTGCAGCCGGGTCAGACGATGCAGCCGCTCACGCTGATCCAGTGTAGGTCCACCTGATCAATCAGAGCTACCATTGATCCCTGCAGAACACTTATCATTGCTTCTCTTGTCCCTGCAGCCCCGTCTCTGGGTCAGCTGGTCCGGCCCAGTGTGGGCGTGTCCCCGGTGCTGCCCCAGGGACAAGCTGTGCAGACCAGGCCAGGCCCCGCCCCCTCAGGAGGCCCCGCCCAACCAGGCTCCGCCTTCACTGCCATGCAGCTGCCCGCCACACTGACCATCCGCACCACCACGGCAGGACCGGGTCAGTACCTGCTCAGGGAAGGGTTCTGCTCAGAATGGGCCTGGCGGGTCGCTCATTGACCCCTGATCTCACTGTTTTTTCCAGTTAACCTCCAGGTGACGCAGATGGGCGGAGCCAACTCCCTGAAGCTGGCAGGTTCCCCCGCCCTCCCCTCAGGATCAGCCAATGGCGTCTCCAGAACCGTGCCCCTCAGCAGCGGTACCAGTAAGACAGTCAATACGACACCAGAACTAGCACTTTGGTTCTGATACTGGTTCACACTGCAGTCATTGATCAGGATCAATATTCACTGTTGATTGGCTCCTTTTGTCACTGATCAATTAGAAACAGAAACCAGAACCGGTCAGAATCTGTCAGAGTTGATCCCCATGTGGGGCCTAACAGCAGAACCATGCCTTGAAACCAGAACTGTGGCAGAGGTTCTGCTCTCATTGTAAATGATAGCTTCTATTGATTAGTATTGATTAGAAATAGGAACCTGTTTCTCTGTTCTGGATCTTTGACGTGAACGATTAGAACCTGCCGAAGCGGGTCAGGAGTGCAGCAGACCTCAGACCTCAGGTGGAACCGCCATTAACAGCTTCTGTGTCACCAGGTCTGACTGCTCTTCGCCCCGCTCACTCCATGGCGCCCAGCCTTACCGTGGCGCCGGCGTCCGACTCGCCCCGGGTGGTGATGAGCGTGGAGGAGTTCTACTACGGGACGTTTGAGGGCGACCTGAGTCTGAGGAAACCACAGCCTCTGGGAATCAAAACTTCCACCTTCACCTGCCAGATCTGCTCCGACCTGGCAGAGAACAACCTGAGGTGGGTCACCTGGGGTCACCTGGGCTCACCTGGGCTGTAGCTCAGGAGGAAGAGCAGTCGCCCACCAATCGGAAGGTCGGTGGTTCGACTCTGGCTTCCCCAGGATACATGTCGAAGCGTCCTTGGGCAAGACACTGAACCCCACGTTGCTCCCCCAGTGTATCATTGGGGGTATGAATGTGTGTGAATGCTTAGAAAGCACGTAGTTATATCCTAAGACGTGCTGTATGAATGTGTGTGAGTGGGGTGAATGCGGCATGTAGTGAAGCGCTTTGAGTGGTCAGCTAGACTAGAAAAGCGCTATACAAGTACAAGTCCATTTACCATTTACCATTTACCTGGGGTCATCTGGGGTCACCTGGGGTCATCTGGGGTCACCTGGGGTCATCTGGGGTCACCTGGGGTCTCCTGGGCTCACCTGGGGTCATCTGGGCTCACCTGGGGTCATCTGGGGTCACCTGGGGTCATCTGGGGTCACCTGGGGTCATCTGGGCTCACCTGGACCTCCTGGGGTCACCTGGGCTCACCTGGGGTCACCTGGGCTCACCTGGGGTCATCTGGGGTCATCTGGGGTCACCTGGGGTCATCTGGGGTCACCTGGGCTCACCTGGGGTCACCTGGGGTCATCTGGGGCCTCCTGGGCTCACCTGGGCCTCCTGGGCTCACCTGGGCTCACCTGGGCTCACCTGGGCTCACCTGGGCTCACCTGGGCTCTCCTGGGCTCACCTGGGCTCTCCTGGGCCTCCTGGGCTCACCTGGGCTCACCTGGGCCTCCTGGGCTCACCTGGGCTCACCTGGGCTCACCTGGGCTCACCTGGGCCTCCTGGGCTCACCTGGGCCTCCTGGGCTCACCTGGGCTCACCTGGGCCTCCTGGGCCTCCTGGTTGCAGGTGCAGGTGGTTAAACGGTGTGTTTTTGCAGGTTGATGCAGCACATGCTGCAGCATTCAGAGCTGATTGGAGGCGGCAGAGAGAAGCAGTGCTGCAGGTTCTGCTACCGGCAGTTCTCGTCTCCGACCCAGCTGCAGAGCCACCAGGACCAGGTGCATGGCCCCGCCTCCTCTTCCTGTAAGAACCACACCTGCTCCGACACCTTCATGCATTTCATCTGTTACTGGCCAGGTGCTTTATGTCGTTTATAGGAGTAACATTTAAGGTCCAAATCAAACACTTCTCACCAAATATGTCAGAAACGGGTTTATTGCCGGGTAGATTTGGACTTACAAGGAATTAGACTGAGACAATATACAGAATATACAGAATGTACAGAATATACAGAATGTACAGAATGTACAGAATATACAGAATATACAGAATATACAGAATATACAGAATGTACAGAATATACAGAATGTGGATATATGTACACCATAGATCTGCGTTAATGTGATGCAGACGGTCTGGGGGGGGGGTCGGTGTGGGGGGGCTCCTTGTTGGGAAGGCTAGCAGCGGATGGGAAGAAGCTGTTCTTGTGGCGTGAGGTTTTGGTCCCGATGGACCGCAGCCTCCTGCCAGAGGGGAGTGTCTGACGGAGGTTGTGACCGGGGAGGATCAGCCGCAGTCTTCCTGCACGCCTCAGAGTCCTGGAGTCCTGATGGTGGAGGTGTTGAGGCAGGTTGGCATGTGGCAGGTCTCCAGCGAGGTGTTAAAAATGTCTGAACACCGGAGACAGCTGATCAGCGCTGTGCTTCAAGCTGGATGGAGAAACAGAATCTGGTCCAGCAGCTTTCCGGGGGTCTGTCTCCTGAAGAGTCACTGAGGTGGGTGGAGGGGAGGAGGGGTGGTTGGTTTCCGGCTGGTCACTGGCTGGTCTCTGGCTGGTTTCCAGCTGGTCTCTGGCTGGTTTCCAGCTGGTCTCTGGTTGGTCTCTGGCTGGTTTCCGGCTGGTCTCTGGCTGGTCTCTGGCTGGTCACTGGCTGGTCACTGGCTGGTCTCTGGTTGGTCTCTGGTTGGTTTCCAGCTGGTCACTGGCTGGTCTCTGGTTGGTTTCCAGCTGGTCTCTGGCTGGTTTCCAGCTGGTCTCTGGCTGGTTTCCAGCTGGTCTCTGGCTGGTTTCCAGCTGGTCTCTGGCTGGTTTCCGGCTGGTCACTGGCTGGTCTCTGGTTGGTCTCTGGCTGGTTTCCAGCTGGTCACTGGCTGGTTTCCAGCTGGTCTCTGGCTGGTTTCCAGCTGGTCTCTGGCTGGTTTCCAGCTGGTCTCTGGCTGGTTTCCAGCTGGTCACTGGCTGGTCTCTGGCTGGTTTCCAGCTGGTCTCTGGCTGGTTTACAGCTGGTCTCTGGTTGGTCTCTGGCTGGTTTCCGGCTGGTCTCTGGCTGGTCTCTGGCTGGTCACTGGCTGGTCACTGGCTGGTCTCTGGTTGGTCTCTGGTTGGTTTCCAGCTGGTCACTGGCTGGTCTCTGGTTGGTTTCCAGCTGGTCTCTGGCTGGTTTCCAGCTGGTCTCTGGCTGGTTTCCAGCTGGTCTCTGGCTGGTTTCCAGCTGGTCTCTGGCTGGTTTCCGGCTGGTCACTGGCTGGTCTCTGGTTGGTCTCTGGCTGGTTTCCAGCTGGTCACTGGCTGGTTTACAGCTGGTCTCTGGCTGGTTTCCAGCTGGTCTCTGGCTGGTTTCCAGCTGGTCACTGGCTGGTCTCTGGCTGGTTTCCGGCTGGTCACTGGCTGGTTTCCAGCTGGTCACTGGCTGGTCTCTGGCTGGTTTCCAGCTGGTCACTGGCTGGTTTCCGGCTGGTCACTGGCTGGTCTCTGGTTGGTCTCTGGTTGGTTTCCAGCTGGTCACTGGCTGGTCTCTGGCCGGTTTCCGGCTGGTCACTGGCTGGCCCCCTGCCGGTTTCTAGCTGGTCACTGGCTGGTGCCTCAGAATTTGATCTCACTGGATTGGTTCAGGTGTCTCCTGTGGTTTTAAAATCTTTAGGAACTCCTGTGGTCTGTGTTTGGATCAGGACGTTCCGACCTATTCTCACTTGACACGGGACTTGTTAAGGTTTTTATTTCCTAGATTCGACCTCCGACTCATTCACTTGATTTGGGAGGAACTCGCTGAAGAGGAGCTCGAGTTGAGTCTGACCCAGGTGTGTGTTGTTCTCAGGTATGTGCCGTATTTGTGAGTGGGCCTTTGAGAACGAGCCGACCTTCTTGAACCACATGAAGTCCAGCCACAAACCGGGGGAGATGCCCTATATCTGCCAGGTGAGCGTCACACCTTACCTATTGGCTCCCTGTCTGATGGTTCTCAGGTGTTACCACAGGTGTGTTGACTCTGCTCACAGGTGTGTTCCTATCGCTCGTCCTTCTACTCGGACGTCCTGCAGCACTTCGCCAGCTTCCACAGAGATTCTCGGTTCTTGCTGTGTGTTTTCTGCCTGAAGGTGACCAGAAACCCCGTCAACTACCAGCAGCACCTGCTGCGGCACCAGGTAACCCCCCACACTTACCTGAGTAAGCCTCCTCCATATGAACTTTTGGCCTCTCGGCTCCTTTCTAAGAGGACTTCCCAGACATAATAGACCCCCTCAGTTTGTTTATTCTATATATATTAATATTTCCTTTTCAAGGCGTGTTGTAGTAGCATCGTTCTTTTGGTTGGGAAGTTTTCATTACCCAGTAATAACTGTGTTATTGTGTAATAAACAATCTTTCCACCTGTCCGGCAGGTGAATCAGGCCTTCCACTGCAACAGGTGTCGCCTTCAGTTCGTCTTTCTGAAGGACAAAATGCAGCACAAGCTGGAGAATCACCGCAGCTTCCGCCGACCTGCGCAGCTCGAAGGACTCCCACCGGGTTCCAAGGTAAGCCACGCCCCCTCTGCTCAGTCCCGCCCATCTGCGTCCTCATTGGCTCAGGTGGTTAAAGCCTTTCGGCTCCGCCCCCTCAGCTCTTATCATTCATGTGTCCAGGTGACTGTCAGGACCTATGGGAAGCTCAAGCCTCCAATGACATCAGCAGGGAGCCGCCTTTTCCAGAGCCCCGCCTCCCTCATTCAGCCAATCAGAATCAAGACGGAACCGCAGAAATCTGTCATCCAGAAGAGTCCACCGGGCCCCAGATCCCCCAAGTCCCCGAGCAAGAGAGTAGCCGGCCGCAGGGAGCCCGTCAGCAGGTGAGGGGGCCGTGAGGTTCAGAACCATATCAGAACCAGTCCAGAACCAGTCCAGAACCAGTCCAGAACCAGTCCAGAAACAGATCAGAACCAGATCAGAACCAGTCCAGTACCATAGCAGAACAAGTCCAGAACCAGATCAGAACCATCCCAGAACCATATCAGAACAAGTCCAGAACCAGATCAGAACCAGATCAGAACAAATCCACAACCAGTCCACAACCAGATCAGAACCAGTCCACAACCATATCAGAACAAGTCCAGAACCAGTCCAGAACCATCCCAGAACCACAAGTCCACAACCAGCCCAGAACCAGCCCAGAACCAGATCAGAACCAGATCAGAACCATCCCAGAACCAGATCAGAACCAGATCAGAACCAGATCAGAACCAGATCAGAACCATCCCAGAACCAGATCAGAACCATCCCAGAACCAGATCATAACCAGTCCAGAAACAGATCAGAACCAGTCCAGTACCATCCCAGAACCAGATCAGAACCAGTCCAGAACCAGATCAGAACTAGTCCAGAACCAGAGAACGCTTCCTGCTTCCTGCTCCCTGCTCTGTGATTGGGTGTTGGTGTCAGGTGTTCTGTCTTCCTGGTGTCCTGCAGGATGCCGTGCAGTGATGGCGACAGGTTGATGTGCTTGGAGTGTGGAACCGACGCCTCGGACTTTTCGGCCCACTACCCGACCCACGTGCAGTGCCTGCTGTGTCCGTACAGCAGCTGCTGCTCCCGGGCCTACGCCGCCCACATGATCCAGTGAGTACAGGGCCGTCTCCAGGACTTTCAGACTGGGGGGCTCAGGCCCTCACGAGTTAGCATAAAGAAGTGTTGGCGAGTTAAACATCTTATGACGAGTTAAACGCTAATTAATAAGTTATTGAAGCAAAAGGAGGACAGTTCTTAACTGTGGATGGATGGATGGGATCATATGTAATACTTTTAAACTCTCTGTATCCAACTATTCTGATGGGGAGAGGACCCATCATTATGAGACATATTATTCTTTTCAGACCTAAGGCAACATCTCAACAGGGTTTTATTTATCAAAGCAGACGTCCAGTTTATCAATAATTAGAGACTCTCTGCTCGTCCATATTTCTATTTCAGTCACGATGTTAGGCTCAGGCGTTAAAGGTGAGGATGAAAGCGTTGGTCCTTAGTGCGTCGTGTGCCAGGCATCACCGGCCAACCGTGGCTCAGTCAGTCCCTAACAGCGCTATCATTAAAGACTCCCCTGAAACAGGCTTAAAGACTCCCCTGAAACAGGCTTAAAGACTCCCCTGAAACAGGCTTCCCTTAAAGACTCCCCTGAAACAGGCTTCCCTTAAAGACTCCCCTGAAACAGGCTTCCCTTAAAGACTCCCCTGAAACAGGCTTCACTTAAAGACTCCCCTGAAACAGGCTTCCCTTAAAGACTCCCCTGAAACAGGCTTCCCTTAAAGACTCCCCTGAAACAGGCTTAAAGACTCCCCTGAAACAGGCTTCCCTTAAAGACTCCCCTGAAACAGGCTTCCCTTAAAGACTCCCCTGAAACAGGCTTTAGTTAAAGACTCCCCTGAAACAGGCTTCCCTTAAAGACTCCCCTGAAACAGGCTTCCCTTAAAGACTCCCCTGAAACAGGCTTCCCTTAAAGACTCCCCTGAAACAGGCTTTACTTAAAGACTCCCCTGAAACAGACTTAAAGACTCCCCTGAAACAGGCTTAAAGACTCCCCTGAAACAGGCTTCCCTTAAAGACTCCCCTGAAACAGGCTTTAGTTAAAGACTCCCCTGAAACAGGCTTAAAGACTCCCCTGAAACAGGCTTCCCTTAAAGACTCCCCTGAAACAGACTTAAAGACTCCCCTGAAACAGGCTTAAAGACTCCCCTGAAACAGACTTCCCTTAAAGACTCCCCTGAAACAGGCTTTAGTTAAAGACTCCCCTGAAACAGGCTTAAAGACTCCCCTGAAACAGGCTTCCCTTAAAGACTCCCCTGAAACAGGCTTCCCTTAAAGACTCCCCTGAAACAGGCTTCACTTAAAGACTCCCCTGAAACAGGCTTCACTTAAAGACTCCCCTGAAACAGGCTTAAAGACTCCCCTGAAACAGGCTTAAAGACTCCCCTGAAACAGGCTTCCCTTAAAGACTCCCCTGAAACAGGCTTCACTTAAAGACTCCCCTGAAACAGGCTTCCCTTAAAGACTCCCCTGAAACAGGCTTCCCTTAAAGACTCCCCTGAAACAGGCTTAAAGACTCCCCTGAAACAGGCTTCCCTTAAAGACTCCCCTGAAACAGGCTTCCCTTAAAGACTCCCCTGAAACAGGCTTTAGTTAAAGACTCCCCTGAAACAGGCTTCCCTTAAAGACTCCCCTGAAACAGGCTTCCCTTAAAGACTCCCCTGAAACAGGCTTCCCTTAAAGACTCCCCTGAAACAGGCTTTACTTAAAGACTCCCCTGAAACAGACTTAAAGACTCCCCTGAAACAGGCTTAAAGACTCCCCTGAAACAGGCTTCCCTTAAAGACTCCCCTGAAACAGGCTTTAGTTAAAGACTCCCCTGAAACAGGCTTAAAGACTCCCCTGAAACAGGCTTCCCTTAAAGACTCCCCTGAAACAGACTTAAAGACTCCCCTGAAACAGGCTTAAAGACTCCCCTGAAACAGACTTCCCTTAAAGACTCCCCTGAAACAGGCTTTAGTTAAAGACTCCCCTGAAACAGGCTTAAAGACTCCCCTGAAACAGGCTTCCCTTAAAGACTCCCCTGAAACAGGCTTCCCTTAAAGACTCCCCTGAAACAGGCTTCACTTAAAGACTCCCCTGAAACAGGCTTCACTTAAAGACTCCCCTGAAACAGGCTTAAAGACTCCCCTGAAACAGGCTTAAAGACTCCCCTGAAACAGGCTTCCCTTAAAGACTCCCCTGAAACAGGCTTCCCTTAAAGACTCCCCTGAAACAGGCTTCACTTAAAGACTCCCCTGAAACAGGCTTCCCTTAAAGACTCCCCTGAAACAGGCTTCCCTTAAAGACTCCCCTGAAACAGGCTTTAGTTAAAGACTCCCCTGAAACAGGCTTCCCTTAAAGACTCCCCTGAAACAGGCTTAAAGACTCCCCTGAAACAGGCTTTAGTTAAAGACTCCCCTGAAACAGGCTTCCCTTAAAGACTCCCCTGAAACAGGCTTCCCTTAAAGACTCCCCTGAAACAGGCTTTAGTTAAAGACTCCCCTGAAGCAGGCTTTAGTTAAAGACTCCCCTGAAACAGGCTTCCCTTAAAGACTCCCCTGAAACAGGCTTCACTTAAAGACTCCCCTGAAACAGGCTTCCCTTAAAGACTCCCCTGAAACAGGCTTCCCTTAAAGACTCCCCTGAAACAGGCTTTAGTTAAAGACTCCCCTGAAACAGGCCTCCCTTAAAGACTCCCCTGAAACAGGCTTCCCTTAAAGACTCCCCTGAAACAGGCTTTAGTTAAAGACTCCCCTGAAACAGGCTTTAGTTAAAGACTCCCCTGAAACAGGCTTCCCTTAAAGACTCCCCTGAAACAGGCTTCACTTAAAGACTCCCCTGAAACAGGCTTCACTTAAAGACTCCCCTGAAACAGGCTTTAGTTAAAGACTCCCCTGAAACAGGCTTCCCTTAAAGACTCCCCTGAAACAGGCTTAAAGACTCCCCTGAAACAGGCTTCCCTTAAAGACTCCCCTGAAACAGGCTTCCCTTAAAGACTCCCCTGAAACAGGCTTCCCTTAAAGACTCCCCTGAAACAGGCTTCCCTTAAAGACTCCCCTGAAACAGGCTTCCCTTAAAGACTCCCCTGAAACAGGCTTCACTTAAAGACTCCCCTGAAACAGGCTTCCCTTAAAGACTCCCCTGAAACAGGCTTAAAGACTCCCCTGAAACAGGCTTCCCTTAAAGACTCCCCTGAAACAGGCTTTACTTAAAGACTCCCCTGAAACAGGCTTCCCTTAAAGACTCCCCTGAAACAGGCTTCCCTTAAAGACTCCCCTGAAACAGGCTTTAGTTAAAGACTCCCCTGAAACAGGCTTCCCTTAAAGACTCCCCTGAAACAGGCTTTAGTTAAAGACTCCCCTGAAACAGGCTTTAGTTAAAGACTCCCCTGAAACAGGCTTCCCTTAAAGACTCCCCTGAAACAGGCTTCACTTAAAGACTCCCCTGAAACAGGCTTTAGTTAAAGACTCCCCTGAAACAGGCTTCCCTTAAAGACTCCCCTGAAACAGGCTTAAAGACTCCCCTGAAACAGGCTTCCCTTAAAGACTCCCCTGAAACAGGCTTCCCTTAAAGACTCCCCTGAAACAGGCTTCCCTTAAAGACTCCCCTGAAACAGGCTTCCCTTAAAGACTCCCCTGAAACAGGCTTCCCTTAAAGACTCCCCTGAAACAGGCTTCCCTTAAAGACTCCCCTGAAACAGGCTTCCCTTAAAGACTCCCCTGAAACAGGCTTCCCTTAAAGACTCCCCTGAAACAGGCTTAAAGACTCCCCTGAAACAGGCTTCCCTTAAAGACTCCCCTGAAACAGGCTTCCCTTAAAGACTCCCCTGAAACAGGCTTCCCTTAAAGACTCCCCTGAAACAGGCTTCCCTTAAAGACTCCCCTGAAACAGGCTTCCCTTAAAGACTCCCCTGAAACAGGCTTCACTTAAAGACTCCCCTGAAACAGGCTTAAAGACTCCCCTGAAACAGGCTTAAAGACTCCCCTGAAACAGGCTTCCCTTAAAGACTCCCCTGAAACAGGCTTCCCTTAAAGACTCCCCTGAAACAGGCTTCCCTTAAAGACTCCCCTGAAACAGGCTTCCCTTAAAGACTCCCCTGAAACAGGCTTCCCTTAAAGACTCCCCTGAAACAGGCTTCACTTAAAGACTCCCCTGAAACAGGCTTAAAGACTCCCCTGAAACAGGCTTAAAGACTCCCCTGAAACAGGCTTCACGTCCATGACTACAGGAGCACGCTACATGCAGGATTAATCCTTGTTTTTGGAAGTAGAACCAGGTCAGACGGGGTTTTATGTTGGAGGCGTTCTGAACTGATTGATCTGTTCTTGCAGCCACCACCTGCCGCGCTCCAAAGACAAAACCCTCCCTCTGCACAGGCTGCCTCCTCCCTGGTGAGAATCAATAACCACTGATTGATTTCTGATGATCGGTGTCCTGCTGACGCTGTGTGTCTCCCGCAGTGTGTTCCTCCTGCGCTGCTCTCGGTGCAGCTTCCTGCCCCATTCAGCTGATCAGATGGCTGAGCACCTGCTGCAGAACCCGGAGCACCACAGCGCCACCTGCTGGCCGCAGAGTAAGACTCCAGCACAGCCACACACTGCTCTCTCTGAAGAAGACTGAAATGGAGCTGAAGCAGATCACAGAGCTCATCACACACAGATATGAGTATGACATCACTGACCTGACAACTTCCTGTCACATGGTTTCATCCTTTCCTCTCAAATCAGCCATTTTCTGAACAGAGTCTGGTTCTGGTTCTGGTTCTGCTAAAGCTGAAATAATTAAAACTTGCCTGAAGCCAGACAGAGACAAAAGGAGGAGTTACTGTGTAAAGATCATGTCTTTCATCACGACTGGTTCAGATCCAGTTCTGGTTCAGATCCAGTCCTGGTTCAGATCCAGTCCTAGTTCAGATCCAGTCCTGGTTCATATCCAGTCCTGGTTCAGATCCAGTCCTGGTTCAGATCCAGTCCTGGTTCAGATCCAGTCCTAGTTCAGATCCAGTTCTGGTTCAGATCCAGTCCTGGTTCAGATCCAGTTCTGGTTCAGATCCAGTCCTGGTTCAGATCCAGTCCTAGTTCACATCCAGTCCTAGTTCAGATCCAGTTCTGGTTCAGATCCAGTCCTGGTTCAGATCCAGTTCTGGTTCAGATCCAGTTCTGGTTCAGATCCAGTCCTGGTTCAGATCCAGTCCTAGTTCAGATCCAGTCCTGGTTCAGATCCAGTCCTAGTTCAGATCCAGTCCTGGTTCAGATCCAGTTCTGGTTCAGATCCAGTTCTGGTTCAGATCCAGTTCTGGTTCAGATCCAGTCCTGGTTCAGATCCAGTCCTAGTTCAGATCCAGTCCTGGTTCAGATCCAGTTCTGGTTCAGATCCAGTCCTGGTTCAGATCCAGTTCTGGTTCAGATCCAGTCCTGGTTCAGATCCAGTTCTGGTTCAGATCCAGTCCTGGTTCAGATCCAGTCCTGGTTCAGATCCAGTCCTGGTTCAGATCCAGTTCTGGTTCAGATCCAGTCCTGGTTCATATCCAGTCCTGGTACAGATCCAGTTCTGGTTCAGATCCAGTCCTGGTTCAGATCCAGTCCTAGTTCAGATCCAGTCCTGGTTCAGGTCCAGTTCTGGTTCAGATCCAGTCGGACTCGCTCCAGACTTAAAGGAGCTCTGTTCTGATTATGTGCAGCAGATAATTCTTTAGTTTCCAGAACTCAGTGTTTAGTGTACTGCGTTCAGTCAGAACCAGACGACCGGACCTCCTGCTAAATACTCCTGCTGTAATTAATCTCTTTTTTAATCTCACCTGAAAATGCTGAGAAAAGCCCTCAACTTGAGGTATTTTTATTTAAGTTCATTACATTATTGCAGCAGATCAATAGATTGATATAAAGTCATTTATTGTGTTTAACAGATTTGAACAGATGCAGTCGAGCCATTTACATTCTGCTGCCTGAGACCTTTAGCTTCTACCTTTTGTCTATCTCCAAATAATCAGACAATAACATAAAACATCAGTAAGAAGACTTTTCTGCTGCCTCTCGGTTGCGTAGGAGGCCTGAAACGTTGCCACTGCCCCCCCGTTGTGTCTTGGATCAGTTGCTCTTCTTCCAACTGCAGCTTGTTGCCAGTTGAGTTCTGTGCTCCTCGGAGGGCTTTGTGTGAAACGGGAAACAATCTCTGCAGCTCTTTGCCAGTACTATGGAATATGAAAATGAATAAAGTATGAATCTAATCTATCTTCTCACCTTCCCCTCCCAACTCTAATAGAAGCCTATTAACTTATCCTAAACCGTCCCAAGCACGGTGCCGGCCAGTCAATGTCCACTTCAGGGTCTGACGGACCGTTGTTTTCCACCCAGAACAACTCAAGCACAAGAAGCCCAACACATGAAAGCGGATTTTATAAAAAGGCAACTCGCCTTCAGAAACAGTAAAGTTAGAGATTAGTTACAAATTAGATTAACATGATTAAAAAATATAACACGCTAAATATGACCGTAAGGGTTAGGGCTGGAAAACTAACTGGACTTTAGCTTGTTGCTCCTGCTTCATCCCAGACTTCCTGCTCTGAGGAGGAGTGTCTTTAAAGGCTGATGCTTGTTATTTATGGGCTGATGTGGCTTGGGTTAGGGTTAGGGTTAGGGTTAGGGTTAACCCAGCAGTGTTACAAATTACCACAAATGTCATCACAAGGCACTTCAAAGATACAACCTGTAATACAATCATAATCCAATCAGGTCCAATTTATACAGAGCCAATTTTTTAAAAAGTAGCCTAGTAGAACCCAACAGTTTGCACTAAAACTTCTCTTTAGAGAAGATAGTTTTTAGGTCTGCCACTTCTGAATGAAAGATTGTTAAATCTTTCTTTCACAGCCTCAGTGGTGATGTTGGTGGTTTTCTTTGTAGATACACAGGAGTTAGGCTGCTCTGATCTACTGACTTTGGAACAGTGAGTGAGACAGAACTGGACTTGATTCTTATCCAAACCCCCCCAAAGATCCAGATCCACCTGAAACAGAAGCATTGAGAAAATCTGTTTAAAGTGACTGCTGAAGATGTTAATAGAATTACTTTTTTCCTTTTCAGGCTACATTGAACCTGATATCCAGTTCTGCCACAGTGAAGAGCAGCAGCCTCCGAATGACCTGGGTCAGAACCAAGACCCGTCAGACCTGTCCTGGAAGTCAGCAGGTGGTTGGAAAACTCCACCTGAGAGCAGCAACGCCTCAGCCTCCATCATCCCCTTCACACAGCCCTCTGGGCCTCACTGCAGCCTGTCGAAAAACAGCGACGCCATAGACTTCTTCAACCTGCTCTTTCCTGCCGCTGTCATAGAGCTGATCACCAAAGAGACCAATGCCCATGCCAAAACTTGTCACTTCCTGGACCCCTGCCCGCCAGACTGGGTCCCCGTCACTTCCCACGAGGTCAAAGGGTTCATTGGCCTCGTTATTCTGATGGGGATCCACAACCTGCCTGATATGTCGCACTACTGGTCCTGGAATCACTTCGACAACAGCTACACCTTCTACCGAGCCATGAGCTTCAAACGCTTCAAGCAGATTGCAGCCAACATCCGCATGGGCAGCTTTGTCACCAACGAGTATCGGGGCACCACCAACTCCAGTGACCCGTTGCATATCTTCAGGCCCATGCTGGACATCTTGAGTGGGGCCATGTGGAGTGCCTACCGGCCGAACTGCTGCCTGACCGTTGATCGGGCGCTGCTGCCCAGTCTGGAGGAGGAGGGGCCTCACTCCAAGGGCAACCCAAAGACCCAGCCTCAGGTGTGGCTGCTCTGTGACTCCAAGTCAGGCTACTGCCACCGCTTCTTCATCCAGGTAGGGGTGAAGGCAGGCCAGGATCCGGGATTCACGGTGGTGCCGGAGCTCGTGAAGGGCCTTGAGGGCCAACACCACCAGCTCTACCTGGCCAATTCACTAACTTCCATCCCACTTATGCAGAAGCTTCTGGATCAGGGCATCTATGCCTCCAGCTCCTTCCCTCCAGCCAGCCCCATCCTGCCTAGGAACCTGTGGGAGGAGGGCCAGTTGGAGAAACCTGGGGACTTCCTGCAGAGACAATTTGGCCCCTTATTGGCCACTCGCTGGAAGGACACTAAGGAAATGGGCTGTTTGTCCACTAATGCAGCTCCAGCTGAACCTGACACAGTTTGGAGGAGGTCTCAGACCAAAGTAGGCGGTTTGGACCCCATCACCCGTCCCATGGCCTTCCGTCTCTTGCAGGAGAACATGCGAGGGGTTGATATTTGTAAGCAGCTGCTGGCCTGCAATCCGCTGGGAGGGATCACCCAGGACTTGCACTGGCGCAACGTTTTCTGGTTCCTGGTCAACCTGAGCATTGTCAACGCATTCATTGTGCTGCGCGAGAGCCGCAAAGAGAACCCACCTGCCTGGGTGCAGGATGGCCTTTTCACTCAGGTCAACTTCCGCAAGCGTTTGGGCAACCAACTTGCCAAGTGTGCCCAGAAATACTTTGAGACCATGGAGATCGCCAGCTCCCGCGGAATGAGGAGCGAGATCTCAGAGGAACCCGTCAAACAAAGACACCGGATGGCAAAGATCAGCAGCATCTCCAAGAGGTGCAAGAACTGCAACCTGAAGAACATCCGCCATGAGAGCGTCTACGGCTGCATCATCTGTAAGGCCAACCTGTGCAAACATCCCAGCTGCTTCTGGGAATATCACGGTCTGTCGGCTCAAAACAAAGGTCAGGAATTCGTACAGTTGCATCCGATAAAGTTGGATTGTTATTCTAAAACTTTACACACTTACAGATGTGTTTGATGTTTTAACAGGATCAACAAAAGTTGGATTTCTTAAGGACAGATTGAGGTAATGATTTTATGTGGTGTTTTGTATGCTTTTGTTCAAAGTGTTTGTTGCATCTTAACAGTTTTGTTGTCTTTTCTGCAGCGGAGCAGTCGAGGTGATCGATGTCACAGACAGCATAGACGAGACGATGGGTCCTATCGAAGACATGGACTTTTCCGAAGATGAGAAACTGGATGATCTCGACGATATCGAAAAAACTGAAATGGATAAAGAAGAATTTATTCCAGAACTTAAACATTCGGGGTCCAGGTTGCCATCAACAACAAACGGACATGTTCAATCAGCAGCCATGTTGTCGGGGTCTAAGGAGCGTGAGGATTTTCTGTCGGCGCGTCAGCTGAGGATCGCCATGTTTGCTCTGTGTGACGGACTCCGCCAGGCATCAAGAGTCTTTTCAACCGAGACGCAGCTCATCCGGTCTTGGCTGAAGGAAGCCAGGCAGCGTCTGAAGCAAACCGAGCAGGAGCAGAAGGTTCACGCTGGTGGCTCGGAGCGTATGGTGGCCTGGGTGCTGGCCATGCGAGAGCAGCAGCTTCCGATCACAGAGAGCAACCTCTTCCACAAAGCCTCCACGCTAAAGAAGAAGGGAGCCTTCAGTGACTCCTTCCGCATCTCCTACGACTGGGCAGTGAGCTTCCTGCTGCGGCACCGGCTGGGCGTGCGCAGCGTTGGCCGGGCCTCTTCATTGGGTCGCGTTCTGCCTCCCTATCTAGACACCAAGGTCAAATCCTTCAGGGAGTTTACTCAAAAGGTCTTCCAGGTCCACCATCTGACAGAGACCTCGGTTGCTGCAGTGGACGAGCTGTGTCTCTTTGTTGACCTGAGATCAGCTCAGGACAAGTCTCGCAGCTCAGAAGCCCTGGAGCTCACTGGGTCTTTGCCTTTGGTCACTGTGTACCTGTCTCTGCTGGCTGACGGCACCATGCTGCCGTCTCTGGTGCTGGCAGCGAGGCAGATGCCGGTCAAAGTCCTACCAGAGTTCGTCTTACTGGAGACTAATCCAGAGGGTCTGTCTGTCGATGAAACCTTGGAGCTCTGGACAAACAAGGTTTGGCTTAAGCATCTGTCTGGTCCGGCTCAGCCCCGAAAATCCATGCTGGTCCTGGACCGGAACCGGGAACACTTGGGAGATCAATTTCTTGCCTCCATCAGTGGATCACATAGCCTGCCAGCAGTGATCCCTGGAGGCTGCTCCTTCTGCCTTCAGCCCCTGGAGGTTTGTCTGAAGCCGGTGCTGCAGCGTTTCCTGCTGTCACGCTGGTCAAAGTTTGCAGCCAGAAACCCACCGGAGCTGGAAGAAATGGTACCGCACCAACTCCAAACAAAAGTGACCCAGGTCCTAGTCGATTGGGTAGTGGAGGCTCTAACAAAGCTGAACAAACTCACCCATATTTGGAAGAAGTCGTTCGAGCTGACGGGCATCCTGCCACCGTCCAAAGAGGAGTCTGAGAAGGTAGAGGACAAACCAAGCCAGAAACTTGAGGAAATTCAGTCAGACCTCCTCAAGACTCTGACTGGAATCCTTCTTGGTGCCGAAGCAGCGAAGGAAGATTCTTCTGAGTTGCTAGAACTGGAGGATGAAGATGACACAGATGAGGCACAGCAAGGAGGGGAAGAACAGGAACCAAATGAGAAGCAGGATGACACAAAAGATAAAGAGGTGGAAGCAGAAGAAGCAGGGAAGGAGAAAAAGGAGGACAGACAGGAGATGGAAGAGGGAGGAAGGGAATCTAAAGCTGACGATAAGCCAGAGGACAATGAGACGGAAGAAAAGGACGGGAACCAGATCAATAAGGAGAAAGCTGATGCATTGGAGGACAGGAAGGATGCGAGCAGAGAGAGGCGAGAGACCAGGATTGTTATCGGAGAAGAAGTCGGGGATGAGTGGAAGATAACCATGAAGAGCCGTGTTGAAGGCGTGGAGACCAACGAAGAAGAGAAGAGCCGGATGGACGAGAGCTGAGCTGAGATGATGAAGGCCCACAGACTCGTCCTGTAAAGATGTCTGTTGGGACCTTTGGGCCTCGTCTGGTACACCGAGAACTCTTCCGTGGTTTTATGGACAGTCTGAGGACAAAGTCCATGTAAGGAGCAAAACATCTGTGCTGGTCCCGACCCAGAGGACAGTGGACCAGAACCCCAGATGAAACTGGGAAAATGAACTCCAAAATCATGAGAGAAGAAGCTGTTGGAAGCCTGGTGGACTGGTTGTTTGGACCTGGATCATGTTACAAAGTAGAAACCAGCTGGGCTGAACTATGGCACATTTTACAGAAAACCCGGTCACATGACCCGTTATGGTTCTGTTACCAACTGTGAGCAAGTCCAAACTCGTGGAGCTGCTCGTCTGTGTCTTCAGTTGTTTTAGTAACGAATGAGGTGAGAACGCTCCAACCAGACCAGCCAATCAGAGCCCACATCCAGGAGCCTGAGGGGGGGAATGGGGGCGGAGCTACAGCATCCATCAGAACAGAAATATCTAAAAAGGGAAACATTAGAAATCAGAGGTTTGCATCTGTGTGGCGAGTTAGGGAAGGGTAGGGTTACCCTACCAGTTACTCAGATTAGACCCCCCCCACACACACCTGGTGGCCACCTGTACCCCAGAACTGAGTCTTTGCTGCTGTCTGAACCCGACCTGAGTGTTTTAATTTTACTTTAGTCTTTGTGTCAAACTGTCATTTCAGTTTTTGTTAGTTTTAGTCACATTCATTCTCTCTTTACTCGAGTCAAGTTTCAGTCGAATATTTTAGTCAGAATTATCCCTGACTTTTTTAGTGATGCAGTTCTGTTGAACCCAGTCAATATAGCAGAACTACGTAGGGTTAGGGTAGGTTAGGGTTAGGGTAGTTTAGGGTTAGGGTTAGGGTAGTATAGGGTTAGGGTAGTATAGGGTTAGGGTAGTTTAGGGTTGGGTTAGGGTTAGGGGGGTTAGGGTTAGGGTTAGGTTAGGGTTAGGGGTTAGGGTTAGGGTAGTATAGGGTTAGGGTAGTTTAGGGTTAGGGTAGTATAGGGTTAGGGTAGTTTAGGGTTAGGGTAGGTTAGGGTTAGGGTACTATAGATGAAACCAACGTTTTCTTTTAGTCAAACCCATTTCTGTGCCGACCCGCCGCAGCAGAAAGTGGCGCCGGCTGTGCAGCGAGTCGCAGGAAACAGAAATACTGCAAAATAACAAAAACAACGAGACGAAACGAGGCGGAATAACGTCATAATATCCCATTTTACTCAACGAAAATTAGACATGTTGTTATTTTGTAAACCACATTTAGTTCTGGTCACATGACCAACTTTTACGTTGCATCTTCATCTTCGTCACATGATGAAGGTTCGATGACGATGATATTTAGTCGTAATCGTGCTGTCAGTCAAAACAATGCGAGAACATGAAATGAATCTGCTGCTCTGCGATAGCAGACCCGGTCCAGATGTCGGTTCTGACTCGGTTAAAGTGGTGACGCTCAGCAGAAACCCAGCGTTCAGTTCCATCATGGCGGGATGAGTTCTGGAAGCTGATTGGCTGGTCTGGATAAGCAGTAACGAAGTCACATGACCTGATAATGATGACGACTGCTTCCTGTTGTAACTGTACTGATGTCGAATAAAAATCTGCTGATTCAGATCTTTTACTTCCCACTGGTCCTCATGTTGTCATAGTTACCATGTCGTGTTCCTGACGCCGCTCTCATGCCGGTGAAGGGGGCGGGGCTTTGCAGCAGGTGGAACTGGGTTAACCTAACCCTCAGTTTGTCTCCTGTTTTAAGTTTTTAGTTTTAGGTCCCATGTTTTCTAACTTTAACCATGTTTCTGTATAAGTGAGTGTCGTCTGGTTCTGAATCTGAAGTATCTAAAGAAAAGCATTTATTTAAAGGGGGGGGTGTTAATATTACTTCCCCTCGCTCTCCAGTTTGCTGCCAGACTTTGGAGATCTACAGTGAAGATCTTCTATGATCAGTATTCAATGACTTCTGCCCATGAAAAATCAGTCCAGAAGAAGGTTACGTTACAGGCGTTACGGTGATGATGGTCAGAGGGAGGTTTTCAGGGTGAACTCTGGCTGGATGGTCAGTGAAGTGGGCGACAGCTGGGAAGGAGGACAGAGTTTTCTTAGCTTTGCTGGGATCTGCTCCTCAGGTTCTGGAGTTTGTCAGTCGATCCAGATTTGCTGAGTCACATTGTTTCACCGACCAACCCGACAGATTCTTCCATTAATATTCATGATGGTGAAAGGTTCCAGCATCTCAGTATCGACTGTGGAAAGGAACGACTCCCTTTAACAGGAAGAAACCTCTGGCAGAACCAGAACCAGGAAGAAACCTCTGGCAGAACCAGGAAGAAACCTCTGGCAGAACCAGGACCAGGAAGGGTGGCCATCCGCCTGGACCAGCTGGGGTTTGAGAAGACAGAAAAGAGGGAAAAGAGGGGGGAAAAAAATAAAATAAAAATAATAATTCAAAGGATACCTGTTGGAACAGGGAAACAAGTTAATAACCACAATAATGTCACATGGACATAAAATCATTTGAGAAATTAAACAGGGGGAAAGAGAGCAAAGTGAGGAAAGGTGTGACAGATGAGCTCCCCCAGCAGTCTAAGCCTACAGCAGCAGAACTATGGGATGTTTCAGGCTCACCTGAGCCATCCCTAACTATAAGCTTTATCAGAAAGGAAAGTTTCAGCCTGATCTTAAAGGTAGAGAGGGTGTCTGCTTCCTGAAGCCAAACTGGTCAAGGTTCAGAGGTCAGTACTTCAAGGCAGGACTCATTTATAATCTTCACATGTGTTACTCACCAGGTCAAAGGTCTTTTAAAGATGTCTTCATTTAGTCCTACAGCAAAGTTTCAACACCTTTCAGGTGCAGTTTATTGGATTTCTTTCTTCTTTGGTCAGAAAGAACCTTCAAGGTATTGATTTTCCCAAACATGGTCATAATTTTGGGTTTGGGCTTCTGTAGACTTTATTTTACCCACAGGTGGGTGGCAATGGGCCCCTGCTCTGTGGGCCCCTGCTCTGTGGGCCCCTGCTCTGTGGACCCCTGCTCTGTGGGCCCCTGCTCTGTGGACCCCTGCTCTGTGGGCCCCCGCTCTGTGGACCCCTGCTCTGTGGGCCCCTGCTCTGTGGACCCCTGCTCTGTGGGCCCCTGCTCTGTGGACCCCTGCTCTGTGGGCCCCCGCTCTGTGGACCCCTGCTCTGTGGGCCCCTGCTCTGTGGAGCCCTGCTCTGTGGGCCCCTGCTCTGTGGACCCCTGCTCTGTGGGCCCCTGCTCTGTGGACCCCTGCTCTGTGGGCCCCTGCTCTGTGGACCCCTGCTCTGTGGACCCCTGCTCTGTGGGCCCCTGCTCTGTGGGCCCCTGCTCTGTGGGCCCCTGCTCTGTGGACCCCTGCTCTGTGGACCCCTGCTCTGTGGGCCCCTGCTCTGTGGACCCCTGCTCTGTGGACCCCTGCTCTGTGGGCCCCTGCTCTGTGGGCCCCTGCTCTGTGGGCCCCCGCTCTGTGGGCCCCTGCTCTGTGGGCCCCTGCTCTGTGGACCCCTGCTCTGTGGGCCCCTGCTCTGTGGGCCCCTGCTCTGTGGACCCCTGCTCTGTGGGCCCCCGCTCTGTGGACCCCCGCTCTGTGGGCCCCTGCTCTGTGGACCCCTGCTCTGTGGGCCCCTGCTCTGTGGACCCCTGCTCTGTGGGCCCCTGCTCTGTGGACCCCTGCTCTGTGGGCCCCTGCTCTGTGGACCCCTGCTCTGTGGACCCCTGCTCTGTGGGCCCCTGCTCTGTGGGCCCCTGCTCTGTGGACCCCTGCTCTGTGGGCCCCTGCTCTGTGGACCCCTGCTCTGTGGGCCCCTGCTCTGTGGGCCCCTGCTCTGTGGGCCCCTGCTCTGTGGAGCCCTGCTCTGTGGGCCCCTGCTCTGTGGGCCCCTGCTCTGTGGGCCCCTGCTCTGTGGGCCCCTGCTCTGTGGGCCCCTGCTCTGTGGGGCCCTGCTCTGTGGGCCCCTGCTCTGTGGGCCCCTGCTCTGTGGGCCCCTGCTCTGTGGGCCCCTGCTCTGTGGGCCCCTGCTCTGTGGGCCCCTGCTCTGTGGGCCCCCACAGCAGGGCACTAAAACACATGCAGCACAACATAATAATAACAGTAAAGATCATTCTTCAACAGCAGAATATATTTCCTGCCCTGCCATACATCTTCTGTAAAGTCAGACATTCACTCGTATAATACTATTACTCGTTCATCCTTATTATTGATATTAATCTATTAATATATATTATATTATATTAATATTCCTCCATCAAATCACGTAAAACAGACACACTATATGTCTGTAAATACATAAACAGGAGTCGTGTTTTGTGTGGTAAGAAGCTCTTTAACCAGCTGGGCGTGGTTGCCAGGTTTGCTGGTACCGGCGGTTTTTACGCATTACAGACCTTCTCTGTTGGGTCAGCAACCTGATAAAGAACAGCAGAGAGGTACAGCCACCTCTCTAGTTTAAGTCTTAAGGACCTAAAGCATCATTTTATCCCTTCCATGGCGCCATGAAATGCAAGATATTATTATTGTGGCAATCCAAAAAAACCCAAAAAGGCCACTTGAGGGAATTCGAAGTCCTTGTCATCGTGTTGCGGTTCCATAAAATCAGATCTTCCATGAAGGATGGATTTATTATTTCTGCAGGTACTGAAATAACGGCCCATTGATAGAAATGGTTGATAACAGCCTCCTGGACCTATAGGAGGCCCCTACTAGCCCATATAAATGGGACTGATGTCCTCACTAAAATGCCATCGAAATGCTGATACTTTCACAGAAAACAGGCCAAAGGTCGTCCTTTTTATTTCTTTCGCTGAGGGAAACTTGATAGTCAGGTGACCTGGTGACTATGGCAATGAACAGGCCAAATAAAACAGTATTGTCACAATTTTGGGGGCCAGATTGTGACAATACTACATTTTCCCCTTGTGGACCAACGTAGCTATTACACATTTTGCTGTGAGACTTCTACCTGTTTCTGGAAGGCAAACTGGGGGGGGGGGTGAAGATCCTCAGCAACCTGCAGCTCCACCGGTCTGTGGTCATTAGGCTCCACCCTGTTCTGCAGCCTGAGGCCTGTTCCATCCACCCTGTTCTGCAGCCTGAGGCCTGTTCCATCCACCCTGTTCCATCCACCCTGTTCTACAGCCTGTTCCATCCACCCTGTTCTACAGCCTGAGGCCTGTTCCATCCACCCTGTTCTACAGCCTGAGGCCTGTTCCATCCACCCTTTTCCATCCACCCTGTTCCATCCACCCTGTTCTACAGCCTGAGGCCTGTTCCATCCACCCTGTTCCATCCACCCTGTTCCATCCACCCTGTTCCATCCACCCTGTTCTGCAGCCTGAGGCCTGTTCCATCCACCCTTTTCCATCCACCCTGTTCTGCAGCCTGAGGCCTGTTCCATCCACCCTGTTCCATCCACCCTGTTCTACAGCCTGAGGCCTGTTCCATCCACCCTGTTCCATCCACCCTGTTCCATCCACCCTGTTCTACAGCCTGAGGCCTGTTCCATCCACCCTTTTCCATCCACCCTGTTCTGCAGCCTGAGGCCTGTTCCATCCACCCTGTTCCATCCACCCTGTTCTGCAGCCTGAGGTCTGTTCCATCCACCCTGTTCCATCCACCCTGTTCCATCCACCCTGTTCCATCCACCCTGTTCTGCAGCCTGAGGCCTGTTCCATCCACCCTGTTCCATCCACCCTGTTCTACAGCCTGAGGCCTGTTCCATCCACCCTGTTCCATCCACCCTGTTCCATCCACCCTGTTCTACAGCCTGAGGCCTGTTCCATCCACCCTGTTCCATCCACCCTGTTCTACAGCCTGAGGCCTGTTCCATCCACCCTGTTCCATCCACCCTGTTCTACAGCCTGAGGCCTGTTCCATCCACCCTGTTCCATCCACCCTGTTCCATCCACCCTGTTCTACAGCCTGAGGCCTGTTCCATCCACCCTTTTCCATCCACCCTGTTCCATCCACCCTGTTCTACAGCCTGAGGCCTGTTCCATCCACCCTGTTCCATCCACCCTGTTCCATCCACCCTGTTCTACAGCCTGAGGCCTGTTCCATCCACCCTGTTCCATCCACCCTGTTCTACAGCCTGAGGCCTGTTCCATCCACCCTTTTCCATCCACCCTGTTCTGCAGCCTGAGGCCTGTTCCATCCACCCTGTTCCATCCACCCTGTTCTACAGCCTGAGGCCTGTTCCATCCACCCTGTTCCATCCACCCTGTTCCATCCACCCTGTTCTACAGCCTGAGGCCTGTTCCATCCACCCTTTTCCATCCACCCTGTTCTGCAGCCTGAGGCCTGTTCCATCCACCCTGTTCCATCCACCCTGTTCTGCAGCCTGAGGTCTGTTCCATCCACCCTGTTCCATCCACCCTGTTCCATCCACCCTGTTCCATCCACCCTGTTCTGCAGCCTGAGGCCTGTTCCATCCACCCTGTTCCATCCACCCTGTTCTACAGCCTGAGGCCTGTTCCATCCACCCTGTTCCATCCACCCTGTTCCATCCACCCTGTTCTACAGCCTGAGGCCTGTTCCATCCACCCTGTTCCATCCACCCTGTTCTACAGCCTGAGGCCTGTTCCATCCACCCTGTTCCATCCACCCTGTTCTACAGCCTGAGGCCTGTTCCATCCACCCTGTTCCATCCACCCTGTTCTGCAGCCTGAGGCCTGTTCCATCCACCCTGTTCCATCCACCCTGTTCCATCCACCCTGTTCTACAGCCTGAGGCCTGTTCCATCCACCCTTTTCCATCCACCCTGTTCCATCCACCCTGTTCTACAGCCTGAGGCCTGTTCCATCCACCCTGTTCCATCCACCCTGTTCCATCCACCCTGTTCTACAGCCTGAGGCCTGTTCCATCCACCCTGTTCCATCCACCCTGTTCTACAGCCTGAGGCCTGTTCCATCCACCCTGTTCCATCCACCCTGTTCTGCAGCCTGAGGTCTGTTCCATCCACCCTGTTCCATCCACCCTGTTCCATCCACCCTGTTCTGCAGCCTGAGGCCTGTTCCATCCACCCTGTTCCATCCACCCTGTTCCATCCACCCTGTTCTACAGCCTGAGGCCTGTTCCATCCACCCTTTTCCATCCACCCTGTTCCATCCACCCTGTTCCATCCACCCTGTTCTACAGCCTGAGGCCTGTTCCATCCACCCTGTTCTGCAGCCTGAGGCCTGTTCCATCCACCCTGTTCCATCCACCCTGTTCCATCCACCCTGTTCTACACCCTGTTCCATCCACCCTGTTCTACACCCTGTTCCATCCACCCTGTTCCATCCACCCTGTTCTGCAGCCTGAGGCCTGGTCCATCCACCCTGTTCCATCCACCCTGTTCTGGAGCCTGAGGCCTGTTCCATCCACCCTTTTCCATCCACCCTGTTCTACAGCCTGAGGCCTGTTCCATCCACCCTGTTCCATCCACCCTGTTCCATCCACCCTGTTCTGCAGCCTGAGGCCCTCTCCAGTTTGGGCCCCTTTAGCCTCTTGGGGCCCCTTTAAGTGAACACAGCAGAGCTCTGTGGAAGCTTCAGGGTTAACAGGCTGCTCATTGCCCCTCCCCCCCTCCCTTATTGGCTGCCTGTTCCCTCCAGTGTGTGCAGAGGACCTCACAGTTCAAACCTGCAGTATCAGAGCAGCACCAGATCGGAACAGGAGCTCAGACATGGGTGAGTTTGTTTCTGCAGCTTCTCTTTTTCCTGGAGTCTGGGTGGCAGCCTGTTGCTGACCTTTGCTCTGTTTCCAGCTGAGCGGCTCATGTTCTGCCGGGACTCATAAGGTTGTAAAAGCTTAAATTTGAGGATTTTTTTCCTGGTGTCTGGGTGGCAGCCTGTTGCTGACCTTTGCTCTGTTTCCAGCTGAGCTGTTAAAGCTCAGGAGGGTCCTTTAAAGCTGCAGCCCGTCGTGTTTCTGAACCTCTGCAGCAGCTGCTGCTTCAGCTGGTTTTGCTGCGTTGTTGTCCGGTTCAGACCGGCGCTTTTTGCTCTATGGTGTCATGAGTTAAACAGTAACTTCTGAGTAGCTAATCAATAATCATATTGTCAGACATATTGGTGTGTTCAAGGACAGTTTGAAAACAGAATTTTCAGTTTTAAATTAACTAACCTTTATTAAAATAAAACAGGAAACTGAGGAACTGATGATCAGTTTTAGTATAGATTAATCAGCTGATTAATGATGTTTTTCACAGCTTTTTAAACTGGAAATGACTGAACATGTTGAGTGATTGGTTATTAATTCTGACTGATTATTGCAGCTGTGATCAGCAGGGAGGTTACTGAGGTCAGAACCACAGAAAAACACCAAGCTGCCCATTTAACAGGCTGTGGTTGCATAACGCTTCTTGGCAGGGTTACATAAAGCCAGAGTTCTTCACTGTGAGTTCTTGCAGTTCAGGGCCGACCTTTTCAGGTTGTTCCAGTGAGGAATCAGTTGGTGAGTAACACCTGGAGCTCGGGTGTCCAGATTCCACTTCACCAGCTGTGGGACAGTCTGTAAAACAGTGAACCTCTTTATTCGGCCCTCAGCTTGTGCTTTACTATCTTTACCATCCGGTTGGTTCAGCTGCAAATAAAAACTGAACAAATACATCTTATTTAGATGCAGCTTTCCCAGGTTCAGCTTGGAGCTTTCATGCTATTCCCAGCTGAACAGACGGTCTGTTCTTTCAGTTCTTGGGCTGTTTGTGAGTCTGCTTCCTCGTTTCATGTCAGTTTCACCTCCGTGTGAAACGGAAAAATGACTCCAGCAAACTTCTCCCAATCCAACAGTCGTGGATCGGGTCCCAGACGAGTCAGCAGTCAGCAGGTGTCGTGCAGGAAGGAAAAGGAGCGTCTCAGCAGCGATCTCAGGGGGGTTACAGCAGAGGCCAGAATGCAGATTAGATCATGATTGAACCCGAGCTTCTCGGTTAGGAAATTCTGCCAATTAGGTTGAGAGACCAGTTGACTAATAAAAAAAAAGTTGAAAGTAATATGGAGAGAGGCACCAAGAGAAGAGAAGTGCGACCAGGAAGGATAATAGTGTAGAAGATAATCCAATCAAACCCAATTCATTACATTTAAAATTGGTCCAATTCATACAGAGACTATAAAAAAAGCAGTTTCCAAGCTGAAGGAAACCAGCAGAATAACTGAAACTTCTCTCTGATCCAATCACAAGGCGACTGTGGAGAGAAAAAGGCCGACAGCAGCCTCCCAGTCTGCTTTTAGGGGCCTGATAACTGAAGGCTCTGCCTCCCATTCTGCTTTTAGGGGCCTGATAACTGAAGGCTCTGCCTCCCATTCTGCTTTTATGGGCCTGATAACTGAAGGCTCTGCCTCCCATTCTGCTTTTAGGGGCCTGATAACTGAAGGCTCTGCCTCCCATTCTGCTTTTAGGGGCCTGATAACTGAAGGCTCTGCCTCCCATTCTGCTTTTAGGGGCCTGATAACTGAAGGCTCTACCTCCCATTCTGCTTTTAGGGGCCTGATAACTGAAGGCTCTGCCTCCCATTCTGCTTTTAGGGGCCTGATAACTGAAGGCTCTGCCTCCCATTCGGCTTTTAGGGGCCTGATAACTGAAGGCTCTGCCTCCCATTCTGCTTTTAGGGGCCTGATAACTGAAGGCTCTGCCTCCCATTCTGCTTTTAGGGGCCTGATAACTGAAGGCTCTGCCTCCCATTCTGCTTTTAGAGGCCTGATAACTGAAGGCTCTGCCTCCCATTCTGCTTTTAGGGGCCTGATAACTGAAGGCTCTACCTCCCATTCTGCTTTTAGGGGCCTGATAACTGAAGGCTCTGCCTCCCATTCTGCTTTTAGGGGCCTGATAACTGAAGGCTCTGCCTCCCATTCTGCTTTTAGGGGCCTGATAACTGAAGGCTCTGCCTCCCATTCTGCTTTTAGGGGCCTGATAACTGAAGGCTCTGCCTCCCATTCTGCTTTTAGGGGCCTGATAACTGAAGGCTCTGCCTCCCATTCTGCTTTTAGGGGCCTGATAACTGAAGGCTCTGCCTCCCATTCTGCTTTTAGGGGCCTGATAACTGAAGGCTCTGCCTCCCATTCTGCTTTTAGAGGCCTGATAACTGAAGGCTCTGCCTCCCATTCTGCTTTTAGGGGCCTGATAACTGAAGGCTCTACCTCCCATTCTGCTTTTAGGGGCCTGATAACTGAAGGCTCTGCCTCCCATTCTGCTTTTAGGGGCCTGATAACTGAAGGCTCTGCCTCCCATTCTGCTTTTAGGGGCCTGATAACTGAAGGCTCTGCCTCCCATTCTGCTTTTAGAAACTCTGGGAACCACAAGGAAACCTGCAGTCTGAGAGCAAAGTGCTCTGTTGGGGAAATATCCAACTGTGAGATCTTTAAGATGTGATGGAGCTCGGTCATTAAGAGCTTTATATGTGAGGAGAAGAAGCTTAAATTCTATTCTGAATCTAACAGGGAGCCAAACAGAAGCTCCGGAGCTCCGGCTTGGTTCCCTGAAACGTTGTGAAGCTCCTGTTCTTGTTGTGTTTCAGCCAGCTGCTCAGGATGTGGACCGGGGTACCGCAGCCCGCTGGACGCCATGAAGGGTGAGACGAGCCGCTGTGTGAGTCAGTGAAAGGTTTTATTTCAGCAGCTGCAGTTATTTCAGAGGTCAGACACGCTGCTGCTTCTCCTGATTGTGAAATAAAACCTGAAGTTCAGTGTCAGAACATGTCGTACAGCCCATAAAATACTCTGTTCTGAGGCATCTCAGCTTGTGCTTTACTATCTTAACCATCCGGTTGGTTCAGCTGCAAATAAAAACTGAACAAATACATCTTATTTAGATGCAGCTTTCCCAGGTTCAGCTTGGAGCTTTCATGCTATTCCCAGCTTGACAGAAACCAGGTGTCTGAGGATCCTAATAAATCAGCTGAAGGCTTGACACGCCCCTCGGCTCAGTTTAAAGTCTGATGGATCAGACAGAAATCAACCTCTGACTGTGCTGAGCGGCTCCGGAGAAAAGTCTCCAGAGAGGTTCAGAACGCCTCCTGCAGCAGGAGAAAAGTCTCTGGAGAGGTTCAGAACGCCTCCTGCAGCAGGAGAAAAGTCTCTGGAGAGGTTCAGAACGCCTCCTGCAGCAGGAGAAAAGTCTCTGGAGAGGTTCAGAACGCCTCCTTCAGCAGGAGAAAAGTCTCTGGAGAGGTTCAGAACGCCTCCTGCAGCAGGAGAAAAGTCTCTGGAGAGGTTCAGAACGCCTCCTGCAGCAGGAGAAAAGTCTCCGGAGAGGTTCAGAACGCCTCCTGCAGCAGGAGAAAAGTCTCCGGAGAGGTTCAGAACGCCTCCTGCAGCAGGAGAGGTTCAGAACGCCTCCTGCAGCAGGAGAAAAGTCTCCAGAGAGGTTCAGAACGCCTCCTGCAGCAGGAGAAAAGTCTCTGGAGAGGTTCAGAACGCCTCCTGCTGCAGGAGAAAAGTCTCTGGAGAGGTTCAGAACGCCTCCTGCTGCAGGAGAAAAGTCTCTGGAGAGGTTCAGAACGCCTCCTGCAGCAGGAGAAAAGTCTCCGGAGAGGTTCAGAACGCCTCCTGCTGCAGGAGAAAAGTCTCCAGAGAGGTTCAGAACGCCTCCTGCAGCAGGAGAAAAGTCTCCAGAGAGGTTCAGAACGCCTCCTGCAGCAGGAGAAAAGTCTCTGGAGAGGTTCAGAACGCCTCCTGCAGCAGGAGAAAAGTCTCCGGAGAGGTTCAGAACGCCTCCTGCTGCAGGAGAAAAGTCTCTGGAGAGGTTCAGAACGCCTCCTGCTGCAGGAGAAAAGTCTCTGGAGAGGTTCAGAACGCCTCCTGCAGCAGGAGAAAAGTCTCCGGAGAGGTTCAGAACGCCTCCTGCTGCAGGAGAAAAGTCTCCGGAGAGGTTCAGAACGCCTCCTGCTGCAGGAGAAAAGTCTCCGGAGAGGTTCAGAACGCCTCCTGCAGCAGGAGAAAAGTCTCTGGAGAGGTTCAGAACGCCTCCTGCAGCAGGAGAAAAGTCTCTGGAGAGGTTCAGAACGCCTCCTGCTGCAGGAGAAAAGTCTCCGGAGAGGTTCAGAACGCCTCCTGCTGCAGGAGAAAAGTCTCCGGAGAGGTTCAGAACGCCTCCTGCTGCAGGAGAAAAGTCTCTGGAGAGGTTCAGAACGCCTCCTGCAGCAGGAGAAAAGTCTCTGGAGAGGTTCAGAACGCCTCCTGCTGCAGGAGAAAAGTCTCCGGAGAGGTTCAGAACGCCTCCTGCAGCAGGAGAAAAGTCTCCGGAGAGGTTCAGAACGCCTCCTGCAGCAGGAGAAAAGTCTCCGGAGAGGTTCAGAACGCCTCCTGCAGCAGGAGAAAAGTCTCCGGAGAGGTTCAGAACGCCTCCTGCAGCAGGAGAAAAGTCTCTGGAGAGGTTCAGAACGCCTCCTGCTGCAGGAGAAAAGTCTCCGGAGAGGTTCAGAACGCCTCCTGCAGCAGGAGAAAAGTCTCTGGAGAGGTTCAGAACGCCTCCTGCAGCAGGAGAAAAGTCTCCGGAGAGGTTCAGAACGCCTCCTGCAGCAGCTGAGGCTCCTCATTGTGTTGATGTGAGTTCTTATCTGCTGTTTCCACAATAACAGGAAGCAGCATGAAGGACAGACTCCTGCAGGTCATGTGACCCTCAGAGCTGAATAAGGTTAACTGGACTCCACACCAGCCCCTTCAGAACAACTGAATAACCTTTCAGATGAGAGGCCAGCGGACCTTATTCAGCTCTGGGACGGAGGTCGGGAGAACGGACATCCTTCAAAATAAAATAAACTGAGAATTTCACAGTAAAATCAAACGTAACAAAAGATTTGAGGCAGACAGAAGCTCAGATTCATATAAAACTGTTTCCTGTTGGTTTATCATCAGGAAACAGGTAAATGTTTGTAAACGACACCTTTATCTCTCATCTGATTGGCTGTGAGGAGCTCTCACCTGTCCAGGTGTTCTCAGCAGGTAACTGTGAGTTGTTTTCTGGGTGAAGGTCCTCGAGAGGAGATCGTCTACCTGCCCTGCATCTACCGCAGCACCGGCATCCTGAAGCCGGATTATTTGGCCACGGTCGACGTCAGCCCCAAGTCTTCCACCTACTGCCAGGTAGGTGCGACCCGGTTCTGTTGAGTGTCTGCAGGTGACTTTGTTTCCCGTCAGCTCGGTTCTGGTCTGTCCTCCGCAGGTGATCCACCGGCTGCCGATGCCGAACCTCCGTGACGAGCTGCATCACTCCGGCTGGAACGCCTGCAGCAGCTGCTTCAGCGACGCCTCCAAGACCCGAGACCGCCTGATCCTGCCCTCACTGATCTCCTCCAGAATCTACGTCATCGACGTCGGGACCAATCCCAGAGCGCCCAAAATCCACAAGGTCTGACCCTGGAGTCCAAAGTGTTTCTGAGCTTTCAGCCAATCAAACCCTGAGCCCCCCCCCGGTGGCCCCGACCATCGGTAACTGCCTGCAGAGCTGATGGTTTAAGCTCTTTCAGGTGTGATCTGCAGGGGAAGGAAGCCATCTTAAAGTTCTGTTTGTTCGAAGCTCCAGACTCAGACATGTGGAAGAGGTTTTCCGAGTGAAACTTTCTTTAATTTTCTGAGGCCACAGACTTCCAGCAGCTCTGCAGAAAGACCTCTGGGTTTCTGTCAGAGGGCCAGAAAGTGAAGCTGAAACTGTGCTGGAGGAGGCTGGGTTCAGGCCGGGTTCAGGCCGAGTTCAGGCCGGGTTCAGGCCGAGTTCAGGCCGGGTTCAGGCCGAGTTCAGGCCGGGTTCAGGCCGAGTTCAGGCTGGGTTCAGGCTGGGTTCAGGCCGAGTTCAGGCCGGGTTCAGGCCGAGTTCAGGCCGGGTTCAGGCCGAGTTCAGGCCGGGTTCAGGCTGGGTTCAGGCTGGGTTCAGGCTGGGTTCAGGCTGGGTTCAGGCCGGGTTCAGGCTGGGTTCAGGCTGGGTTCAGGCTGGGTTCAGGTTGGGTTCAGGTTGGGTTCAGGCCGGGTTCAGGCCGGGTTCAGGCTGGGTTCAGGCTGGGTTCAGGCTGGGTTCAGGCTGGGTTCAGGCCGGGTTCAGGTTGGGTTCAGGTTGGGTTCAGGCCGGGTTCAGGCCGGGTTCAGGCCGGGTTCAGGCTGGGTTCAGGCTGGGTTCAGGCTGGGTTCAGGTTGGGTTCAGGTTGGGTTCAGGCCGGGTTCAGGCCGGGTTCAGGCCGGGTTCAGGCCGGGTTCAGGCCGGGTTCAGGCCGGGTTCAGGTTGAGTTCAGGCTGGGTTCAGGCTGGGTTCAGGCCGGGTTCAGGCCGGGTTCAGGCTGGGTTCAGGCTGGGTTCAGGCCGGGTTCAGGCTGGGTTCAGGCTGGGTTCAGGTTGGGTTCAGGCTGGGTTCAGGCTGGGTTCAGGCGGAGCAGCTGCTGCTAAAACAATAAAAACCATTTGTTGCTGCTGGCTTCGGAGAGTCTGATAAATATCTGGACGAAAACACGTCCAGCGCCAGCTGGTTCGTTGTGTCATCACAGAAATCTCCAGCACCGAGGAGCTCTGCTGGGCCAGAATAGCTCTGAATGATAAATATTAGCTTTGCAAGCGGTCATAAAAAGTTCAGTCCACTTCTGGCAGGAAGCTGCAGCTGCTCTGGGGAGTTTCCAGCTGGGAGTGAAGGTAGCTCCTCCCAGTCTGGAGTTCTGGAGCTGTGCTGGAAGCTAAGGGCTTCAGACAGGGAGGCAGACCTCCGGGTTCTGGTCCAGCTTTGGAGGTTAGATGGAGGCAGACCTCCGGGTTCTGGTCCAGCTTTGGAGGTTAGATGGAGGCAGACCTCCGGGTTCTGGTCCAGCTTTGGAGGTTAGATGGAGGCAGACCTCCGGGTTCTGGTCCAGCTTTGGAGGTTAGATGGAGGCAGACCTCCGTGTTCTGGTCCAGCTTTGGAGCTTAGATGGAGGCAGACCTCCGGGTTCTGGTCCACCTTTGGAGGTTAGATGGAGGCAGACCTCCGGGTTCTGGTCCAGCTTTGGAGGTTAGATGGAGGCAGACCTCCGGGTTCTGGTCCAGCTTTGGAGCTTAGATGGAGGCAGACCTCCGGGTTCTGGTCCAGCTTTGGAGGTTAGATGGAGGCAGACCTCCGGGTTCTGGTCCAGCTTTGGAGGTTAGATGGAGGCAGACCTCCGGGTTCTGGTCCAGCTTTGGAGGTTAGATGGAGGCAGACCTCCGGGTTCTGGTCCAGCTTTGGAGGTTAGATGGAGGCAGACCTCCGGGTTCTGGTCCAGCTTTGGAGGTTAGATGGAGGCAGACCTCCGGGTTCTGGTCCAGCTTTGGAGGTTAGATGGAGGCAGACCTCCGGGTTCTGGTCCAGCTTTGGAGGTTAGATGGAGGCAGACCTCCGGGTTCTGGTCCAGCTTTGGAGGTTAGATGGAGGCAGACCTCCGGGTTCTGGTCCAGCTTTGGAGGGTAGATGGAGGCAGACCTCCGGGTTCTGGTCCAGCTTTGGAGGTTAGATGGAGGCAGACCTCCGGGTTCTGGTCCAGCTTTGGAGGGTAGATGGAGGCAGACCTCCGGGTTCTGGTCCAGCTTTGGAGGTTAGATGGAGGCAGACCTCCAGGTTCTGGTCCAGCTTTGGAGGGTAGATGGAGGCAGACCTCCGGGTTCTGGTCCAGCTTTGGAGGTTAGATGGAGGCAGACCTCCGGGTTCTGGTCCAGCTTTGGAGGTTAGATGGAGGCAGACCTCCGGGTTCTGGTCCAGCTTTGGAGGTTAGATGGAGGCAGACCTCCAGGTTCTGGTCCAGCTTTGGAGGTTAGATGGAGGCAGACCTCCAGGTTCTGGTCCAGCTTTGGAGGTTAGATGGAGGCAGACCTCCGGGTTCTGGTCCAGCTTTGGAGGTTAGATGGAGGCAGACCTCCAGGTTCTGGTCCAGCTTTGGAGGTTAGATGGAGGCAGACCTCCGGGTTCTGGTCCAGCTTTGGAGGTTAGATGGAGGCAGACCTCCAGGTTCTGGTCCAGCTTTGGAGGGTAGATGGAGGCAGACCTCCGGGTTCTGGTCCAGCTTTGGAGGGTAGATGGAGGCAGACCTCCGGGTTCTGGTCCAGCTTTGGAGGTTAGATGGAGGCAGACCTCCAGGTTCTGGTCCAGCTTTGGAGGTTAGATGGAGGCAGACCTCCGGGTTCTGGTCCAGCTTTGGAGGTTAGATGGAGGCAGACCTCCAGGTTCTGGTCCAGCTTTGGAGGGTAGATGGAGGCAGACCTCCGGGTTCTGGTCCAGCTTTGGAGGGTAGATGGAGGCAGACCTCCGGGTTCTGGTCCAGCTTTGGAGGTTAGATGGAGGCAGACTGAGTTCAGTGTTTGAACTGAAAACCTAAACGAGTTGTTCTGCTGCTGTGTTCAGATGGTGGAGCCGGTGGATCTGTACTGGAAGTGTGGTCTGGGGAACCCTCACACCAGTCATTGCCTTGGCAACGGACAGATCATGATCAGCTGCATGGGAGACCCTTCAGGTGGCGGCAAAGGTAAGACCTGCAGGAACTGGTGGAGGAACCCTGAGAACCCAAAGTCTTCTGCTGTGGCGCCCTCTGGTGGACACTTTGCGTTTCTGTTGCAGGTGGTTTTGTTCTGCTGGACGGTGAGACGTTTGAGGTGATCGGTAACTGGGAGCATCCTGGTGAAGCGGCGCCCTTCGGCTATGACTTCTGGTACCAGCCCCGTCACAATGTGATGATCAGCACCGAGTGGGGGGCACCCAAAGCTCTGGTGGATGGATTTAACCCTGTTCATGTCAAAGAAGGTGGGTCAGCACCTCCTCAGATCTCCCATTCTGACACTCTGATGCAAGACTCGGGCAGAGCAGCAGATCCCAGGAAGCCACTGGGTTCTAGATCCTTATCAAAGTGTTCCACAAGGTTCCAGTTCTAAAGACACTCCAACCGGTCCCAGCAGGTCTGTTCAGAACAATGAACCCATTTAAATTTAGGGATCTAAGTCCCAGAAAGTGTCAGATCCACCCCAGGCTGCACAGGTCCACTGCCCAGTATCCCAGTGAGACTCAGCCGGCACCTTTAAGTTTTGGGTTCCTGCTCCAGAACTACGCAGGTAGCCCTGGGAGGTCTGTTTGGACTTCTTCATGGGTTCTGTTGGGTTTGTCTTTTCCAGACTCCACTGCCACCTTTAGTGCTGTAAAGGTCTTGGTTCTGATCACAGTGTCCCCTGTTTTATGTTCCAGGTCACTACGGAACCGCCTTGCATGTTTGGGACTGGACCACCCACAGGAAGCTGCAGACCCTGGATCTGGGAGAAGACGGCGCCATTCCTCTGGAGGTCAGATTCCTCCACGACCCAAACGCCACAGAGGGCTACGTAGGATGTGCTCTGCGGGGAACTGTCTTCAGGTTCTACAAAACACAGGTCGGTACTAAATGGGGTCGAACCCTTCCTTAAAACACAGAATCGTCCCATATTTGGACATAAAAACTGTTTCTAAATACGGAACAATTCCGTTTTCTAAGGGTCGGTCGGCGACCCCGGTACCAAAGGGTGATGATGGTCTGGGTTCTGGTCTAAGTTCAGTTCTAGATGACCAGAACAGTAGTCTGTGTAGCAACTGTGGTGGTGAATGAAGTAACTGTTAAACACTTGCATGTTAGCTATGTTAGCATCTTTAGCATCTTTAGCACGGTGATGCTAACGTTTAGCTTTGGTCTCTTTGGACCTCAGAAAGGTGACTGGGCTACAGAGAAGGTCATCAGTGTTCCCAGTAAGAAGGTGGAGGGATGGATGTTGCCTCTGATGCCAAGTGAGTCTGATCCTTTACCTGCCTGCTCACCTGTCTGTGACCTCTCACCTGTCTGTGTGACCTCTCACCTGTCTGTGTGACCTCTCACCTGTCTGTGTGACCTCTCACCTGTCTGTGACCTCTCACCTGTCTGTGACCTCTCACCTGTCTGTGTGACCGGTCACCTGTTTCTCTGACCTCTCACCTGTCTGTGTGACCTCTCACCTGTCTGTGCGACCTCTCACCTGTCTGTGCGACCTCTCACCTGTCTGTGCCCTCTCACCTGTCTGTGACCTCTCACCTGTTTCTCTGACCTCTCACCTGTCTGTGTGACCTCTCACCTGTTTCTCTGACCTCTCACCTGTCTGTGACCTCTCACCTGTTTCTCTGACCTCTCACCTGTCTGTGTGACCTCTCACCTGTCTGTGTGACCTCTCATCTGTTTCTCTGACCTCTCACCTGTCTGTGTGACCTCTCACCTGTCTGTGACCTCTCACCTGTCCGTGCAGGCCTCATCACAGACATCCTGATCTCATTGGATGACCGTTTTCTCTACTTCAGTAACTGGCTGCACGGTGACATCAGACAGTATGACATCACAGACCGCAGAAACCCCCGGCTGGCCGGCCAGGTCTGCTGTTACGACACCTGTCTGATGTTGATGTTGCACAGGTAACGCCTCAGAGGAAGACAGCTTTTCTGTTTGTCTGTTCCAGGTGTTCCTGGGAGGAAGCATCCTCAGTGATGGTCCAGTCCGAGTCATAGAAGACCCGGAGAAGCAGGAGCAGCCGCGGCCCCGCATCATCCAGGTAACTCAGAGAGACCCATCCTCCCTCTAACCTGTGTCTCCTGTGGCTCGCCTCACCTGTCTGTGGCTCGCCTCACCTGTCTGTCTCACCTCACTTGTCTGTTTCCTGTCTGTCTCACCTCACCTGTCTGTTTCCTGTCTGTCTCACCTCACCTGTCTGTTTCCTGTCTGTCTCCCCTCACCTGTCTCACCTCACCTGTCTGTCTCCCCTCACCTGTCTGTTTCCTGTCTGTCTCCCCTCACCTGTCTGTTTCCTGTCTGTCTCCCCTCACCTGTCTGTTTCCTGTCTGTCTCGCCTCACCTGTCTCCCCTCACCTGTCTGTTTCCTGTCTGTCTCGCCTCACCTGTCTCGCCTCACCTGTCTGTTTCCTGTCTGTCTCCCCTCACCTGTCTGTTTCCTGTCTGTCTCGCCTCACCTGTCTGTCTCCTGTCTGTCTCCCCTCACCTGTCTCACCTCACCTGTCTGTCTCCCCTCACCTGTCTGTTTCCTGTCTGTCTCCCCTCACCTGTCTGTTTCCTGTCTGTCTCGCCTCACCTGTCTCGCCTCACCTGTCTGTTTCCCCTCACCTGTCTGTTTCCTGTCTGTCTCGCCTCACCTGTCTGTCTCCTGTCTGTCTCCCCTCACCTGTCTCACCTCACCTGTCTGTCTCCCCTCACCTGTCTGTTTCCTGTCTGTCTCCCCTCACCTGTCTGTTTCCTGTCTGTCTCGCCTCACCTGTCTCCCCTCACCTGTCTGTTTCCTGTCTGTCTCCCCTCACCTGTCTCGCCTCACCTGTCTGTTTCCTGTCTGTCTCCCCTCACCTGTCTGTTTCCTGTCTGTCTCGCCTCACCTGTCTGTCTCCCCCCACCTGTCTGTCTCCCAGGGGAAGCGTGTCCCTGGAGGTCCTCAGATGCTGCAGCTCAGCCTGGACGGTCGCAGACTTTACGTGACGACGTCTCTGTTCAGCGGTTGGGACAAACAGTTTTATCCTGACATGATCAGGTACTGACCCAGAACCCGGCAGAACTGGACTCAGGACGGTCCAGGTTCCTTTTATTCTGTTGGTGCAGTGAATGAACCGCTGTGTGTTTCCTCAGAGACGGTTCTGTGATGATGCAGATCGATGTGGACTCTGACCACGGCGGTCTCTCCCTGAACGAAGACTTCCTGGTGGACTTCGGTAAGGAGCCCGACGGCCCGGCTCTGGCCCACGAGCTGCGGTACCCGGGAGGAGACTGCACCTCCGACATCTGGCTGTGAACCAGCCGGACCGCATCTGCTGCTTTCACTCTCACCTTCTTAAATGATGAAACAGAACCGGGTTCAGCAGAACCAAACGTCTGACATGTTTAATAAAGCCTGCAGGTGTGTAAAAGTGAAGGTGCTTTAATCACAGAAGTGTAATCTCTGCTTCAGGCCACATTCCAGGAGGAACAGCTTGTTGTCTCAAAGCTGATCCAACATAATATGCTGATTATTGTTCTGTCAGTCAGAACTAACACTTACTAACCTGCAATGTGTCACATCTGCAGCTTATAATCTGTTTAAAGTATAAACACGCTGTAGACAGCTGCTGCTGTCGAGTCTACAAATATGAAGAAAGATGAATTTCACTTTATGAACTTACAATAAATGTTTGCAGAAAACTCAGTTGTCAAATCATTTCAGCAGCGTCGGAGATCATCTGATTAAGAACAGCCACACTGACAGCTGCAGTTCATTTCTTTATATTTTATATAAAAACAGGAAGCAGCTGCAGAGATTCACTGAAACAGGTTCAAACATGAACCTAAACCCAGAATCTGAGGCAGAAACAGAGTTTTTTCTCAGTTCTCAGCAGCTTTAAAGTGAATCTCTGGTCTGAGCTCCTTTATTCTCCAACACAGCCTGAACCCTCTGAGACAAGCTTTCTGTCATTTCTTTAAGGAGTCTTCAGGAATAGTTCTCCAGGCTTCTTGAAGGAAGTTTTCAGCTAATAGGACATTTTAAATTTTAACTTTGAATAAAAACGGACTCAGACCAGTTAATGTGTTTTGTATGTCTTAACAAATCTTTTACAATTAGTGTCGAGTTTATGTGACTACATCCAAAACGTTGCGGTGCTGCACCGGAAGTTTCACAGGAAACAAGAGAAGAAGAAGAGAAGTCGCCCCCTGCTGGCTGTTAGCTGAGATGAGTATCAAACAGAATCAATGGAGTCCAACAGGACATAAGATGTGATTTCAGACCATTAAACTGTCACCAGGTAGGACTGACTCGCCTGGAGACACCCTGATACGCCTTTCCACTTGGACAGCTCATCTGTGGAGGCGTCATTCCGAAGCTTAGCTCTAAAATCAGTTTTATTAAGAAATGAGCGGAGTTAGCAACAGTTGGCTGGCTAATGCTAATGCTAACATTAAAATAGCTGCGTGCTGTTAGCAGTTAGCAGCGGTTCATGTTTGAACCGCACAGGCTGACCGTTAGTTTTTAATGAAACGGCGGCGTTTGAGAAGCCCCTGGAGGTCGTTTGCACCACACACAGCTGTCCCGAAGCTCTTCCCGAGGCATCCAGAGACTCCTATCTCCGTCTGAATGGTAACTATTGCGTTTATAAACCGTTAGTAGACGTTTTAACTTATTTTGAAGCTCCGCCTCTGTCCCCGAACCATAACAAAGATGGCGGCCCGCTACTTATTTAAAAAATAAATAAATAAATCAGTGTACAGATCGTCTTTAATCCGCTCGCTCTCATGGGTTTTTCGTGGTTCTGATGAGACTATTGTACGAACCGTGAGTGGTTCTGAATGGACCTGTTGTCTGGGTCATGCTAACAGCTAGCTGCTGGAAGCTAACAGTGTTTAATGGACTTTAAACTGTGACCCAGCCTCGACCTTTAATCCACTGACCGGATTGTGTCTGTCCTGCGGTCCGCTGGCTCCGTGCTGGTCCGTTTCTGGTGATGAACGGCCAGAACTTTACTCTCGGTGGGTCACTGCTTAGAAACTCGGAACCCAGTCCTGGATCAGGACAGCTTCTCATCGATAAAGATGTGTTCGACTGTCTTTAGATTTATGTTGATCAATTAATAATTTCAGCTCATTTTATCAGTCAGCCTATCAGAATTAGACCCGGTCCAATAAACGAACCTGACGGATCCATCAGCTGATAAGCGACCCTTCCTCCAGATCACTTTTTTTGTATATATTGTCTTTTATTGAGGCTCATTTGCACATATTGTATTCAGTTACTTATGTTAGCTTTATTTAGTTTTTATTTTATTTAGTTATTTAGTACTTTCCCTCTGGTACCGTAAATGCTTGAATCTTGGATACTGATCGGTCTTAAAGGGGAACTCCGGTGTTTTTAAACCTTATTTCTGGCATGAAATACGTTCATCTGCTCACTGAGAACAGTTTGGTGAAAGTCGGCGTCCTTCTGAAGATATTTAGATAACTGGAGATCCATATAACGGAGTGAACGGGGCTTAGAGGATGCAGCCTCTAAATAAGGCATTATCTGTCTTTATTTCACCAATACTTTAAGAAGAATGAATGAATGAACGTGTGCTATAGCTCTGTTAGCTCATAGCTGCTGTTATGTGGCTACCTGCAGCTATAGGAGAGCTAACGGAGGGATTTCTACACAGGCACTCTACTGGGACCACTTCATCCACACGCCCCCCTGCAGCACAGCTTATTCACTCCGTGCTCTGTGACAGTCGGCTAACTTCACACAGAGTTTGCTGCTGATAGTTTTGTGCAACATGGCAGGATATTTATCAGATTTAGACAACGTGAACGAAGACTTTGAGTAAAATGGACGTTCTTACCGGAGTGAATGAGCTGCAGGGGGGCGATGACGTCATCCCCTCTATAAGCCCCCCCGATAGCCCCAATAACAACAACACAGCAGCTCTGAGCTAACAGAGCTGTAAGCTAACAGCAACTCTGAGCTAACAGAACTGGAAGCTAACAGAGCTGGAAGCTAACAGAGCTGGAAGCTAACAGAGCTGTAAGCTAACAGAGCTGTAAGCGAACAGAACTGTAAGCTAACAGAGCTGTAAGCGAACAGAACTGTAAGCTAACAGAGCTGTAAGCTAACAGAGCTGTAAGCTAACAGAGCTGTAAGCGAACAGAGCTGTAAGCTAACAGAGCTGTAAGCGAACAGAACTGTAAGCTAACAGAACTGTAAGCTAACAGAGCTGTAAGCGAACAGAGCTGTAAGCTAACAGAGCTGTAAGCGAACAGAACTGTAAGCTAACAGAACTGTAAGCTAACAGAGCTGTAAGCGAACAGAACTGTAAGCTAACAGAACTGTAAGCTAACAGAGCTGTAAGCTAACAGAGCTGTAAGCTAACAGAGCTGTAGCACACATTCATTCATTAATTTGTCGAAGGTTAACTGGGTGTCGGAGCTCAGTATCTGATGCTGTTCTGTCCACGGTGAACCGGGCCGGGTCATCAGACGGCATCTTTAAACCAACACGTTTGAAAGATTTCTGAATTATTATTCACCCAAACTGAAATAAGAGGGAGGCCCAGCTTTCTTCTGCTGGTTCGCCTCCGTGTCACTAATTCGTTTCACGAGACCGTGGTCATGTGGTCATGACTCATAGTTTTAGAGCGGCAGGATAACAGGAAGTGAGAGGGGAAGCGGTCTCTCTGAGAAACAAATCCTAAGTCAGATTGTTCTCTCCTTCCTCCCTGAACAGCTCCAGATGCTCATCGGGTTCAGAGCAGAGTGATGTCAGAGTGACCTCATCAGGACCGACCGCCGCAGAACGACCGTTTGATGAGTCAGTTTCACCACTCTAATGAGGCTCCTGGCTCCTCCAGTTGTCTGGTTTCCACGCCATGTTTAATTTGGTGATAAGCAGAGTCCACGGCTCAGGTGACCTCTGACCTCTGTCTGTTTCAGTGGAAAAGGGCGGAGCTTCCCAGCTGCCATGATGGAGGACACGCAGGTGGACCTTTCCCCCACCTCCTCTGACCAGAACAGCCCCTCCCCCTCCCTTTCCGTCTGCTCCTCCTCCTCCTCCCTGTCCCTCCCCTCCACCCCATCCTCCTCCTGTGGCCCCGCCCAGCCCGCCACGCCTCCCCTGGGCATCATCAGTGAGGGCGTGGCCGAGCTCAGCCTGGTGATAGACGCAGATGTGGCACAGCAGGCGTGTCATGAGGTCCTGCAGAAGGTGAAGCTGCGACAGGTGGAGGGCGACACCACCGACCTGCAGAACGGGGCGGTGCTGGACACGGCGTCTCCCGCCCCCGCCGTCAAACCGCCAAAGATTCACGAGGAGGATGACCCGGAGGGCCCGGCGCCCGGCTCGGTGAAGAGTGCGCGGCGGAGGCAGCGGCACAACCCGTCCAAACAGTCGTGGCTGCTGCGCCTGTTCGAGTCCAAGCTGTTCGACGTCTCCATGGCGATCTCGTACCTGCACAACTCGAAGGAGCCTGGCGTGCAGGCGTACATCGGAAACCGTCTGTTCAGCTTCCCGCACGAGGATGTGGACTTCTACCTGCCGCAGCTGCTCAACATGTACATCCACATGGACGAGGATGTGGGCGACGCCATCAAGCCTTACGTGGTGGGTGGGGCTAGCCGTGGGGAGGGGGTGGGGCTCGGAGCGGGGAGGGGGTGGGGCTAGGTGGGGCTAGGAGCGGGAGGGGGTGGGGCTAGAAGCGGGGAGGGGGTGGGGCTAGGAGCGGGAGGGGGTGGGGCTAGCAGCGGGGAGGGGGTGGGGCTCGGAGGGGGTGGGGCTAGGTGGGGCTAGCAGCGGGAGGGGGTGGGGCTAGAAGCGGGGAGGGGGTGGGGCTAGCAGCGGGAGGGGGTGGGGCTAGAAGCGGGGAGGGGGTGGGGCTAGCAGCGGGGAGGGGTGGGGCTAGCAGCGGGAGGGGGTGGGGCTCGGAGCGGGGAGGGGGTGGGGCTCGGAGCGGGGAGGGGGTGGCGCTAGGAGCGGGGAGGGGGTGGGGCTAGCAGGGTGGAGGGGTGGGGCTAGCAGCGGGGAGGGGGTGGGGCTAGAAGCGGGGAGGGGGTGGCGCTAGCAGCGGGGAGGGGGTGGGGCTAGAAGCGGGGAGGGGGTGGGGCTAGCAGCGGGGAGGGGGTGGGGCTAGCAGCGGGAGGGGGGTGGCGCTAGCAGGGTGGAGGGGTGGGGCTAGCAGGGTGGAGGGGTGGGGCTAGCAGCGGGGAGGGGGTGTGGCTAGGAGCGGGAGGGGGTGGGGCTAGCAGCGGGGAGGGGGTGGGGCTCGGAGCGGGGAGGGGGTGGGGCTAGGTGGGGCTAGCAGCGGGAGGGGGTGGGGCTAGAAGCGGGGAGGGGGTGGGGCTAGCAGCGGGGAGGGGTGGGGCTAGCAGCGGGAGGGGGTGGGGCTCGGAGCGGGGAGGGGGTGGCGCTAGGAGCGGGGAGGGGGTGGGGCTAGCAGGGTGGAGGGGTGGGGCTAGCAGCGGGGAGGGGGTGGGGCTAGAAGCGGGGAGGGGGGTGGCGCTAGCAGCGGGGAGGGGGTGGGGCTAGAAGCGGGGAGGGGGTGGGGCTAGCAGCGGGGAGGGGGTGGCGCTAGGAGCGGGGAGGGGGTGGGGCTAGCAGGGTGGAGGGGTGGGGCTAGCAGCGGGGAGGGGGTGGGGCTCGGAGCGGGGAGGGGGTGGGGCTAGCAGAGGGGAGGGGGTGGGGCTAGCAGCGGGGAGGGGGTCACTGAACATGACCTGGATGATCAATAGTGTTGATCAGTTTGGTTTTGTGCTGATATTGATTAGAACAACACGATGGCAGCTTTGTGTCCTGATTGGTTGTTTTGTGTCTGACCTCACTTCCTGCCCTGTGGCTCGCTGCAGGTGCACCGCTGCCGGCAGAGCATCGCCTTCAGCCTGCAGTGCGCCTGGCTGCTCGGGGCGTACTCCTCCGACATGCACATCTCCACCCAGCGCCACTCACGAGGAACCAAACTGAGGAAGCTCATCCTGTCAGATGAGCTGAAACCGGCCGGGGCCCGAGCCCGCAGGGAGCTCCTGACTCTGACGCCATTCTGCCCCGCGGCATCCCCTGCTACCGGCCACCTGAGTGGAGAACACAGCCTGTCGCCATCCAAACGGACGCATCAGCGCTCCAAGTCAGATGCCACCGTTAGCATCAGTCTGAGCAGCAACCTGAAGAGAACAGCCAGCAACCCGAAGGTGGAGAGCAGCCCGGACGAGGTAAGGCGCCATCATTAACACCTCGCTGTTTGAGACGCAAATTAAAAGTCCCATATTCAGGAAAAGTACAACTCCGTGCCAACAAAATGTAGTCTAAATAAAACGGTTCAATTCATTGAATTCCAAATGAGTCCAATTCATACAGAGCCAATAAAAAAGTGTCCTAATTAAGGAAACCAGCAGACTGAAACTTCTGATCCAGTCCCCGTCCTGAGCTGCAGGAGGCGACTGTGGAGAGAAAAAACTCCCTTTAACAGGAAGAAACCTCCATCAGAACCAGAACCAGGAAGAAACCTCCATCAGAACCAGAACCAGGAAGGGTCCATCTGCCTGGACCAGCTGGGGCTGAGAGGACAGGAAAGAGGGGACAACAAGCAGCGTAACACCAGGCCAGAGACACCTGCTGAGAGAGAGAAACACAAGTTAATGACAGCAATGATGTCATATGTTCATGGAGGGAGGAGAGGTGCATCATGGGAGCTCCCCCAGCAGGCTGGGCCTATAGCAGCAGAACATGGAGGGAGGAGAGGTGCATCATGGGAGCTCCCCCAGCAGGCAGCAGCAGAACTATGGGATGTTTCAGGCTCACCTGAGCCATCCCTAACTATAAGCTTTATCAGAAAGGAAAGTTTCAGCCTGATCTTAAAGGTAGAGAGGGTGTCTGCTTCCTGAAGCCAAACTGGTTCCACAGAGAGGGGCCTGATAACTGAAGGCTCTGCCTCTCATTCTGCTTTTAGGGGCCTGATAACTGAAGGCTCTGCCTCCCATTCTGCTTTTAGGGGCCTGATAACTGAAGGCTCTGCCTCCCATTCTGCTTTTAGGGGCCTGATAACTGAAGGCTCTGCCTCCCATTCTGCTTTTAGGGGCCTGATAACTGAAGGCTCTGCCTCCCATTCGGCTTTTAGGGGCCTGATAACTGAAGGCTCTGCCTCCCATTCTGCTTTTAGGGGCCTGATAACTGAAGGCTCTGCCTCCCATTCTGCTTTTAGGGGCCTGATAACTGAAGGCTCTGCCTCCCATTCTGCTTTTAGGGGCCTGATAACTGAAGGCTCTGCCTCCCATTCTGCTTTTAGGGGCCTGATAACTGAAGGCTCTGCCTCCCATTCTGCTTTTAGGGGCCTGATAACTGAAGGCTCTGCCTCCCATTCTGCTTTTAGGGGCCTGATAACTGAAGGCTCTGCCTCCCATTCTGCTTTTAGGGGCCTGATAACTGAAGGCTCTGCCTCCCATTCGGCTTTTAGGGGCCTGATAACTGAAGGCTCTGCCTCCCATTCTGCTTTTAGGGGCCTGATAACTGAAGGCTCTGCCTCCCATTCTGCTTTTAGGGGCCTGATAACTGAAGGCTCTGCCTCCCATTCTGCTTTTAGGGGCCTGATAACTGAAGGCTCTGCCTCCCATTCTGCTTTTAGGGGCCTGATAACTGAAGGCTCTGCCTCCCATTCTGCTTTTAGGGGCCTGATAACTGAAGGCTCTGCCTCCCATTCTGCTTTTAGGGGCCTGATAACTGAAGGCTCTGCCTCCCATTCTGCTTTTAGGGGCCTGATAACTGAAGGCTCTGCCTCCCATTCTGCTTTTAGGGGCCTGATAACTGAAGGCTCTGCCTCCCATTCGGCTTTTAGGGGCCTGATAACTGAAGGCTCTGCCTCCCATTCTGCTTTTAGGGGCCTGATAACTGAAGGCTCTGCCTCCCATTCTGCTTTTAGGGGCCTGATAACTGAAGGCTCTGCCTCCCATTCTGCTTTTAGGGGCCTGATAACTGAAGGCTCTGCCTCCCATTCTGCTTTTAGGGGCCTGATAACTGAAGGCTCTGCCTCCCATTCTGCTTTTAGGGGCCTGATAACTGAAGGCTCTGCCTCCCATTCTGCTTTTAGGGGCCTGATAACTGAAGGCTCTGCCTCCCATTCTGCTTTTAGGGGCCTGATAACTGAAGGCTCTGCCTCCCATTCTGCTTTTAGGGGCCTGATAACTGAAGGCTCTGCCTCCCATTCTGCTTTTAGGGGCCTGATAACTGAAGGCTCTGCCTCCCATTAGGCTTTTAGGGGCCTGATAACTGAAGGCTCTGCCTCCCATTAGGCTTTTAGGGGCCTGATAACTGAAGGCTCTGCCTCCCATTCTGCTTTTAGGGGCCTGATAACTGAAGGCTCTGCCTCCCATTCTGCTTTTAGGGGCCTGATAACTGAAGGCTCTGCCTCCCATTCTGCTTTTAGGGGCCTGATAACTGAAGGCTCTGCCTCCCATTCTGCTTTTAGGGGCCTGATAACTGAAGGCTCTGCCTCCCGTTCTGCTTTTAGGGGCCTGATAACTGAAGGCTCTGCCTCCCATTAGGCTTTTAGGGGCCTGATAACTGAAGGCTCTGGCTCCCATTCTGCTTTTAGGGGCCTGATAACTGAAGGCTCTGCCTCCCATTCTGCTTTTAGGGGCCTGATAACTGAAGGCTCTGCCTCCCGTTCTGCTTTTAGGGGCCTGATAACTGAAGGCTCTGCCTCCCATTAGGCTTTTAGGGGCCTGATAACTGAAGGCTCTGCCTCCCATTCTGCTTTTAGGGGCCTGATAACTGAAGGCTCTGCCTCCCATTCTGCTTTTAGGGGCCTGATAACTGAAGGCTCTGCCTCCCATTCTGCTTTTAGGGGCCTGATAACTGAAGGCTCTGCCTCCCATTCTGCTTTTAGGGGCCTGATAACTGAAGGCTCTGCCTCCCATTAGGCTTTTAGGGGCCTGATAACTGAAGGCTCTGCCTCCCATTAGGCTTTTAGGGGCCTGATAACTGAAGGCTCTGCCTCCCATTCTGCTTTTAGGGGCCTGATAACTGAAGGCTCTGCCTCCCATTCTGCTTTTAGGGGCCTGATAACTGAAGGCTCTGCCTCCCATTCTGCTTTTAGGGGCCTGATAACTGAAGGCTCTGCCTCCCATTCTGCTTTTAGGGGCCTGATAACTGAAGGCTCTGCCTCCCGTTCTGCTTTTAGGGGCCTGATAACTGAAGGCTCTGCCTCCCATTAGGCTTTTAGGGGCCTGATAACTGAAGGCTCTGCCTCCCATTCTGCTTTTAGGGGCCTGATAACTGAAGGCTCTGCCTCCCATTCTGCTTTTAGGGGCCTGATAACTGAAGGCTCTGCCTCCCGTTCTGCTTTTAGGGGCCTGATAACTGAAGGCTCTGCCTCCCATTAGGCTTTTAGGGGCCTGATAACTGAAGGCTCTGCCTCCCATTCTGCTTTTAGGGGCCTGATAACTGAAGGCTCTGCCTCCCATTCTGCTTTTAGGGGCCTGATAACTGAAGGCTCTGCCTCCTAAAGGCCTTCCTGTTCCTGGCAGCATATATCAGATCATCTGAAGTCACCAGCAGGTGTAGAACCCGGGTCGGCAGGTCCCGCCTCTTCCTGTTTTCTGTAAAGAAAAACGAGCCTCGATCCTTTGAAAACAGCGAGCTGACACTCATGCGTCTGATTGGTCGAGACAGTCCAAGTGATGTGAAAGCGTTCGTTGGGTTTAAAACGAGCAACAGATGGGCATGTTCTGACTCGGGGTAGAATGAGCTCAGAACCTCAGCAGAACCTGCTGAAGGCGGCCTCAGACTGGGCCTCGGACTGGTACAGGTAAGGTCAGCACACCTGTCTGCAGAACCCAGGTGAACACAAACCCCTCTTCCTCTGACCCTCAGGACTGCAGCTCCAGCTCCGACAGTCTAGAGTTTGATACTGGTCCAGTAAGTTCTGCTGCTTCATGTTCTATAAGGTGGGGAATGAGTTCTGGTTCTGGTCCAGTCCACAGATGTGAAGCTGTGCAGAGAACAAAAAGCTCCCGTCTGTGGACTCGCCTTCTGTGATTCTGTTCTTATGGATCTGTTGGCGGTTCTGGGTGAATCAATCTGAGCTGGGTCATCATGTCTCCTCCCACTGATCGATCGATCGGTTGATTGATCGATCGATCGATCTGCTGTGTCTGTGTGTCGGGTCAGTCGGAGTTAGCAAGCTAACAGAACTCCACTCGTCCTGGTTCTGATCCTGAACCTCTGATCAGTTAATCGTGTTAATATTGATCAGTCGGAGTTAGCAAGCTAACAGAACTCCACTCGTCCTGGTTCTGATGCTGAACCTCTGATCAGTTAATCGTGTTAATATTGATCAGTCGGAGTTAACAAGCTAACAGAACTCCACTCGTCCTGGTTCTGATCCTGAACCTTTGATCAGTTAATCGTGTTAATATTGATCAGTCGGAGTTAACAAGCTAACAGAACTCCACTCGTCCTGGTTCTGATCCTGAACCTTTGATCAGTTAATCGTGTTAATATTGATCAGACGGAGTTAACAAGCTAACAGAACTCCACTCGTCCTGGTTCTGATCCTGAACCTTTGATCAGTTAATCGTGTTAATATTGATCAGTCGGAGTTAACAAGCTAACAGAACTCCACTCGTCCTGGTTCTGATGCTGAACCTCTGATCAGTTAATCGTGTTAATATTGATCAGTCGGAGTTAACAAGCTAACAGAACTCCACTCGTCCTGGTTCTGATCCTGAACCTCTGATCAGTTAATCGTGTTAATATTGATCAGACGGAGCAGGTTTGGCTCCATTTGGCTCTGACCCAGTTACAGGACAAAGTTCTGTTTCTGACCCGACACACAGAGCCGTGTGTCTGAGGCCCCGCCCCCTCGCCGCCTGGCGCCCTGACCCGTTTGTCTCTTGGTTTGCAGCCAGTGCGCCTGGCTCCTCAGAGGGAGTTCATGAAGTCTCTGATGGGCATCGGGAAGCGTCTGGCCACGCTGCTCACCAAGGAGCAGAAGACCCAGCGGCTGATCTCCGAGCTCTCGCTGCTCAACCACAAGCTGCCGGCCCGGGTGTGGCTGCCCACCGCCGCCTTCGACCACCACGTGGTCCGAGTGCCGCACACGCAGGCCGTGGTGCTCAACTCCAAGGACAAGGTAAGAGGCACCCGGTGGCGGTCCAGCGGGAGGTTCTGCTCTCTGTGGCGTTCTGTTAACCAAATGGACCCGAACAGTTCGGTTAAACTCTGAGGCCTCAGAGGAACGCGTTCAGGTTCTGTTCAGAATATGTTTAAATCTGTCACATCTTTAACCCTTTAAGCTCCAACTTTATTTAAAGGAACCAGGTTTCAACAGAGTCTGACCCAAAGTCCACGGAGGCAGTAAATCTGCATGTGGTGACATCACTGATGACATCACTGATGACATCACATTGGATTCTGAACACATTTCCTCAGGATTTTCTTTCATTATTTCCTTTTTGATCCTTTTCTGAGTTCATGAACACAACTATGAACAAAACTGCTCCAACTTCTGACCTTTTTCATGTTTTTCTGTCATTTTATCCACAAAAAAACAAGAAAATCAGTGAAATGAACGCCAGGAAGAATCAGTAAAAAGTCTTTAATCAGATCCTGATCAGTTAGGAGGAGGAACAGCAGCTCAGCATCTGTCACATTAAGCTAAACTGCAGGTGGTTGGTTCTGAAGGGTTAAACTGGACCAAACAGAACCTGAAGGACCAGCTGGTGGGTCAGACTTATGGCGTGCAGTTGAGTTCTGGTGTCCTGACCGTCACCTGCTGTCCAACCCACGCGGTTCTGATGGGTTTTGTGCTGTCCAACCCATGCGGTTCTGACGGGTTTTGAGCTGTCCAACCCACGCGGTTCTGACGGGTTTTGTGCTGTCCAACCCATGCGGTTCTGACGGGTTTTGCGCTGTCCAACCCATGCGGTTCTGACGGGTTTTGGTCAGGAACTAAACCCAGCTGCAGACCAGTTTATCTTCCCACCGTCAGCTGCTTTGGATCAGAACCACCTTGTCCTGCCGGGCCTTGGTTCTTACAGCCCCAGAACCCTCCCATCATGGATACTGAACCCCACTCAGGAAATGACCCACTGGTGGAGCAGCTTTTTCTTCTTTTGGGTCAGAACTCAGGTTAAAGTGACTTTAAAGCACAAAATGTTCTGTTTTTATTCCGTTAAAAACCTCAGTCATGTGACCTTGTCGCCCGCTCAGGCCCCCTACCTGATCTACGTGGAGGTTCTGGAGTGTGAGAACTTTGAGACGTCCAGTGTTCCGATCCGGATCCCAGAGAACCGGATCAGGAGCACGCGCTCGGTGGAGAACCTGCCGGACTGCGGCATGACGGCGGAGCAGCGAGCCGGGAGCTTCTCCATTGTCCCGAACTACGACAACGATGACGAGGCGTGGTCAGTGGACGACATCGGAGAGCTGCAGGTGGAGGTGAGGCCCCGCCCCCACGGGAAGGGACACGAGCGCCGGGTTTATGTCTGAACTCGCTGAGTCATGTTTGACATTTCAAATGGGAAACTTTAGGGCTCTTTAGTGGGTCCAATGCTGCCTTCATGGCCCGGATGAAGAGAGAGAAAATGAATGAATGCATCAAAGAATGAATAAATGTGTCAGGAACTAAATGAATAAATGTGTCAGGAACTAAATGAATAAATGTATCCCCCCCCCCAGCTTCCTGAGGGCCACACCAACAGCTGTGACAACATCAGCCAGTTCTCTGTGGACAGCATCACCAGCCTGGAGAGCAAAGAGCCCGTGTTCATCGCTGCTGGAGACATCAGGTCCGAACACACTTTAGGCTCACCTGAGCCATCCCTAACTATAAGCTTCATCAGAAAGTTTCAGCCTGATCTTAAAGGTAGAGAGGGAGGAGAGGTGCATCATGGGAGCTCCCCCAGCAGGCTGGGCCTATAGCAGCAGAACTATGGGATGTTTCAGGCTCACCTGAGCCATCCCTAACTATAAGCTTTATCAGAAAGGAAAGTTTCAGCCTGATCTTAAAGGTAGAGAGGGTGTCTGCTTCCTGAAGCCAAACTGGCAGCTGGTTCCACAGAGAGGGGCCTGATAACTGAAGGCTCTGCCTCCCATTCTGCTTTTAGGGGCCTGATAACTGAAGGCTCTGCCTCCCATTCTGCTTTTAGGGGCCTGATAACTGAAGGCTCTGCCTCCCATTCTGCTTTTAGGGGCCTGATAACTGAAGGCTCTGCCCCCCATTCTGCTTTTAGGGGCCTGATAACTGAAGGCTCTGCCTCCCATTCTGCTTTTAGGGGCCTGATAACTGAAGGCTCTGCCTCCCATTCTGCTTTTAGGGGCCTGATAACTGAAGGCTCTGCCTCCCATTCTGCTTTTAGGGGCCTGATAACTGAAGGCTCTGCCTCCCATTCTGCTTTTAGGGGCCTGATAACTGAAGGCTCTGCCTCCCATTCTGCTTTTAGGGGCCTGATAACTGAAGGCTCTGCCTCCCATTCTGCTTTTAGGGGCCTGATAACTGAAGGCTCTGCCTCCCATTCTGCTTTTAGGGGCCTGATAACTGAAGGCTCTGCCTCCCATTCTGCTTTTAGGGGCCTGATAACTGAAGGCTCTGCCTCCCATTCTGCTTTTAGGGGCCTGATAACTGAAGGCTCTGCCTCCCATTCTGCTTTTAGGGGCCTGATAACTGAAGGCTCTGCCTCCCATTCTGCTTTTAGGGGCCTGATAACTGAAGGCTCTGCCTCCCATTCTGCTTTTAGGGGCCTGATAACTGAAGGCTCTGCCTCCCATTCTGCTTTTAGGGGCCTGATAACCGAAGGCTCTGCCTCCCATTCTGCTTTTAGGGGCCTGATAACTGAAGGCTCTGCCTCCCATTCTGCTTTTAGAAACTCTGGGAACCACAAGGAAACCTGCAGCCTGAGAGCAAAGTGCTCTGCTGGGGAAATATCCAACTGTGAGATCTTTAAGATGTGATGGAGCTCGGTCATTAAGAGCTTTATATGTGAGGAGAAGAACCTTAAATTCTATTCTGAATCTAACAGGGAGCCAATGAAGAGAAGCTAAAACTGGAGAAACATGATCTCTGCTGTTAGATCTCATCAGAACTCTGGCTGCAGGGTTTTGGATCAGCTGGAGGCGTCACTTTCTGCTTGTGTTGTTTATTTTTTGGTGTTGTGCTGTTTTTACTGTTATTATTACTTTATATGTGAGGAGAAGCTTAAATGCAGCTCATCTTCTGTCAGGTAAAGTTCTCCTGTGTGTGCTTCAGGCGCCGTCTGTCAGAGCAGCTCGCTCAGGCCCCCACCACCTTCAGACGGGACCCCGAGGACCCATCAGCCGTGGCCCTGAAGGAGCCCTGGGAGGAGAAAGTGCGGTAGGTTCTCCGTCAGGTGTGCTCCACGCCTTCTGTTTCCTCCGTCAGGTGTGCTCCACGCCTTCTGTTTCCTCCGTCAGGTGTGCTCCACGCCTTCTGTTCCCTCCGTCAGGTGTGCTCCACGCCTTCTGTTCCCTCAGTTCAGACTTCCAGGCAGCGCTGCTCCTCCCTGGAAACAGAGCTGTTCTGGTCTGGTTTCTCAGGTGAACATCTGACATTTTTAGAAGGTTTGGACAGTAGCAGGAGTTTGGACAACCGACTGCTCGATGGATTGAGCATTACAGCCACCGTAGTTACGAGCCTCGCGGAGTAACACGATCTGTGCTTCAGCATTAAGGTGTGCGTTCAAACTCAGTCACAGCTGCACAACCAGTGAGCTGAATAAAGTTGGACTGATCTGAGTTTGGTTTCATTTAATGGGCCTTATAACCGGAACAATACGGCGCTCTGAAGCTACTTTCTTTACATTTTCTGAGAACAGCAGATTAGGCTCAGAGCGTTTCTTCCTCTCCTCCATGAGCAGAACTTCCATCCACTCTGAGAGTTCCTGCTTCTGCTCCTCAGAACCAAAGTGCTGATCCAGATAAACTCAGAATAAAAACGTTCCTGCTTCTTCTCCTCAGAACCAAACTGCTGATCCAGATAAACTCAGAACTGCTGATCCAGATAAACTCAGAATAAAAACGTTCCTGCTTCTTCTCCTCAGAACCAAGCTGCTGATCCAGATAAACTCAGAGAGTAAAAAGCTTCTCACTGAATGGACCAACCGGGCCCTGCTTTCTCTTCCTGTTTAATGATTCAAACAGAGGAAACCGGGTCGGTGCTGGTTGATGTTGGACCGTTTTTGGACGGTTTTTCCTGCAGTTTGTGTTCAGATGCTTCAGGAACTCTGCAGCTGACCTGTTCCTGGTTAGCTTCACCTGAACCCAAACAGCAGGTGATGGAACCGGCTCTTTGGGTTCTGTAGATCTGTCCTCAGGTCGCTGCTGGTCCAAACCAGGAAGCTCGTAGAACAGCTGTGATTGGCTCATGCAGGCAGGTGTTCAGCAGGGAGCGCTGCTGGGTTTGTTTCAAACTTCAGGGTCCAGATTAAAATGAGATGAATTGTGCCTCCTTGGTTTCCTTGGTGATAAAGGCCACAGGTCACATGACCACAGCCAGTAAATGATCACCTGCTGATGTTCCTAAGATTCCAATGATGTGGACATTTGTGTTCCGACGAGCTGCCGCTCCAGAACCTTTCAGAACCTTTGTGCATCTCCTGCAGGAGGATCCGGGAGGGTTCCCCATACGGTCACCTTCCCACCTGGAGGCTTCTGTCCGTCATTGTGAAGTGTGGCGACGACCTGCGACAGGAGCTGCTCGCCTTCCAGGTGCTGCAGCAGCTGAAGGTAAGGCTGTGACATCACATGACCCTTGACCCTGCCCCCCCCCGCCTCTGACACTTCCTGTGATTGGTTCCGTCCTGACAGTCGATCTGGGAGCAGGAGCGAGTGCCGCTGTGGATCAAGCCCTATAAGATCCTGGTTCTGTCATCGGACAGCGGGATGATCGAGCCGGTGATGAATGCCGTGTCGCTCCACCAGGTGAAGAAGCAGAGTCAGCTGTCTTTGCTGGACTACTTCCTGCAGGAGCACGGCGCCCCGACCACCGAGAACTTCCTGTCGGCTCAGAGGAACTTTGTGCAGAGCTGTGCCGGATACAGCCTCATCTGCTACCTGCTGCAGGTCAAAGACAGGTGAGCAAACACAGGTGAGCCCCTCGCACCTGTCAGCTCTGACGCCACAGACTCTGAAACTCTCTGTCCTCAGGCACAACGGGAACATCCTGCTGGACGCCGACGGCCACATCATCCACATCGACTTTGGCTTCATCCTGTCCAGCTCGCCAAAAAACCTCGGCTTTGAGACGTCTGCCTTCAAGCTGACCGCGGAGTTCGTGGACGTGAGTGCATCCCACCCGGGTCAGGAAGTCCTGTCATAACCGGGATCCTTCATGAGGTTCTGTTGCTCCCCGATTCAGGTTGTTCTTTTAGAATCAGGGTCTTTCAGGAGATTCTGTTAGAACCAGGGTACTTCAAGAGGTTCTATCAGAACCTGAGGCAGGTGGTTCCGTTCAACTTAGGAACTGTGATAGTGTGGTGGTAAGATTGCCAACTCTCATGTGGGTGATCTGGGTTCAAATCCCCTGCATGAAAGGTTCTACCTCCAGTAGGGGTCCTTAGGCAAGACCCCCCCTTACCCTACCTGCCTACCTGTAAGTCGCTTTGGATAAAAGCGTCTGCTAAATACATAAACATAAACAACGCCCCAGTTGGGAGGTTCCGTTCACCTTAGGGTCCCAGTTGGGAGGTTCCGTTCACCTTCGAGCCCCAGTTGGGAGGTTCCGTTTACCTTAGAGCCCCAGTTGGAAGGTTCCGTTCACCTTAGAGCCCCAGTTGGGAGGTTCGGGTCACCTTCGAGCCCCAGTTGGGAGATTCCGTTCACCTTCGAACCCCAGTTGGGAGGTTCCGTTTACCTTAGAGCCCCAGTTGGAAGGTTCCGTTTACCTTAGAGCCCCAGTTGGAAGGTTCCGTTCACCTTAGAGCCCCAGTTGGGAGGTTCGGGTCACCTTCGAGCCCCAGTTGGGAGATTCCGTTCACCTTCGAACCCCAGTTGGGAGGTTCCGTTTACCTTAGAGCCCCAGTTGGGAGGTTCCGTTCACCTTCGAACCCCAGTTGGGAGGTTCCGTTCACCTTAGGGCCCCAGTTGGAAGGTTCCGTTCACCTTAGGGCCCCAGTTGGGAGGTTCGGTTCACCTTAGAGCCCCAGTTGGAAGGTTCCGTTCACCTTGGAGCCCCAGTTGGGAGGTTCGGTTCACCTTGGAGCCCCAGTTGGGAGATTCGGTTCACCTTGGAGCCCCAGTTGGGAGGTTCGGTTCACCTTCGAGCCCCAGTTGGAAGGTTCGGTTCACCTTCGAGCCCCAGTTGAAAGGTTCCGTTCACCTTAGAGCCCCAGTTGGGAGGTTCCGTTCACCTTAGAGCCCCTGTTGGAAGGTTCCGTTTACCTTAGAGCCCCAGTTGGAAGGTTCCGTTCACCTTAGAGCCCCAGTTGGGAGGTTCCGTTCACCTTCGAACCCCAGTTGGGAGGTTCCGTTTACTTTAGAGCCCCAGTTGGAAGGTTCTGTTCACCTTAGAGCCCCAGTTGGGAGGTTCGGTTCACCTTCGAACCCCAGTTGGGAGGTTCTGTTTACTTTAGAGCCCCAGTTGGAAGGTTCTGTTCACCTTAGAGCCCCAGTTGGGAGGTTCGGTTCACCTTCGAGCCCCAGTTGGGAGGTTCGGTTCACCTTAGGGCCCCAGTTGGGAGATTCGGTTCACCTTAGAGCCCCAGTTGGGAGGTTCCGTTTACCTTAGAGCCCCAGTTGGGAGGTTCCGTTTACCTTAGAGCCCCAGTTGGGAGGTTCCGTTCACCTTCGAGCCCCAGTTGGGAGGTTCCGTTTACCTTAGAGCCCCAGTTGGGAGGTTCCGTTCACCTTAGAGCCCCAGTTGGGAGGTTCGGTTCACCTTAGAGCCCCAGTTGGAAGGTTCCGTTCACCTTAGAGCCCCAGTTGGGAGGTTCCGTTTACCTTAGAGCCCCAGTTGGGAGGTTCGGTTCACCTTAGAGCCCCAGTTGGAAGGTTCCGTTCACCTTCGAGCCCCAGTTGGAAGGTTCCGTTCACCTTCGAGCCCCAGTTGGGAGGTTCCGTTCACCTTAGAGCCCCAGTTGGGAGGTTCCGTTCACCTTAGAGCCCCAGTTGGGAGGTTCCGTTCACCTTAGAGCCCCAGTTGGGAGGTTCCGTTCACCTTAGAGCCCCAGTTGGGAGGTTCCGTTCACCTTAGGGTCCCAGTTGGGAGGTTCCGTTCACCTTCGAGCCCCAGTTGGGAGGTTCCGTTCACCTTCGAGCCCCAGTTGGGAGGTTCGGTTCACCTTCGAACCCCAGTTGGGAGGTTCCGTTTACCTTAGAGCCCCAGTTGGAAGGTTCCGTTTACCTTAGAGCCCCAGTTGGAAGGTTCCGTTCACCTTAGAGCCCCAGTTGGGAGGTTCGGGTCACCTTCGAGCCCCAGTTGGGAGATTCCGTTCACCTTCGAACCCCAGTTGGGAGGTTCCGTTTACCTTAGAGCCCCAGTTGGAAGGTTCCGTTCACCTTAGGGCCCCAGTTGGGAGGTTCCGTTCACCTTAGGGCCCCAGTTGGGAGGTTCCGTTTACCTTAGAGCCCCAGTTGGGAGGTTCCGTTCACCTTCGAACCCCAGTTGGGAGGTTCCGTTTACCTTAGAGCCCCAGTTGGAAGGTTCCGTTCACCTTAGGGCCCCAGTTGGGAGGTTCCGTTCACCTTAGAACCCCAGTTGGAAGGTTCCGTTCACCTTAGGGCCCCAGTTGGGAGGTTCCGTTCACCTTAGGGCCCCAGTTGGAAGGTTCCGTTCACCTTCGAGCCCCAGTTGGGAGATTCCGTTCACCTTCGAACCCCAGTTGGGAGGTTCCGTTTACCTTAGAGCCCCAGTTGGAAGGTTCCGTTCACCTTAGGGCCCCAGTTGGGAGGTTCCGTTCACCTTAGAACCCCAGTTGGAAGGTTCGGTTCACCTTAGAGCCCCAGTTGGAAGGTTCCGTTCACCTTGGAGCCCCAGTTGGGAGGTTCGGTTCACCTTCGAGCCCCAGTTGGGAGATTCGGTTCACCTTGGAGCCCCAGTTGGGAGGTTCGGTTCACCTTCGAGCCCCAGTTGGAAGGTTCGGTTCACCTTCGAGCCCCAGTTGAAAGGTTCCGTTCACCTTAGAGCCCCAGTTGGGAGGTTCCGTTCACCTTAGAGCCCCTGTTGGAAGGTTCCGTTTACCTTAGAGCCCCAGTTGGAAGGTTCCGTTCACCTTAGAGCCCCAGTTGGGAGGTTCCGTTCACCTTCGAACCCCAGTTGGGAGGTTCCGTTTACTTTAGAGCCCCAGTTGGAAGGTTCTGTTCACCTTAGAGCCCCAGTTGGGAGGTTCGGTTCACCTTCGAACCCCAGTTGGGAGGTTCTGTTTACTTTAGAGCCCCAGTTGGAAGGTTCTGTTCACCTTAGAGCCCCAGTTGGGAGGTTCGGTTCACCTTCGAGCCCCAGTTGGGAGGTTCGGTTCACCTTAGAGCCCCAGTTGGGAGGTTCCGTTTACCTTAGAGCCCCAGTTGGGAGGTTCCGTTCACCTTCGAGCCCCAGTTGGGAGGTTCCGTTTACCTTAGAGCCCCAGTTGGGAGGTTCCGTTCACCTTAGAGCCCCAGTTGGGAGGTTCCGTTCACCTTAGAGCCCCAGTTGGGAGGTTCCGTTCACCTTAGAGCCCCAGTTGGGAGGTTCGGTTCACCTTAGAGCCCCAGTTGGAAGGTTCCGTTCACCTTAGAGCCCCAGTTGGGAGGTTCCGTTTACCTTAGAGCCCCAGTTGGGAGGTTCGGTTCACCTTAGAGCCCCAGTTGGAAGGTTCCGTTCACCTTCGAGCCCCAGTTGGAAGGTTCCGTTCACCTTCGAGCCCCAGTTGGGAGGTTCCGTTCACCTTAGAGCCCCAGTTGGGAGGTTCCGTTCACCTTAGGGTCCCAGTTGGGAGGTTCCGTTCACCTTCGAGCCCCAGTTGGGAGGTTCCGTTCACCTTAGAGCCCCAGTTGGGAGGTTCCGTTCACCTTCGAACCCCAGTTGGGAGGTTCCGTTCACCTTAGAGCCCCAGTTGGAAGGTTCCGTTCACCTTAGAGCCCCAGTTGGGAGGTTCCGTTCACCTTAGAGCCCCAGTTGGGAGGTTCCGTTCACCTTAGAGCCCCAGTTGGGAGGTTCTGTTCACCTTAGAGCCCCAGTTGGGAGGTTCCGTTTACCTTAGAGCCCCAGTTGGAAGGTTCTGTTCACCTTAGGGCCCCAGTTGGGAGGTTCGGTTCACCTTCGAGCCCCAGTTGGGAGGTTCCGTTCACCTTAGAGCCCCAGTTGGAAGGTTCCGTTCACCTTAGAGCCCCAGTTGGGAGGTTCCGTTCACCTTAGAGCCCCAGTTGGAAGGTTCCGTTCACCTTAGGGCCCCAGTTGGGAGGTTCCGTTCACCTTAGAGCCCCAGTTGGAAGGTTCCGTTCACCTTAGGGCCCCAGTTGGGAGGTTCTGTTCACCTTAGGGTCCCAGTTGGAAGGTTCCGTTCACCTTAGGGCCCCAGTTGGGAGGTTCCGTTCACCTTAGAGCCCCAGTTGGAAGGTTCCGTTCACCTTGGAGCCCCAGTTGGGAGGTTCGGTTCACCTTCGAGCCCCAGTTGGGAGGTTCGGTTCACCTTGGAGCCCCAGTTGGGAGGTTCGGTTCACCTTGGAGCCCCAGTTGGGAGGTTCGGTTCACCTTCGAGCCCCAGTTGGGAGGTTCGGTTCACCTTCGAGCCCCAGTTGAAAGGTTCCGTTTACCTTAGAGCCCCAGTTGGGAGGTTCCGTTCACCTTAGAGCCCCTGTTGGAAGGTTCCGTTTACCTTAGAGCCCCAGTTGGAAGGTTCCGTTCACCTTAGAGCCCCAGTTGGGAGGTTCCGTTCACCTTCGAACCCCAGTTGGGAGGTTCCGTTTACCTTCGAGCCCCAGTTGGGAGGTTCCGTTCACCTTCGAACCCCAGTTGGGAGGTTCCGTTTACTTTAGAGCCCCAGTTGGAAGGTTCTGTTCACCTTAGAGCCCCAGTTGGGAGGTTCCGTTCACCTTAGAGCCCCAGTTGGGAGGTTCCGTTCACCTTCGAACCCCAGTTGGGAGGTTCCGTTCACCTTCGAACCCCAGTTGGGAGGTTCCGTTCACCTTCGAACCCCAGTTGGAAGGTTCCGTTCACCTTAGAGCCCCAGTTGGGAGGTTCGGTTCACCTTAGAGCCCCAGTTGGGAGGTTCGGTTCACCTTAGAGCCCCAGTTGGGAGGTTCGGTTCACCTTAGGGCCCCAGTTGGGAGTTTCGGTTCACCTTAGAGCCCCAGTTGGAAGGTTCCGTTCACCTTAGAGCCCCAGTTGGGAGGTTCCGTTTACCTTAGAGCCCCAGTTGGGAGGTTCCGTTTACCTTAGAGCCCCAGTTGGGAGGTTCCGTTCACCTTCGAGCCCCAGTTGGGAGGTTCCGTTTACCTTAGAGCCCCAGTTGGGAGGTTCCGTTTACCTTAGAGCCCCAGTTGGGAGGTTCCGTTTACCTTAGAGCCCCAGTTGGGAGGTTCCGTTTACCTTAGAGCCCCAGTTGGGAGGTTCCGTTCACCTTAGAGCCCCAGTTGGGAGGTTCGGTTCACCTTAGAGCCCCAGTTGGAAGGTTCCGTTCACCTTAGAGCCCCAGTTGGAAGGTTCCGTTTACCTTAGAGCCCCAGTTGGGAGGTTCGGTTCACCTTAGAGCCCCAGTTGGGAGGTTCCGTTCACCTTCGAGCCCCAGTTGGAAGGTTCCGTTCACCTTCGAGCCCCAGTTGGGAGATTCGGTTCACCTTGGAGCCCCAGTTGGGAGGTTCGGTTCACCTTCGAGCCCCAGTTGGAAGGTTCGGTTCACCTTCGAGCCCCAGTTGAAAGGTTCCGTTCACCTTAGAGCCCCAGTTGGGAGGTTCCGTTCACCTTAGAGCCCCTGTTGGAAGGTTCCGTTTACCTTAGAGCCCCAGTTGGAAGGTTCCGTTCACCTTAGAGCCCCAGTTGGGAGGTTCCGTTCACCTTCGAACCCCAGTTGGGAGGTTCCGTTTACTTTAGAGCCCCAGTTGGAAGGTTCTGTTCACCTTAGAGCCCCAGTTGGGAGGTTCGGTTCACCTTCGAACCCCAGTTGGGAGGTTCTGTTTACTTTAGAGCCCCAGTTGGAAGGTTCTGTTCACCTTAGAGCCCCAGTTGGGAGGTTCGGTTCACCTTCGAGCCCCAGTTGGGAGGTTCGGTTCACCTTAGAGCCCCAGTTGGGAGGTTCCGTTTACCTTAGAGCCCCAGTTGGGAGGTTCCGTTTACCTTAGAGCCCCAGTTGGGAGGTTCCGTTCACCTTCGAGCCCCAGTTGGGAGGTTCCGTTTACCTTAGAGCCCCAGTTGGGAGGTTCCGTTCACCTTAGAGCCCCAGTTGGGAGGTTCGGTTCACCTTAGAGCCCCAGTTGGGAGGTTCCGTTCACCTTAGAGCCCCAGTTGGGAGGTTCGGTTCACCTTAGAGCCCCAGTTGGAAGGTTCCGTTCACCTTAGAGCCCCAGTTGGGAGGTTCCGTTTACCTTAGAGCCCCAGTTGGGAGGTTCGGTTCACCTTAGAGCCCCAGTTGGAAGGTTCCGTTCACCTTCGAGCCCCAGTTGGAAGGTTCCGTTCACCTTCGAGCCCCAGTTGGGAGGTTCCGTTCACCTTAGAGCCCCAGTTGGGAGGTTCCGTTCACCTTAGGGTCCCAGTTGGGAGGTTCCGTTCACCTTCGAGCCCCAGTTGGGAGGTTCCGTTCACCTTAGAGCCCCAGTTGGGAGGTTCCGTTCACCTTCGAACCCCAGTTGGGAGGTTCCGTTCACCTTAGAGCCCCAGTTGGAAGGTTCCGTTCACCTTAGAGCCCCAGTTGGGAGGTTCCGTTCACCTTAGAGCCCCAGTTGGGAGGTTCCGTTCACCTTAGAGCCCCAGTTGGGAGGTTCTGTTCACCTTAGAGCCCCAGTTGGGAGGTTCCGTTTACCTTAGAGCCCCAGTTGGAAGGTTCTGTTCACCTTAGGGCCCCAGTTGGGAGGTTCGGTTCACCTTCGAGCCCCAGTTGGGAGGTTCCGTTCACCTTAGAGCCCCAGTTGGAAGGTTCCGTTCACCTTAGAGCCCCAGTTGGGAGGTTCCGTTCACCTTAGAGCCCCAGTTGGAAGGTTCCGTTCACCTTAGGGCCCCAGTTGGGAGGTTCCGTTCACCTTAGAGCCCCAGTTGGAAGGTTCCGTTCACCTTAGGGCCCCAGTTGGGAGGTTCTGTTCACCTTAGGGTCCCAGTTGGAAGGTTCCGTTCACCTTAGGGCCCCAGTTGGGAGGTTCCGTTCACCTTAGAGCCCCAGTTGGAAGGTTCCGTTCACCTTGGAGCCCCAGTTGGGAGGTTCGGTTCACCTTCGAGCCCCAGTTGGGAGGTTCGGTTCACCTTGGAGCCCCAGTTGGGAGGTTCGGTTCACCTTGGAGCCCCAGTTGGGAGGTTCGGTTCACCTTCGAGCCCCAGTTGGGAGGTTCGGTTCACCTTCGAGCCCCAGTTGAAAGGTTCCGTTTACCTTAGAGCCCCAGTTGGGAGGTTCCGTTCACCTTAGAGCCCCTGTTGGAAGGTTCCGTTTACCTTAGAGCCCCAGTTGGAAGGTTCCGTTCACCTTAGAGCCCCAGTTGGAAGGTTCCGTTCACCTTAGAGCCCCAGTTGGGAGGTTCCGTTCACCTTCGAACCCCAGTTGGGAGGTTCCGTTTACCTTCGAGCCCCAGTTGGGAGGTTCCGTTCACCTTCGAACCCCAGTTGGGAGGTTCCGTTTACTTTAGAGCCCCAGTTGGAAGGTTCTGTTCACCTTAGAGCCCCAGTTGGGAGGTTCCGTTCACCTTAGAGCCCCAGTTGGGAGGTTCCGTTCACCTTCGAACCCCAGTTGGGAGGTTCCGTTCACCTTCGAACCCCAGTTGGGAGGTTCCGTTCACCTTCGAACCCCAGTTGGAAGGTTCCGTTCACCTTAGAGCCCCAGTTGGGAGGTTCGGTTCACCTTAGAGCCCCAGTTGGGAGGTTCGGTTCACCTTAGGGCCCCAGTTGGGAGTTTCGGTTCACCTTAGAGCCCCAGTTGGAAGGTTCCGTTCACCTTAGAGCCCCAGTTGGGAGGTTCCGTTTACCTTAGAGCCCCAGTTGGGAGGTTCCGTTTACCTTAGAGCCCCAGTTGGGAGGTTCCGTTCACCTTCGAGCCCCAGTTGGGAGGTTCCGTTTACCTTAGAGCCCCAGTTGGGAGGTTCCGTTTACCTTAGAGCCCCAGTTGGGAGGTTCCGTTTACCTTAGAGCCCCAGTTGGGAGGTTCCGTTTACCTTAGAGCCCCAGTTGGGAGGTTCCGTTCACCTTAGAGCCCCAGTTGGGAGGTTCGGTTCACCTTAGAGCCCCAGTTGGAAGGTTCCGTTCACCTTAGAGCCCCAGTTGGAAGGTTCCGTTTACCTTAGAGCCCCAGTTGGGAGGTTCGGTTCACCTTAGAGCCCCAGTTGGGAGGTTCCGTTCACCTTCGAGCCCCAGTTGGAAGGTTCCGTTCACCTTCGAGCCCCAGTTGGGAGGTTCCGTTCACCTTAGAGCCCCAGTTGGGAGGTTCCGTTCACCTTAGGGTCCCAGTTGGGAGGTTCCGTTCACCTTCGAGCCCCAGTTGGGAGGTTCGGTTCACCTTAGAGCCCCAGTTGGGAGGTTCCGTTCACCTTCGAGCCCCAGTTGGGAGGTTCCGTTCACCTTCGAGCCCCAGTTGGGAGGTTCCGTTCACCTTAGGGCCCCAGTTGGAAGGTTCCGTTCACCTTAGGGTCCCAGTTGGGAGGTTCCGTTTACCTTAGAGCCCCAGTTGGAAGGTTCCGTTCACCTTCGAGCCCCAGTTGGGAGGTTCCGTTCACCTTAGAGCCCCAGTTGGGAGGTTCCGTTCACCTTAGGGTCCCAGTTGGGAGGTTCCGTTCACCTTCGAGCCCCAGTTGGGAGGTTCGGTTCACCTTAGAGCCCCAGTTGGGAGGTTCCGTTCACCTTCGAGCCCCAGTTGGGAGGTTCCGTTCACCTTCGAGCCCCAGTTGGGAGGTTCCGTTCACCTTCGAGCCCCAGTTGGGAGGTTCGGTTCACCTTAGAGCCCCAGTTGGGAGGTTCCGTTCACCTTCGAGCCCCAGTTGGGAGGTTCCGTTCACCTTCGAGCCCCAGTTGGGAGGTTCCGTTCACCTTCGAGCCCCAGTTGGGAGGTTCCGTTCACCTTAGGGCCCCAGTTGGAAGGTTCCGTTCACCTTAGGGTCCCAGTTGGGAGGTTCCGTTTACCTTAGAGCCCCAGTTGGAAGGTTCCGTTCACCTTCGAGCCCCAGTTGGGAGGTTCCGTTCACCTTAGAGCCCCAGTTGGGAGGTTCCGTTCACCTTCGAGCCCCAGTTGGGAGGTTCCGTTCACCTTAGGGTCCCAGTTGGGAGGTTCCGTTCACCTTCGAGCCCCAGTTGGGAGGTTCCGTTCACCTTAGGGCCCCAGTTGGAAGGTTCCGTTCACCTTAGGGTCCCAGTTGGGAGGTTCCGTTTACCTTAGAGCCCCAGTTGGAAGGTTCCGTTCACCTTCGAGCCCCAGTTGGGAGGTTCCGTTCACCTTAGAGCCCCAGTTGGGAGGTTCCGTTCACCTTAGGGTCCCAGTTGGGAGGTTCCGTTCACCTTCGAGCCCCAGTTGGGAGGTTCGGTTCACCTTAGAGCCCCAGTTGGGAGGTTCCGTTCACCTTCGAGCCCCAGTTGGGAGGTTCCGTTCACCTTCGAGCCCCAGTTGGGAGGTTCCGTTCACCTTCGAGCCCCAGTTGGGAGGTTCGGTTCACCTTAGAGCCCCAGTTGGGAGGTTCCGTTTACCTTAGAGCCCCAGTTGGAAGGTTCCGTTCACCTTAGGGCCCCAGTTGGAAGGTTCCGTTCACCTTCGAGCCCCAGTTGGAAGGTTCCGTTCACCTTCGAGCCCCAGTTGGGAGGTTCCGTTCACCTTCGAGCCCCAGTTGGGAGATTCCGTTCACCTTCGAGCCCCAGTTGGGAGGTTCCGTTCACCTTAGAGCCCCAGTTGGGAGGTTCCGTTTACCTTAGAGCCCCAGTTGGAAGGTTCCGTTCACCTTAGGGTCCCAGTTGGGAGGTTCCGTTCACCTTCGAGCCCCAGTTGGGAGGTTCCGTTCACCTTAGAGCCCCAGTTGGGAGGTTCCGTTCACCTTAGAGCCCCAGTTGGGAGGTTCCGTTCACCTTAGGGTCCCAGTTGGGAGGTTCCGTTCACCTTCGAGCCCCAGTTGGGAGGTTCGGTTCACCTTAGAGCCCCAGTTGGGAGGTTCCGTTCACCTTCGAGCCCCAGTTGGGAGGTTCCGTTCACCTTCGAGCCCCAGTTGGGAGGTTCCGTTCACCTTAGGGCCCCAGTTGGAAGGTTCCGTTCACCTTAGGGCCCCAGTTGGAAGGTTCCGTTCACCTTCGAGCCCCAGTTGGGAGGTTCCGTTCACCTTCGAGCCCCAGTTGGAAGGTTCCGTTCACCTTCGAGCCCCAGTTGGGAGGTTCCGTTCACCTTAGAGCCCCAGTTGGGAGGTTCCGTTCACCTTAGGGTCCCAGTTGGGAGGTTCCGTTCACCTTCGAGCCCCAGTTGGGAGGTTCGGTTCACCTTAGAGCCCCAGTTGGGAGGTTCCGTTCACCTTCGAGCCCCAGTTGGGAGGTTCCGTTCACCTTCGAGCCCCAGTTGGGAGGTTCCGTTCACCTTAGGGCCCCAGTTGGAAGGTTCCGTTCACCTTAGGGTCCCAGTTGGGAGGTTCCGTTTACCTTAGAGCCCCAGTTGGAAGGTTCCGTTCACCTTCGAGCCCCAGTTGGGAGGTTCCGTTCACCTTAGAGCCCCAGTTGGGAGGTTCCGTTCATCTTAGGGTCCCAGTTGGGAGGTTCCGTTCACCTTCGAGCCCCAGTTGGGAGGTTCGGTTCACCTTAGAGCCCCAGTTGGGAGGTTCCGTTCACCTTAGAGCCCCAGTTGGGAGGTTCCGTTCACCTTCGAGCCCCAGTTGGGAGGTTCCGTTCACCTTCGAGCCCCAGTTGGGAGGTTCGGTTCACCTTAGAGCCCCAGTTGGGAGGTTCCGTTTACCTTAGAGCCCCAGTTGGAAGGTTCCGTTCACCTTAGGGCCCCAGTTGGAAGGTTCCGTTCACCTTCGAGCCCCAGTTGGAAGGTTCCGTTCACCTTCGAGCCCCAGTTGGGAGGTTCCGTTCACCTTCGAGCCCCAGTTGGGAGGTTCCGTTCACCTTCGAGCCCCAGTTGGGAGGTTCCGTTCACCTTCGAGCCCCAGTTGGGAGGTTCCGTTCACCTTCGAGCCCCAGTTGGGAGGTTCCGTTCACCTTCGAGCCCCAGTTGGGAGGTTCCGTTCACCTTAGAGCCCCAGTTGGGAGGTTCGGTTCACCTTAGAGCCCCAGTTGGGAGGTTCCGTTTACCTTAGAGCCCCAGTTGGAAGGTTCTGTTCACCTTAGGGCCCCAGTTGGAAGGTTCCGTTCACCTTCGAGCCCCAGTTGGGAGGTTCCGTTCACCTTCGGGCCCCAGTTGGGAGGTTCCGTTCACCTTAGGGCCCCAGTTGGGAGGTTCCGTTCACCTTCGAGCCCCAGTTGGAAGGTTCTGTTCACCTTAGGGCCCCAGTTGGAAGGTTCCGTTCACCTTAGAGCCCCAGTTGGGAGGTTCCGTTCACCTTAGAGCCCCAGTTGGAAGGTTCCGTTCACCTTCGAGCCCCAGTTGGAAGGTTCTGTTCACCTTAGGGCCCCAGTTGGAAGGTTCCGTTCACCTTAGAGCCCCAGTTGGAAGGTTCCGTTCACCTTAGAGCCCCAGTTGGAAGGTTCCGTTCACCTTCGGGCCCCAGTTGGGAGGTTCCGTTTACCTTAGAGCCCCAGTTGGGAGGTTCCGTTCACCTTAGGGTCCCAGTTGGAAGGTTCCGTTCACCCTCGGGCCTCTTGTGGCGTTTTTCTAATCTTACTCCTCCCGTCTCATCTCCTGAGTTGCTTCACTCAAAGGTGACAAACTGAAACTGAACCCTCTTTCTTGTCTGTCAGGTGATGGGCGGCCCGGACGGTGACATGTTTAACTACTACAAGATGCTGATGCTGCAAGGTCTGATCGCAGCCAGGAAGCACATGGACCGGGTGCTGCAGATCGTGGAGATAATGCAGCAAGGTGAGTCGGAGCCCCGCCCACAGCCCAGCAGCTGTGTTTCCACCTGACTGCAGTGAAGGTGCTGACTCCCCCCTGTGTGCCCCCAGGCTCCCAGCTGCCCTGCTTCCACGGTTCCAGCACCATGCGAGGCCTGAAGGAGCGCTTCCACATGAGTCTGACGGAGGAGCAGCTGCAGCTGCTGATCGATCAGCTGGTGGACGGATCAATGAGGTCGCTCACCACCAAACTGTACGATGGCTTCCAGTACCTCACCAACGGCATCATGTGACTCAGACATGTGACCCTCGTGCTTTTATAACTCCACCCTCTTTTATTCCAGTTGTCTCCTAAATCTTTTATGTGGCGTCTTTTGTTTAGAATGTTTCTGTTTCTTCGTCTCCTTTGATTTATTTTTCCTAATTTGAAAAAGCCTCTCATTGGCTGCTCAACAGGACTCTCAGCCAATCAGAGGGACCCAGTTTTAATTTGAAATGTGAACAATGAGCAGGTGGTTTGTGTGTGGAGGTGAACAGGAAGTCGAGCTGAAAACGGACTGATTAAAGGACCAGAGCGTGTTTCTCATATTTTAGCTGTTTAGCTTCTGTTTTTGAGCCATTAAAACCAGCTGGTGTCGACCTGCAGCTCTTCGTCTGTCTCCCTGTTTCACCTGAACAGGTGAAGGTCACCAGGTGAGGAAACCAGCAGCTGCAGAGCGGCTGAAACTAACTCAGAGATGATTAAACAGACCCACGGAAACAGTCCAGCCCTGCTCTGAAGTAAAAGCTAAAGGTTTTACCCTCAGTCTTGTCTTCCAGGCACTGCATCCTGACATTTTGTCCTGTTTCTTTTCTGTTTATCCAACAGCTTCAGTTAGTTTTCAGGTGAAGAATTTAAAGATTAGATTAAATACAGAAGTAGAGCTGAAACACGTTTTAATAATAAGTCATACCCACCCTCATAACTGCACCCATTGGTCAATAACTTTATTAATTCACGTGTGTAAGCAGAAACATAAGAGTCCTACTCAGGAAAGTATGGGAACCATTGCTCCAGTAATGATGTCTGTGTGAACAATGAGCTTTAAAAACAAAGATATTTCTGACCTAAGATTCATTTATAAACTCAGCGGGTTTTAAATCCTGATCAGGATAATTGTTTTCATGAGATGGAACGTTCAGATTTCCTATTGTTTTGAATGCAGCACCAGCAACACTTGGACCCACAGTTACAGCAATAAATGTGTGAACTCTGGCGAGTCGTGTCCCTGTTAAGCAGCCGTTCTAAAGGCTGAAACCCCCCCCTGGTCCCTGCTTCCTGTCTGTGGGGCTTTAACAGCCCGGATCAATGACTCGTTAATCACAGATGGATCAGAACCAGCAGTCTGTGGTCCGGCTGCACACCAGGGAAATGTAAGTAACTGAGAATGAAGCCGTTTGCTGTGTGGCTGTCGGAGCTCTCGGGTTATAAATCTGTACCAGGACCCTGAAGAAGAGTTATTTAATTTAAAGATATTTAAGTTTATTTTACATTTTAACAACGATCAAAGATGAAGAGAAACAGGAAATACTGGGACCCAGCGTTTAAGAAGGTAATAATTAAATCAGCTAATTTGCATGTGGTGACATCACTGGTGACATCATGGATTCTCCAGCTGGTGAACACTGGACTTTGGACCCATTTCCCTGATAATTAAATGTTTTTAACGACTGAAGAAGCCCAGATGTTCAGAGAGTTGAACCCAAATGAAAGCATTTCCAGGAGGCTTCGCTCAGAACCTTCAGAACCGAACTGGGCTGGAAAACCAGCTGTTGAAAAACCAGTTTCTACGTTTTTAAGAGAAGACGGACTTTCAGATTCTTTATCGCTTTAATCCAGAACCGGCTGGTTTTATCTTTGGAGCTGAGCTGTTTCAAACTTTTACTTTATTAAAGTTAATTTTCTGAGATCAATTTAAAATCAGTTTTTTCTGAATATTACTCTTAAATATAATTATTTTATATCTATAAATATATTAATAAAACTAAATAAATGTAAATTAAATGAATCTATAAATAAGAAGAAAGCTGGAGTCTAAAGGTGAGTCCAGTCTGTTTGTTCTGGTCAGAACTCAGATGGACTTTACTCAGACTGCATTACCCAGAATTCCAGAGGTCTGAGGAGGAGGTGGGAGGAGCCTTACCTGCCCACACCTGCAGAGAGTTGAGACACTGAAGACTGAAGGAAGAAAACTGAAGAGTGACGAGAGAAACATGTTACTGAGGGTGAACTGAACCAAACTGACCCAAAGTAAAGGTGCCTGATCCGGACTGAGCCGGTCCAACTTCAGTCCCAGCTGACCCAGATCCACCTGGATTGGACCGAGTCCAGTTTCTCAACTTTGATCTGAAGCAGGAAGTGAAGCAGCAGCCATGGTGAGTTCACTGACTTCATTCCTTCATTAGACAAACACAAAGAGTTTAAAGCAGGTTTCAACTCTTTCTGGTTCTGAACCCGGTCCTGGATCTGATCCTGACCCTGGTTCTGAACCCAGTCCTGGATCTGATCCTGACCCTGGTGCTGCTTCTGGTTCTGAACCCAGTCCTGGATCTGATCCTGACCCTGGTGCTGGTTCTGAACCCGGTCCTGGATCTGATCCTGACCCTGGTGCTGGTTCTGAACCCGGTCCTGGATCTGATCCTGACCCTGGTGCTGCTTCTGAACCCGGTCCTGGATCTGATCCTGACCCTGGTGCTGCTTCTGGTTCTGAACCCGGTCCTGGATCTGATCCTGACCCTGCTTCTGGTTCTGAACCCGGTCCTGGATCTGATCCTGACCCTGGTTCTGAACCCGGTCCTGGATCTGATCCTAACCCTGGTTCTGGTTCACTCCTCAAAGTCCAGATTCTCAGCTCAGATTTTTCAGCTCGTTAGAATCATAAATTTAACGTCCTGAATAAAAAATGTGTTTAATTTAAATAAATGATCAAATATATAAACATTAAACATGTTTATTATTTATTTATTTATTTATTTATTTATTTATTTAGTTCAATGTGACAAAATAAATGCAAAGTTTCGGGTAAAAATATAAAAATCAAACTGCAGTCAAACAAAAACATTAAAATGTTAGAGATTTAAATTAAAGAAACAAAGTCCTGTTACCATGGAAACACTTGTTTTCTTTTGTTTACAGCGAGATCTGTAAACAATCTGTTTGTTTTAAATTCAAACGGACCAATCAGAGCGCAGCAGGCAGCAGATGGGCGTCGGTTTAACGCCTCAGACAAAAGTTTTATTTACTCGCTGAGCTGCCTCCTGTTTGTTTGTTTATCTTTATTATAAACATCGGCAGGACCAGCTGCCACCGGCCCTCAGGGGCCCTCAGGCAGCTCAGTGGGGGCCAGACTCTCCCAGCTGAGACTTTGTTTTGTTTTTATTTAGTTGTTTCAGTAAAAATTTGTCCTGATGAGATGAGTTTTTTTATTCTGTCGACTCACAGCGAGTTCAGACCGCAGCACGCACACCCTGTGGCGTGCGGCGTCCTGCCGCTCGGCGTGCGGCGTCCTGCCGCTCGGCGTGCCCTCACAGGACTGAGGAATGCTGGGAATTCAGCAGGGATGGACCAGCACACAGTGGGGCCCCGGGATATTTAGAAGGGCCCCTGCACTGCAGCATATCCTGGGAGGGGGGGGCTGATGACATCACCTGAGGAGGTGGCGCCTTGTCAGTGGCGCCGTTTGGAGAACTGGCTGCGAGCAGCTTTTCTCCCAGAAGATGTTTAGTTTCACTTTGTGAAATTCTTTTTAAGGCAGATGAACGTATTTCATCCAGAAATAAGCTTTAAAAATACCGGATAATTTAAAGTAAGAAGCTCTTTTTCAGTTATTAAAAACTGAACTGATGGATTTCTTCCTCTAGTTTTTCTGAGCTGGATCTGAACTAAACTGTAATAAACTCCTTCTTATCGGACTCTTAAAAGGAAAAGAAGGGTCATCAGAAGCTTTCACATCGTTGATGCTTTAATAAGTTGGATGTTTTCTTTATTGATCAGCTGAAATCCTAACACCCCCCCCCCCCCCCCACCCCCACCCCCCCCACCCCCAGGGCAGCAAGGAGCGCTATCATTGGCAGGCCCAGAACGTGAAAGTGAGCGGCGTGGACGACATGGTTCTGCTGTCCAAGATCAGCGAGGACGCCATCACGGACAACCTGAAGAAGAGATACATGGACGACTACATCTTCGTATCTTTAACAGTCACATGACACGTTTTATTCAGTCAGTCCAGAGTTCTGGTTCTGATCCTTGACCCGGTCGCTTCAGACGTACATCGGGCCGGTGCTGATCTCAGTGAATCCATTTAAACAGCTGCCATATTTCACCGAGAGGGAGGTGGAGCTGTACCAGGGAGCGGTGAGACACACACACAGAAACACACACAGAAACACACACTGTAACACACACAGAAACACACACAGAAACACACACAGAAACACACACACACACACACAGAAAAACACACACTGTAACACACACAGAAACACACACAGAAACACACACACACTGTAACAAACACAGAAACACACACAGAAACACACACAGAAACACACACAGAAACACACACTGTAACACACACAGAAACACACACACAGTAACACACACACTGTAACACACACACTGTAACACACACACTGTAACACACACACAGTAACACACACACTGTAACACACACACTGTAACACACACTGTAACACACACACAGTAACACACACACTGTAACACACACACCTGTAACACACACACCTGTAACACACACTGTAACACACACACAGTAACACACACACAGTAACACACACACTGTAACACACACACTAACACACACACTAACACACACACTGTAACACACACACCTGTAACACACACCTGTAACACACACCTGTAACACACACCTGTAACACACACCTGTAACACACACCTGTAACACACACTGTAACACACACCTGTAACACACACCTGTAACACACACAGTAACACACACACAGTAACACACACACTGTAACACACACTGTAACACACACAGAAACACACACACCTGTAACACACACCTGTAACACACACCTGTAACACACACACTGTAACACACACCTGTAACACACACCTGTAACACACACCTGTAACACACACTGTAACACACACCTGTAACACACACCTGTAACACACACACTGTAACACACACTGTAACACACACTGTAACACACACTGTAACACACACCTGTAACACACACACTGTAACACACACACCTGTAACACACACTGTAACACACACTGTAACACACACTGTAACACACACCTGTAACACACACACTGTAACACACACACTGTAACACACACACTGTAACACACACACAGTAACACACACACTAACACACACACTGTAACACACACTGTAACACACACTGTAACACACACCTGTAACACACACCTGTAACACACACTGTAACACACACCTGTAACACACACCTGTAACACACACACAGTAACACACACACAGTAACACACACACAGTAACACACACACTGTAACACACACACTGTAACACACACACTGTAACACACACCTGTAACACACACCTGTAACACACACAGTAACACACACACTGTAACACACACACAGTAACACACACACTGTAACACACACACAGTAACACACACACAGTAACACACACACTGTAACACACACCTGTAACACACACAGTAACACACACACTGTAACACACACACTGTAACACACACACACTGTAACACACACACAGTAACACACACACTGTAACACACACCTGTAACACACACAGTAACACACACACTGTAACACACACTGTAACACACACACAGTAACACACACACTGTAACACACACTGTAACACACACACTGTAACACACACACTGTAACACACACTGTAACACACCTGTAACACACACCTGTAACACACACACTGTAACACACACACTGTAACACACACACAGTAACACACACACTGTAACACACACTCTGTAACACACACTGTAACACACACTCTGTAACACACACACTGTAACACACACACTGTAACACACACACTGTAACACACACACTAACACACACTGTAACACACACACTGTAACACACACTGTAACACACACACTGTAACACACACACTGTAACACACACACAGTAACACACACACTGTAAACACACACACTGTAACACACACACAGTAACACACACACTGTAACACACACACACTGTAACACACACACAGTAACACACACACTGTAACACACACACTGTAACACACACACAGAAACACACACTGTAACACACACTGTAACACACACACAGAAACACACACACACAGTAACACACACACAGTAACACACACACAGTAACACACACACAGTAACACACACACTGTAACACACACACTGTAACACACACACAGTAACACACACACTGTAACACACACACTGTAACACACACACACTGTAACACACACACACTGTAACACACACACACAGTAACACACACACTGTAACACACACACAGTAACACACACACTGTAACACACACACTGTAACACACACACACAGTAACACACACACAGTAACACACACACAGTAACACACACACTGTAACACACACACTGTAACACACACACTGTAACACACACACAGTAACACACACACTGTAACACACACACTGTAACACACACACTGTAACACACACACTGTAACACACACACAGTAACACACACTGTAACACACACACAGTAACACACACACAGTAACACACACACTGTAACACACACTGTAACACACACACTGTAACACACACACTGTAACACACACACTGTAACACACACACAGAAACACACACTGTAACACACACACAGTAACACACACACTGTAACACACACACACTGTAACACACACACACTGTAACACACACACACAGTAACACACACACTGTAACACACACACTGTAACACACACACTGTAACACACACACTGTAACACACACACTGTAACACACACACTGTAACACACACACAGTAACACACACACTGTAACACACACACTGTAACACACACTGTAACACACACACAGTAACACACACTGTAACACACACACTGTAACACACACACTGTAACACACACACTGTAACACACACACAGTAACACACACACTGTAACACACACACTGTAACACACACACTGTAACACACACTGTAACACACACACTGTAACACACACACTGTAACACACACACTGTAACACACACACAGTAACACACACACAGTAACACACACACTGAAACACACACACTGTAACACACACCTGTAACACACACAGTAACACACACACAGTAACACACACACTGTAACACACACTGTAACACACACAGAAACACACACACTGTAACACACACACCTGTAACACACACCTGTAACACACACCTGTAACACACACACTGTAACACACACCTGTAACACACACCTGTAACACACACCTGTAACACACACTGTAACACACACCTGTAACACACACCTGTAACACACACACTGTAACACACACTGTAACACACACTGTAACACACACTGTAACACACACCTGTAACACACACACTGTAACACACACACCTGTAACACACACTGTAACACACACTGTAACACACACTGTAACACACACCTGTAACACACACACTGTAACACACACACTGTAACACACACACTGTAACACACACACAGTAACACACACACTGTAACACACACTGTAACACACACTGTAACACACACCTGTAACACACACCTGTAACACACACTGTAACACACACCTGTAACACACACCTGTAACACACACCTGTAACACACACACAGTAACACACACACAGTAACACACACACAGTAACACACACACTGTAACACACACACTGTAACACACACCTGTAACACACACCTGTAACACACACAGTAACACACACACTGTAACACACACACAGTAACACACACACTGTAACACACACACAGTAACACACACACAGTAACACACACACAGTAACACACACACTGTAACACACACACACTGTAACACACACACAGTAACACACACACTGTAACACACACCTGTAACACACACAGTAACACACACACTGTAACACACACTGTAACACACACACAGTAACACACACACTGTAACACACACTGTAACACACACACTGTAACACACACACTGTAACACACACTGTAACACACCTGTAACACACACCTGTAACACACACACTGTAACACACACACTGTAACACACACACAGTAACACACACACTGTAACACACACTCTGTAACACACACTGTAACACACACTCTGTAACACACACACTGTAACACACACACTGTAACACACACACTGTAACACACACACTAACACACACTGTAACACACACACTGTAACACACACTGTAACACACACACTGTAACACACACACTGTAACACACACACAGTAACACACACACTGTAACACACACACTGTAACACACACACAGTAACACACACACTGTAACACACACACACTGTAACACACACACAGTAACACACACACTGTAACACACACACTGTAACACACACACAGAAACACACACTGTAACACACACTGTAACACACACACAGAAACACACACACACAGTAACACACACACAGTAACACACACACAGTAACACACACACAGTAACACACACACTGTAACACACACACTGTAACACACACACAGTAACACACACACTGTAACACACACACTGTAACACACACACACTGTAACACACACACACTGTAACACACACACACAGTAACACACACACTGTAACACACACACAGTAACACACACACTGTAACACACACACTGTAACACACACACACTGTAACACACACACAGTAACACACACACAGTAACACACACACTGTAACACACACACTGTAACACACACACTGTAACACACACACAGTAACACACACACTGTAACACACACACTGTAACACACACACTGTAACACACACACAGTAACACACACTGTAACACACACACACAGTAACACACACACAGTAACACACACACTGTAACACACACTGTAACACACACACTGTAACACACACACTGTAACACACACACTGTAACACACACACAGAAACACACACTGTAACACACACACAGTAACACACACACTGTAACACACACACACTGTAACACACACACACTGTAACACACACACACAGTAACACACACACTGTAACACACACACTGTAACACACACACTGTAACACACACACTGTAACACACACACAGTAACACACACACTGTAACACACACACTGTAACACACACTGTAACACACACACTGTAACACACACACTGTAACACACACACTGTAACACACACACTGTAACACACACACTGTAACACACACACTGTAACACACACACTGTAACACACACACTGTAACACACACACTGTAACACACACACTGTAACACACACACAGTAACACACACACAGTAACACACACACTGAAACACACACACTGTAACACACACACTGTAACACACACACTGTAACACACACACTGTAACACACACACAGAAACACACACTGTAACACACACACAGTAACACACACACTGTAACACACACACAGTAACACACACACAGTAACACACACACAGTAACACACACACTGTAACACACACACACAGTAACACACACACAGTAACACACACACTGTAACACACACACTGTAACACACACACAGTAACACACACACTGTAACACACACACTGTAACACACACACTGTAACACACACACTGTAACACACACACCTGGACAGTGAGGCTTTACCTGTACCCCCCCCCCCCCAGGCTCAGTATGAGAACCCCCCCCACATCTACGCTCTGGCTGACAACGTCTACAGAAACATGATGATCGACTGCGAGAATCAGTGCGTCATCATCAGGTGGGTCTGACACAAAGACACTTACAGGGAGTCTTTGTGGTTTGAATCATTGAATCTTTATATTTTGAATCTTTGTAGTTTGAATCTTTGAATCTTTATAGTCTGAATCTTTATAGTTTGAATCTTTGAATCTTTGTAGTCTGAATCTTTGTAGTCTGAATCTTTGTAGTTTCAGTCTTTGTAGTCTGAATCTTTGTAGTCTGAATCTTTGTAGTTTCAGTCTTTGTAGTCTGAATCTTTATAGTTTGAATCTTTGTAGTTTCAGTCTTTGTAGTCTGAATCTTTGTAGTCTGAATCTTTGTAGTTTCAGTCTTTGTAGTCTGAATCTTTGGAGTCTGAATCTTTGTAGTTTCAGTCTTTGTAGTCTGAATCTTTGAATCTTTATAGTCTGAATCTTTATAGTCTGAATCTTTGTAGTTTGAATCTTTGAATCTTTGTGGTTTGAATCTTTGAATCTTTATAGTCTGAATCTTTGTAGTCTGAATCTTTGTAGTCTGAATCTTTGTAGTTTGAATCTTTGTAGTCTGAATCTTTGTAGTCTGAATCTTTGAATCTTTATAGTCTGAATCTCTGTGTCTCAGTGGCGAAAGCGGAGCTGGAAAAACCGTCGCTGCCAAATACATCATGAGCTACGTGTCCAAAGTCTCTGGAGGCGGAGACAAAGTTCAGGTCAGCGTGATCACATGACCAGCTCACAGGCTCACTGACCTCAGATAAACCATCTGAGTTACAGCATGTTATGGTTGTAGTTTAACTGATGTCATCAGTTTCTTGTGTTGACATGAATCTATGCCATCACACACAAACACAGCCTGAACTCTGTCTGTTTACACACTGTTGCCATGGTTGCGGTGGCTGACTCTTCTTCTGTGGACAGCATGTTAAAGACATCATCCTGCAGTCCAACCCGCTGCTGGAGGCCTTTGGAAACGCCAAGACTGTCCGCAACAACAACTCTAGCAGATTTGTGAGTATGAATAAGAAGCAGAAGCATGTGTTCACACGTCCAGACGCCAGCTGACTCTCTGAGGCTCCTGCAGGGAAAATACTTTGAGATCCAGTTCAGTCGGGGCGGAGCTCCCGATGGAGGGAAAATCTCCAACTTCCTGCTGGAGAAAAGTCGGGTCGTCTCCCAGAATCCAGGAGAGAGAAACTTCCACATCTACTACCAGGTACCGCCACACTTGATGTGTTCTGCATACACTCAGCACCTGCTGTCTGTCTGACGCACCTGTGTGATGTCAGCTTCTGGGCGGGGCCAGTGGGGAGCGGCGGGAGAACCTCGGGATCACCACTCCCGACTACTACTATTACTTGAACCAATCAGGAACCTACACTGTGGAGGACGTCAACGACAAGAAGGAGTTCTCCGACACCACGGTCGGTGGCCATCGGTCTCACCTGCACGCACCTGTGAGGACGCACCTGTGTAACCGTCTGTTGTCTCTCAGGGCGCCATGGCGGTTGTGGGTCTGTCTGCGGACGACCAGGACTCGGTTCTTCAGCTCGTTGCAGGAATTCTTCATCTGGGAAACATCAGTTTCAGAGAGGAGAACAACTACGCTGTGGTGGAGAGTCAGGACTGTGAGGCGCCCCTGTACCCATGATGCACTGCAGCTGGGAGACACCATTCTGTCCAGATGTGAGTCTGAGTTGCTAAGCTGTTGCTCTGTCTGCTTCCCCTCAGTCCTGGCCTTCCCTTCCTTCCTGCTGGGCATCCCTCAGGACGGCCTCTGCAGCAAACTCACCAGCAGGGTGATGGACAGTAAGTGGGGCGGCCAGACGGAGTCCATCTCCGTCACCCTGAACACCGAGCAGGCCTGCTTCTCCAGAGACGCTCTGTCCAAAGCTCTGTACACGCGGCTCTTCGACTTCCTGGTTGATGTGAGTCTGTCTGCCAGCTCAGATTCGGTCTCTGTGGTTCTGCTGGTTACTCAGAGGTTCTGTGTCTGTGTCAGTGTGTTAATAAAGCCATGCAGAAGGACCAGGAGGACCTCAACATCGGAGTCCTCGACATCTACGGCTTCGAGATCTTCCAGGTACGAACACGCTTTACTTCCATCTGCAGAACCGAGCAGTTCTGGTTCATTAACACCTGATCCGGGTGTTAAGAACCGGCTCTTTGGATCCAAATGACCCCAATAAACACAAATCTGTTTATCAAGGTCACAGCCAAACTTAAACCGATCAAATACTAATAACTTTATTTATAAATGAGCTCTGACAGTTACCAAACCCAATATAAGTGTGACCAATACGGCGTCCAATACGGCGTCCAATACGGGGACCAATACGGCGTCCAATACGGCGTCCAATACGGGGACCAATACGGCGTCCAATACGGGGACCAATACGGCGTCCAATACGGGGACCAATACGGCGTCCAATACGGGGACCAATACGGCGTCCAATACGGGGACCAATACGGCGTCCAATACGGCGTCCAATACGGCGTCCAATACGGGTACCAATACGGCGTCCAATACGGGGACCAATACGGCGTCCAATACGGCGTCCAATACGGCGTCCAATACGGCGACCAATACGGCGTCCAATACGGCGTCCAATACGGCGACCAATACGGCGACCAATACGGCGTCCAAAACGGCGTCCAATACGGCGTCCAATACGGCGACCAATACGGCGACCAATACGGCGACCAATACGGGGACCAATACGGGGACCAATACGGCGTCCAATACGGCGTCCAATACGGCATCCAATACGGGGACCAATACGGGGACCAATACGGGGACCAATACGGGGACCAATACGGCGTCCAAAACGGCGTCCAATACGGCGTCCAATACGGGGACCAATACGGCGTCCAATACGGCGTCCAAAACGGCGTCCAATACGGGGACCAATACGGCGTCCAATACGGCGACCAATACGGCGACCAATACGGGGACCAATACGGCGTCCAATACGGCGTCCAATACGGGGACCAATACGGCGTCCAATACGGCGTCCAATACGGGGACCAATACGGCGACCAATACGGCGTCCAATACGGGGACCAATACGGCGACCAATACGGCGTCCAATACGGGGACCAATACGGCGACCAATACGGCGACCAATACGGGGACCAATACGGCGTCCAATACGGCGTCCAATACGGGGACCAATACGGCGTCCAATACGGCGTCCAATACGGGGACCAATACGGGGACCAATACGGGGACCAATACGGCGACCAATACGGGGACCAATACGGCGTCCAATACGGCGTCCAATACGGCGTCCAATACGGCGTCCAATACGGCGTCCAATACGGCGTCCAATACGGGGACCAATACGGCGTCCAATACGGCGTCCAATACGGGGACCAATACGGCGACCAATACGGGGACCAATACGGCGTCCAATACGGCGTCCAATACGGCGTCCAATACGGGGACCAATACGGCGTCCAATACGGCGTCCAATACGGGGACCAATACGGCGTCCAATACGGCGTCCAATACGGGGACCAATACGGCGACCAATACGGGGACCAATACGGCGTCCAATACGGCGTCCAATACGGCGTCCAATACGGCGTCCAATACGGCGACCAATACGGGGACCAATACGGCGACCAATACGGGGACCAATACGGGGTCCAATACGGCGACCAATACGGGGACCAATACGGCGTCCAACACGGGGACCAATACGGCGTCCAATACGGCGTCCAATACGGCGTCCAATACGGCGACCAATACGGGGACCAATACGGCGTCCAATACGGCGTCCAATACGGGGACCAATACGGGGACCAATACGGCGTCCAATACGGGGACCAATACGGCGTCCAATACGGGGACCAATACGGCGTCCAATACGGCGACCAATACGGGGACCAATACGGGGACCAATACGGCGTCCAATACGGGGACCAATACGGCGTCCAATACGGCGTCCAATACGGGGACCAATACGGGGACCAATACGGCGTCCAATACGGCGTCCAATACGGGGACCAATACGGGGACCAATACGGCGTCCAATACGGGGACCAATACGGCGTCCAATACGGCGTCCAATACGGGGACCAATACGGCGACCAATACGGGGACCAATACGGGGACCAATACGGCGTCCAATACGGGGACCAATACGGCGTCCAATACGGGGACCAATACGGGGACCAATACGGCGTCCAATACGGCGTCCAATACGGGGACCAATACGGCGTCCAATACGGGGACCAATACGGCGTCCAATACGGCGTCCAATACGGGGACCAATACGGGGACCAATACGGCGACCAATACGGCGTCCAATACGGGGACCAATACGGCGACCAATACGGCGTCCAATACGGGGACCAATACGGCGACCAATACGGCGTCCAATACGGGGACCAATACGGGGACCAATACGGCGTCCAATACGGCGACCAATACGGCGACCAATACGGGGACCAATACGGCGTCCAATACGGCGTCCAATACGGGGACCAATACGGCGTCCAATACGGCGTCCAATACGGGGACCAATACGGCGACCAATACGGCGTCCAATACGGGGACCAATACGGCGACCAATACGGCGTCCAATACGGGGACCAATACGGCGACCAATACGGCGACCAATACGGGGACCAATACGGCGTCCAATACGGCGTCCAATACGGGGACCAATACGGCGTCCAATACGGCGTCCAATACGGGGACCAATACGGGGACCAATACGGGGACCAATACGGCGACCAATACGGGGACCAATACGGCGTCCAATACGGCGTCCAATACGGCGTCCAATACGGCGTCCAATACGGCGTCCAATACGGCGTCCAATACGGGGACCAATACGGCGTCCAATACGGCGTCCAATACGGGGACCAATACGGCGACCAATACGGGGACCAATACGGCGTCCAATACGGCGTCCAATACGGCGTCCAATACGGGGACCAATACGGCGTCCAATACGGCGTCCAATACGGGGACCAATACGGCGTCCAATACGGCGTCCAATACGGGGACCAATACGGCGACCAATACGGGGACCAATACGGCGTCCAATACGGCGTCCAATACGGCGTCCAATACGGCGTCCAATACGGCGACCAATACGGGGACCAATACGGCGACCAATACGGGGACCAATACGGGGTCCAATACGGCGACCAATACGGGGACCAATACGGCGTCCAACACGGGGACCAATACGGGGACCAATACGGCGACCAATACGGGGACCAATACGGCGTCCAATACGGCGTCCAATACGGCGTCCAATACGGCGACCAATACGGGGACCAATACGGCGTCCAATACGGCGTCCAATACGGGGACCAATACGGGGACCAATACGGCGTCCAATACGGGGACCAATACGGCGTCCAATACGGGGACCAATACGGCGTCCAATACGGCGACCAATACGGGGACCAATACGGGGACCAATACGGCGTCCAATACGGGGACCAATACGGCGTCCAATACGGCGTCCAATACGGGGACCAATACGGGGACCAATACGGCGTCCAATACGGCGTCCAATACGGGGACCAATACGGGGACCAATACGGCGTCCAATACGGGGACCAATACGGCGTCCAATACGGCGTCCAATACGGGGACCAATACGGCGACCAATACGGGGACCAATACGGGGACCAATACGGCGTCCAATACGGGGACCAATACGGCGTCCAATACGGGGACCAATACGGGGACCAATACGGCGTCCAATACGGCGTCCAATACGGGGACCAATACGGCGTCCAATACGGGGACCAATACGGCGTCCAATACGGCGTCCAATACGGGGACCAATACGGGGACCAATACGGCGACCAATACGGCGTCCAATACGGGGACCAATACGGCGACCAATACGGCGTCCAATACGGGGACCAATACGGCGACCAATACGGCGTCCAATACGGGGACCAATACGGGGACCAATACGGCGTCCAATACGGCGTCCAATACGGGGACCAATACGGCGTCCAATACGGGGACCAATACGGGGACCAATACGGCGACCAATACGGGGACCAATACGGCGACCAATACGGGGACCAATACGGGGACCAATACGGGGACCAATACGGCGTCCAATACGGCGTCCAATACGGCGACCAATACGGCGTCCAATACGGGGACCAATACGGCGTCCAATACGGCGTCCAATACGGGGACCAATACGGCGACCAATACGGGGACCAATACGGCGACCAATACGGGGACCAATACGGGGACCAATACGGGGACCAATACGGCGTCCAATACGGGGACCAATACGGGGACCAATACGGCGACCAATACGGGGACCAATACGGCGACCAATACGGCGACCAATACGGGGACCAATACGGCGTCCAATACGGCGTCCAATACGGCGTCCAATACGGCGACCAATACGGCGTCCAATACGGGGACCAATACGGCGTCCAATACGGCGTCCAATACGGGGACCAATACGGGGACCAATACGGCGTCCAATACGGGGACCAATACGGGGACCAATACGGCGACCAATACGGGGACCAATACGGCGACCAATACGGCGACCAATACGGGGACCAATACGGCGTCCAATACGGGGACCAATACGGCGTCCAATACGGGGACCAATACGACCATTTTAAGAAGACGTCCCAAAACCATGACGATAATCAGCCAATGATTGGTTGGTTGATCAGATTATTGATTATCTTCTTTTTCAGAAAAACGGCTTCGAACAGTTCTGCATCAACTTTGTCAACGAGAAGCTGCAGCAGATTTTTATCGAGCTCACTCTGAAGGCCGAACAGGTGAGTGTTTAGATCACAAAGCACCTGTAGCTCAGATGTTTGGAGGGTTTCATCCGTTAAGGTAAAGTCTGAGACTGAAAAGTTAAAAATGACATCATCACGTGTTTCTGTCTGCAGGAGGAATACGTTCAGGAGGGAATCAAATGGTCACCGATCGAATACTTCAACAACAAGGTGGTCTGTGACCTCATCGAGTCCAAACTGGTGAGTCAACCAATCGCTGAACGTTACTTAAGGCGCAGACATAAACCGCTGCAGACATAAACCGCTCGGACTGTTTCCCAGAATCCTCCTGGGATCATGAGCATCCTGGACGACGTGTGCGCCACGATGCACGCCAAAGGCGAGGGGGCGGATCAGACGCTGCTGCAGAAGCTGCAGGGACAGATCGGAACCCACGAGCATTTCAGCAGCTGGAATAAAGGCTTCATGGTCCACCACTACGCTGGCAAGGTCCTCACAGAGCCGGGAAACCCTCCGTGTGTTTACTGAGCGCACCTGTCCCTGTGTTCAACACCTGCGTGTGTGTGTGTGTGTGTGTGTGTGTGTGTGTGTGTGTGTGTGTGTGTGTGTGTGTGTGTGTGTGTGTGTGTGTGTGTGTGTGTGTGTGTGTCTGTGTGTGTGTGTGTGTCTCTGTGTGTGTGTGTGTGTGTGTGTGTCTGTGTGTGTGTGTGTGTGTGTGTGTGTCTGTGTGTGTGTGTGTGTGTGTGTGTCTGTGTGTGTGTGTGTCTGTGTGTGTGTGTGTGTGTGTGTGTGTCTGTGTGTGTGTGTGTGTGTGTGTGTGTGTGTGTGTCTGTGTGTGTGTGTGTGTGTCTGTGTCTCTGTGTGTGTGTGTGTGTGTGTGTGTCTGTGTCTCTGTGTGTGTGTGTGTGTGTGTGTGTGTGTGTGTGTGTGTGTGTCTCTGTGTGTTTTCAGGTATCTTATGATGTCAGAGGCTTCTGTGAGAGGAACAGAGACGTCTTGTTCAACGACATCATCGAGCTGATGCAGAGCAGCGAGTTGTGAGTTGTGCTCAGAGTTCAGTTCAGGCCCCTTTGGGACATTCAGTTAGAATGAAAACTTTATCGGTAGTTTTTAAATTCATCCATCAGACGTTTTCAGAACTTTCAGAAGCTCTGTTCAGTCCTGATAAGCAGCCACAGGCTCTCATGGCATCTGTGATGTGTTTGTGGTCAGTCCGTTCATCAGAGCTCTGTTCCCTCCATCATTAAACAGTCTGTGATGTGTTTGTGGTCAGTCCGTTCATCAGAGCTCTGTTCCCGGAGAACCTGGAGGCGGAGAAGAGAGGCCGGCCATCGACAGCCAGCATCAAGATCAAGGTGAGCCGGACCGATCAGGTCCACAGACTGAGAGGTTCAGAGTCGCAGCTGACCTCCTGACCTCCTGACCTCCTGACCTCCTGACCTCCTTAGAAACAAGCCAACAGCCTGGTCCAGACCCTGATGAAGTGCACCCCCCACTACATCCGCTGCATCAAACCCAACGAGACCAAACGACCCCGAGACTGGGAGGAGGACCGGGTCAGACACCAGGTGGAGTACCTGGGCCTCCGAGAGAACATCCGCGTCCGTCGAGCCGGATACGCCTACCGACGGCCCTTCAGCAAGTTCCTGCACAGGTGGGACCGCCAGTGGTAAGAACCGGAACCACGGGCTGCTTAAAGCGGGCTAATGCAGAGTCTCTGCACAGGTACGCCATCCTGACCCGGGAGACCTGGCCAAAGTGGAGGGGCGAGCAGCGCCAGGGGGTTCTGCACCTGCTCAACTCGGTCAACATGGATCAGGACCAGTTCCAGCTGGGAAAGACCAAAGTCTTCATCAAAGCTCCAGAGTCGGTATGAAACTCTGCAGGAGGCCCGGGATCAGAACCAGGAGCCCAGAGCCTGGAGCCCAGGTTCTGGGCTCCAGGTTCTGGGCTCCAGGTTCTGATCGGGTTCTGTTCGGGTTCTGAGGAGAAGTACTTCAGGTGATGTCTCCTTTCTGCAGCTCTTCCTGTTGGAGGAGATGAGGGAGAGGAAGTATAACGGTTATGCTCGCGTCATTCAGAAGGCGTGGCGCAGACACATCGCCGTCCGCCAGTACGTGAAGATGAGGGAGGAAGGTAAGGCCCGGTTCCACACAGCGGCGGCGGGTCTGAGCCCGTCTGCAGTGACCTGTGTTTCTTCCAGCCTCCGACGTCCTGCTGAACAAGAAGGAGCGCCGCAGAAACAGCATCAACAGGAACTTTGTGGGCGACTACATTGGAACCGACCACCACCCCGAGATCCGGCAGTTCGTGGGCCGCAGAGAGAGGATCGACTTCGCCGACGTCGTGGTGAAGTTTGACCGAAGATTCAAGGTAAGACCACCGGGTCTGATGGGCCGGTCCGTTCTGTCCCTTCTCCGTCCTGCAGGCCACCGGCTGAGGCCGGATAGAAGCGCGTAAACGGGGTGAAGAAGAAGAATTTAGAAGCGTGTAAACGGGGTGAAGAAGAAGAATTTAGAAGCGTGTAAACGAGGTGAAGAAGAAGAATTTAGAAGCGCGTAAACGGGGTGAAGAAGAAGAATTTAGAAGCGTGTAAACGGGGTGAAGAAGAAGAATTTAGAAGCGTGTAAACGGGGTGAAGAAGAAGAATTTAGAAGCGTGTAAACGAGGTGAAGAAGAAGAATTTAGAAGCGCGTAAACGGGGTGAAGAAGAAGAATTTAGAAGCGTGTAAACGGGGTGAAGAAGAAGAATTTAGAAGCGTGTAAACGGGGTGAAGAAGAAGAATTTAGAAGCGTGTAAACGGGGTGAAGAAGAAGAATTTAGAAGCGTGTAAACGGGGTGAAGAAGAATTTAGAAGCGTGTAAACGAGGTGAAGAAGAAGAATTTAGAAGCGCGTAAACGGGGTGAAGAAGAAGAATTTAGAAGCGTGTAAACGGGGTGAAGAAGAAGAATTTAGAAGCGTGTAAACGGGGTGAAGAAGAAGAATTTAGAAGCGTGTAAACGGTGTGAAGAAGAATTTAGAAGCGTGTAAACGGGGTGAAGAAGAAGAATTTAGAAGCGTGTAAACGGGGTGAAGAAGAAGAATTTAGAAGCGTGTAAACGGGGTGAAGAAGAATTTAGAAGCGTGTAAACGGGGTGAAGAAGAATTTAGAAGCGTGTAAACGGGGTGAAGAAGAATTTAGAAGCGCGTAAACGGGGTGAAGAAGAATAATTTAGAAGCGCGTAAACGAGGTGAAAAAGAAGAAGAATTTAGAAGCGCGTAAACGGGGTGAAGAAGAAGAATTTAGAAGCGTGTAAACGAGGTGAAGAAGAATTTAGAAGCGCGTAAACGAGGTGAAGAAGAATTTAGAAGCGTGTAAACGGGGTGAAGAAGAATTTAGAAGCGTGTAAACGGGGTGAAGAAGAAGAAGAATTTAGAAGCGTGTAAATGGGGTGAAGAAGAAGAATTTAGAAGCGTGTAAACGAGGTGAAGAAGAAGAATTTAGAAGCGTGTAAACGGGGTGAAGAAGAATTTAGAAGCGTGTAAACGAGGTGAAGAAGAAGAATTTAGAAGCGTGTAAACGGGGTGAAGAAGAATTTAGAAGCGTGTAAACGAGGTGAAGAAGAATTTAGAAGCGTGTAAACGGGGTGAAGAAGAATTTAGAAGCGTGTAAACGGGGTGAAGAAGAATTTAGAAGCGTGTAAACGGGGTGAAGAAGAATTTAGAAGCGTGTAAACGGGGTGAAGAAGAAGAATTTAGAAGCGTGTAAACGGGGTGAAGAAGAAGAATTTAGAAGCGCGTAAACAAGGTGAAGAAGAATTTAGAAGCGCGTAAACAAGGTGAAGAAGAATTTAGAAGCGCGTAAACGAGGTGAAAAAGAAGAAGAATTTAGAAGCGCGTAAACGGGGTGAAGAAGAAGAATTTAGAAGCGCGTAAACTGGGTGAAGAAGAAGAATTTAGAAGCGCGTAAACGGGGTGAAGAAGAAGAATTTAGAAGCGCGTAAACGGGGTGAAGAAGAAGAATTTAGAAGCGCGTAAACGGGGTGAAGAAGAAGAATTTAGAAGCGCGTAAACGAGGTGAAGAAGAAGAATTTAGAAGCGCGTAAACGGGGTGAAGAAGAATTTAGAAGCGTGTAAACGGGGTGAAGAAGAAGAATTTAGAAGCGGTAAACGGGGTGAAGAAGAAGAATTTAGAAGCGCGTAAACGGGGTGAAGAAGAAGAATTTAGAAGCGCGTAAACGGGGTGAAGAAGAAGAATTTAGAAGCGCGTAAACGAGGTGAAGAAGAAGAATTTAGAAGCGTGTAAACGAGGTGAAGAAGAAGAATTTAGAAGCGTGTAAACGGGGTGAAGAAGAAGAATTTAGAAGCGTGTAAACGGGGTGAAGAAGAATTTAGAAGCGTGTAAACGAGGTGAAGAAGAAGAATTTAGAAGCGTGTAAACGAGGTGAAGAAGAAGAATTTAGAAGCGTGTAAACGAGGTGAAGAAGAAGAATTTAGAAGCGTGTAAACGGGGTGAAGAAGAATTTAGAAGCGTGTAAACGAGGTGAAGAAGAAGAATTTAGAAGCGTGTAAACGAGGTGAAGAAGAAGAATTTAGAAGCGTGTAAACGGGGTGAAGAAGAAGAATTTAGAAGCGTGTAAACGAGGTGAAGAAGAAGAATTTAGAAGCGTGTAAACGGGGTGAAGAAGAAGAATTTAGAAGCGCGTAAACGGGGTGAAGAAGAAGAATTTAGAAGCGTGTAAACGGGGTGAAGAAGAAGAAGAATTTAGAAGCGCGTAAACGGGGTGAAGAAGAAGAATTTAGAAGCGCGTAAACGGGGTGAAGAAGAAGAATTTAGAAGCGCGTAAACGAGGTGAAAAAGAAGAAGAATTTAGAAGCGCGTAAACGGGGTGAAGAAGAAGAATTTAGAAGCGCGTAAACGGGGTGAAGAAGAAGAATTTAGAAGCGCGTAAACGGGGTGAAGAAGAAGAATTTAGAAGCGCGTAAACGGGGTGAAGAAGAAGAATTTAGAAGCGCGTAAACGGGGTGAAGAAGAAGAATTTAGAAGCGCGTAAACGGGGTGAAGAAGAAGAAGAATTTAGAAGCGCGTAAACAGGGTTAAGAAGAAGAATTTAGAAGCGCGTAAACGGGGTGAAGAAGAAGAATTTAGAAGCGCGTAAACGGGGTGAAGAAGAAGAAGAATTTAGAAGCGCGTAAACGGGGTGAAGAAGAAGAATTTAGAAGCGCGTAAACGGGGTGAAGAAGAAGAATTTAGAAGCGCGTAAACGAGGTGAAGAAGAAGAATTTAGAAGCGCGTAAACGGGGTGAAGAAGAATAATTTAGAAGCGCGTAAACGAGGTGAAAAAGAAGAAGAATTTAGAAGCGCGTAAACGGGGTGAAGAAGAATTTAGAAGCGCGTAAACGGGGTGAAGAAGAAGAATTTAGAAGCGCGTAAACGGGGTGAAGAAGAATAATTTAGAAGCGCGTAAACGGGGTGAAGAAGAATAATTTAGAAGCGCGTAAACGGGGTGAAGAAGAAGAATTTAGAAGCGCGTAAACGGGGTGAAGAAGAAGAAGAATTTAGAAGCGCGTAAACGGGGTGAAGAAGAAGAATTTAGAAGCGCGTAAACGGGGTGAAGAAGAAGAATTTAGAAGCGCGTAAACGAGGTGAAAAAGAAGAAGAATTTAGAAGCGCGTAAACGGGGTGAAGAAGAAGAATTTAGAAGCGCGTAAACGGGGTGAAGAAGAAGAATTTAGAAGCGCGTAAACGGGGTGAAGAAGAAGAATTTAGAAGCGCGTAAACGGGGTGAAGAAGAAGAATTTAGAAGCGCGTAAACGGGGTGAAGAAGAAGAATTTAGAAGCGCGTAAACGGGGTGAAGAAGAAGAAGAATTTAGAAGCGCGTAAACAGGGTTAAGAAGAAGAATTTAGAAGCGCGTAAACGGGGTGAAGAAGAAGAATTTAGAAGCGTGTAAACGGGGTGAAGAAGAAGAATTTAGAAGCGTGTAAACGGGGTGAAGAAGAAGAATTTAGAAGCGCGTAAACAAGGTTAAGAAGAAGAATTTAGAAGCGCGTAAACGGGGTGAAGAAGAAGAATTTAGAAGCGCGTAAACGGGGTGAAGAAGAATAATTTAGAAGCGCGTAAACGAGGTGAAAAAGAAGAAGAATTTAGAAGCGTGTAAACGGGGTGAAGAAGAAGAATTTAGAAGCGCGTAAACAAGGTTAAGAAGAAGAATTTAGAAGCGCGTAAACGGGGTGAAGAAGAAGAATTTAGAAGCGCGTAAACGGGGTGAAGAAGAATAATTTAGAAGCGCGTAAACGAGGTGAAAAAGAAGAAGAATTTAGAAGCGCGTAAACAAGGTTAAGAAGAAGAATTTAGAAGCGCGTAAACGGGGTGAAGAAGAAGAATTTAGAAGCGTGTAAACGGGGTGAAGAAGAAGAAGAATGTCAGCACCTCGATTCAGCTGGAGATCTGACTCCAACCGAAGGGTCGGGGGGGAAATACTTTGACAGCTACAGCTGGGGCGGGGAGGCGGGACTTAAACCAACAGGCTACAGCCGCTGTGGTAAAACTAAAGCAGCTTTTAAATGTCAAGCAGAAGGAACCATCGTTCCTCCTCCTCTGTGGGCAGAGCTCAGCTGAAAATAAATCTGACCCTGAATGAACCAGACCCAGAACCATATCCCATACAAGTCCCGGATGGAAACTAGTGTCAATACTGGGGTCCAAAGTTTTCTTGTTGTTCCACAGACGGTGAAGCGGGACCTCATCCTCACCCCAAAGTTCCTGTACCTGATTGGTCGAGAGAAAGTAAAGCAGGGCCCAGATAAAGGTCAGATCCAAGAGGTTCTGAAGAGGAAGATTGAGCTCAACAAGGTCCAGTCTGTTTCCCTGAGGTACGGCACAATACCAGAACCACAGTCGGATCAGAACCACAAGGCTTAGAAACAGAACTTGTAACCTGTAAAGCGGCGTCAGAACTAACTAGAACCCGTTGTGTGGATCAGAACCACAGCTGAAGGCGTCAGGACGGTTTGTTTTGCTGTCTGTCTCTGATTGGTTGCTCCGTCTGTCCGTCAGCACCCTGCAGGACGACATCTTCATCATCCACGAGGAGGAGTACGACAGCGTCCTGCAGAGCATCTTTAAGACGGAGTTCCTCAGTCTGCTGGTGAAACGGTACCAGGAGCGGACGGACCGGACGCTGCCGCTCAAGTTCAACAATCTGTGAGTGTCGCCGCATCGCAGCAACACTGTGGTCGGGTTCAGTGTTCAGTCCAACCAGCCCTGACCTTCAGAACCGCTCTGTTCACCGCAGGCTGGAGTTTAAGGTGAAGAAGGGCGGCTGGGGTCCGTTCAGCTCCTCGGGCTCCAGGCAGATCCAGTTCCAGGTGGGTCAGGGGGACGAGGCGGTCCTGAAGCCCAGCGGGAAGGTCCTGCAGGTCTCCGTCGGACCGGGTCTACCCAAGAATTCAAGTAGGTTCAGACCAGATGCAGCGAGCATCCAGAACAGTCCTGGGCTGACATCACTTCCTGTTGCGCTGACATCACTTCCTGTCTGTTCGCTCCACAGGACCGACGCGGCGGGACAACCGCAAGAGCCGCCACATGGGCAGCCAAGTCCCGCCCACTAACCAGTACACCTCAGGTACCAGTTACAGAACCTTCAGGTGTCAGAACCTGAGTGTCGGATCCTGATGGTCTGTTTTCTCTACAGCGCCTTCCTCCAGAGGAGGCGGAGCTCCAAGGGGACGCCACACGTCCTCCAGAGGCTCCTTACTGAGACAGCAGTCCAGCATGGAGCAGCCCACCCTGCCCCGCCTCCAGAACCAGCACCGCGCCAGCAACCAAGCCCAACAGCACCATGACATGGGCTTCATGAACGTCCCTGACCAGGGCGCCGCAGGGTGAGACAGCAGTCCGGTAACGCAGAACCGTCAGAACCACCAGTAACCTGCAGATCCAAACTGGCTGCAGAACCAGTACCTGCTCCCAGCCAGCATCTTATGAGGTCGTCCGTCAGGTTAAAGGTCAAACTGGGTCACAGTTCTCCCTGTTTCTTGTCTGCAGGCTGCATCGGCGCCGCTCAAAGGAGGTGAAACCGGTTCCAGGAGCGGGTCGACCGAAACCAAAGCCCCGGTCCCCTCAGTGCAGAGCTCTGTACGCCTACGACGCCCAGGACACCGACGAGCTGAGCTTCAACGCTGACGACATCATCGAGATTCTGACCGAAGGTACCGTGTGTGTGTTTTAATAAAGGCTAAAGTTGGACTGTTTGGGTCTGTGGTTCTGATGGTTCTGATGAGCTGGACAGGACAGGCTGTGACCCGTCTCTGTTTCTGTAGATCCGTCGGGTTGGTGGTTCGGCCGGCTGCGGGGCAGAGAGGGGATGTTCCCTGGAAACTATGTAGAGAAGATCTAGGCCTCCTCTTAGGGGGTCAGAGGTCACCGGAGCTTTCAGAACATCAGATGAGACAAACATGAGGAGCTGAGGTCTGGGTCAGTCCCGTCAGTCTGGATCGGCCCAAACTGAGAAGTCAGAAGCCTCACGGTTCTGTTTTTCTTCTTCTTCTTCTTCTTTTTACTTTTTCAGTTATTTGTCAGCTTTCTTTCACCCCGCAGCAGAATCTGAGGAAAACTGCTGGACACTACATTACCCAGAGTTCCTCAGGAGGGCCGTGCTGCTTTTAAATGCTGATGGAAATGTGGCTTCTGGTCCAACTCGATTGTTTTTACACTGTTTGTGTTTGTGGAACTGGCCAAGAAAAAAAGTTTGGAGATTATAGAGTCTGAAGGTTTTTAAAAATGTCTGATTTTAAGAAATAAAAATCGGTGCCAGTAGAACATGGAGCCTCCTGTTGAGATCGAAGGGTAAAACACGGGTTTGTCTTCAAACAGTTGAAATAATACCAAGACATCCATCCCAAAACTAAAATAAGACTGACTGAAACATGATGGCCGTCCTGACATACTGAACTCAGTCTGTCACAGAGGGGTGGCTACGTGGTGACCTTTAACCTCTGATGTCAGCAGGAGGCTGCTCAGAAATCAGAAAATAAACGCTGTTGAACTGTTTATTGGAGAAAATTTCAGCTTTAATCAATAAAGATAAATCCTAACTTTGCCTCAGTTTGGTCTCTTTTATAAATAAACTCATTCTGCAGTTGAACATTGTGATTCATTACTGATTGAACACGGAGATGTTTTCTTTTTCAGTTACTTTTAATTGTTCCACTTTCACGAGCTTCGAACGTGTCAATGAACGCGTCTTGACCTTTCACCCAGCGCGTTACCGACTATCACGCGCTCTGAACGGTAACGTGTTCTTGGCAGCCCTCGGTTCGGTGAGTCACTCGTCCCGTTTACCGGATCTGCTCCGAGGTTCCAGCCGCAGCTCGCGGGTCGTCAGACCGCCGCAGCGGGAGTGTTAGCGGCCGGAAGCTAACGGCTAACGGGGCAGCGATGGAGGAGTTTCTGACGAGCTGCCAGCGGGCCGTGAAGGTAGCACACACGGTTAGCCGTTAGCTGCAGCGAGCCGTTAGATTTTCCTGTCAAACTGTGGCTCTGAACCAGTACAGATTTCTTTATTTAAATGATGGTTGTCAGGTTAGCCAGGGGTCAACCTTTCAAACGTAAACTTCCGGTTTACGAGCCTTTCAAAGTAAACTTCCAGTGAGAAGACAACACGATTAAATAATTTCTGGTTAAATTTAAAAGAATAATGAAGCATATTGTGTAAACAGGTCGTTCACCCTTTTATTCTCGTCAGCTTCCTGTCTGAGGGGTTTGCTCTGGTTTCGCAGGTGAATGTGGAGCCAGAGGGTCCAGGGTTCCACATCGTTCTGGGTAACGAGGCCTGTGACGTGGACTCCATGGTGTCTGCTCTGGCCTTTGCCTACTTCCTGTCCCAGGTGAGCCGCTGTCCAATGAGCTGCCAGCAGGTGCAGGTGCTGGTTCTGGTTCTAACTCCTCTGTCTGTCAGACTGCTCACAGCGAGCCGCTCGCTCTGCCGCTGCTCAACATCCGGCAGTCAGAACTGGTTCTGCGCTCAGACAACGTCTTCCTGCTGCGCCAGGTGGGTTTGTCTCCAGATCTGCTGCTGTTCAGGGACCAGCTGGACCTGCGAGCGCTGCAGCGCGCCGGCCGCCTGCGGCTGACGCTCGTCGACCACAATGTCCTGCCCAGGTAACCACAGACCCCCCCAGCTACCCACAGACACCCCCAGCTAACCACAGACCCCCCTCAGCTAACCACAGACCCCCCTCAGCTAACCACAGACCCCCTCGGCTAACCACAGACCCCCCTCAGCTAACCACAGACCCCCCTCAGCTAACCACAGACCCCCCTCAGCTAACCACAGACCCCCCTCAGCTAACCACAGACCCCCCTCTGCTAACCACAGACCCCCCTCGGCTAACCACAGACCCCCCTCAGCTAACCACAGACCCCCCTCAGCTAACCACAGACACCCCCAGCTAACCACAGACCCCCCTCGGCTAACCACAGACCCCCCTCAGCTAACCACAGACCCCCCTCAGCTAACCACAGACCCCCCCAGCTACCCACAGACACCCCCAGCTAACCACAGACCCCCTCAGTTAACCACAGACCCCCCTCAGCTAACCACAGACCCCCTCAGTTAACCACAGACCCCCCTCAGCTAACCACAGACCCCCCCTCAGTTAACCACAAACACCCCTAAGCTAACCACAAACCCCCCTAAGTTAACCACAGACCCCCCTCAGTTAACCACAGACCCCCCTCAGCTAACCACAGACCCCCTCAGTTAACCACAGACCCCCCTCAGTTAACCACAAACACCCCTAAGCTAACCACAAACCCCCCTCAGTTAACCACAGACCCCCCTCAGTTAACCACAGACCCCCCTCGGCTAACCACAGACCCCCCTCAGTTAACCACAGACCCCCCTCAGCTAACCACAGACCCCCCTCGGCTAACCACAGACCCCCTCAGCTAACCACAGACCCCCCTCTGCTAACCACAGACCCCCCTCGGCTAACCACAGACCCCCCTCTGCTAACCACAGACCCCCTCTGCTAACCACAGACCCCCTCGGCTAACCACAGACCCCCCTCGGCTAACCACAGACCCCCCTCTGCTAACCACAGACCCCCCTCGGCTAACCACAGACCCCCCTCGGCTAACCACAGACCCCCCTCAGCTAACCACAGACCCCACCCTGAGCTCACCTGTCTGATTGGCTCTTGTTCTCCTGCAGTTCAGACAGTGACCTGGAGGGGGCAGTGGTGGAGGTGATCGACCATCACTACCTTGAGAGGACACCATCCCCTTCCTGTCCAGTTACCGTGGAGACGGTGGGCTCCTGCGCTACGTTGGTAGCAGAACGCATCATCCAGAAAGCTCCCCAGATCCTAGACCAGCAGCTTGCTCACCTTCTCTACGGTAAACACATCAGGTCCATGAAAAGTTTCCCGACTCTCTTGGCAGTGATATTGATTATTGATTATTGATTGGTGTGTGTGTAGCGACGGTGGTTCTGGACTGCGTCAACATGGCTCCCGCTGCAGGTAAAGTCACACCTAAAGACAGCCAGTACGCTGCGGCGCTGGAGATGCAGTTCCCCGCTCTGCCACCGAGGGGCGCCCTCTTCCAGGCTCTGCAGGATGCCAAGTTCGACGTCTCGGGTGAGTTCATGAGGATTCGGCTGCACCTGTAGAGGTAGACCAGCTGTGCTTCCCCCTGACGGTGTCCTGTTGTATTAGTCATCAGCAGGACTGGAGGTACTGGAGCTCTGAGTGAGGTACTTCTTTACTACCTGTGTCATATCAGAGTCTATGAAGCTTTATACTGATACTATACCAATACTATACTGATACTATACTGATACTATACCAATACTGTACTGATACTATGCTGATACTATACTGATACTATACTGATACTATACCAATACTATACTGATACTATACCAATACTATACTGATACTATACTGATACTATACTGATACTATACCAATACTATGCTGATACTATACTGATACTATACTGATACTATACCAATACTATACTGATACTATACCAATACTATACTGATACTATACTGATACTATACTGATACTATACCAATACTATACTGATACTGTACTGATACTATACCAATACTGTACCGATACTATACCGATACTATACCAATACTGTACTGATACTATACTGATACTATACTGATACTATACCAATACTATGCTGATACTATACCAATACTATACTGATACTATACTGATACTATACTGATACTATACCAATACTATGCTGATACTATACTGATACTATACTGATACTATACCAATACTATACTGATACTATACCAATACTATACTGATACTATACCGATACTATACTGATACTATACCGATACTATACTGATACTATACCGATACTATACTGATACTATACTGATACTATACCGATACTATACTGATACTATACTGATACTATACTGATACTATACCAATACTATACTGCTATACAGATACTATACCGATACTATACTGATACTATACTGATACTATACCGATACTATGCTGATACTATACCGATACTGTACTGATACATTACCAATACTATACTGATACTATACCGATACTATACTGATACTATACTGATACTATACTGATACTATACCGATACTATGCTGATACTATACCGATACTGTACTGATACATTACCAATACTATACTGATACTATACCGATACTATACTGATACTATACTGATACTATACTGATACTATACCGATACTATGCTGATACTATACCGATACTGTACTGATACTATACTGATACTATACCGATACTATGCTGATACTATACCGATACTGTACTGATACATTACCAATACTATACTGATACTATACCGATACTATACTGATACTATACTGATACTATACTGATACTATACCGATACTATGCTGATACTATACCGATACTGTACTGATACATTACCAATACTATACCGATACTATACCGATACTATACTGATACTATACCGATACTATACCGATACTATACTGATACTATACTGATACTATACCGATACTATGCTGATACTATACCGATACTGTACTGATACATTACCAATACTATACCGATACTATACCGATACTATACTGATACTATACCAATACTGTACTGATACTATACCAATACTATACCAATACTATACTGATACTATACCAATACTATACTGCTATACAGATACTATACAGATACTATACCTATACTATACTGATATTATACTGATACTATGCTACCAGAATACTACTACTATACAAATATTATTTTAAAACTATACTAATATTATACTAATACCATACTACTACTGTACTATACCGATACTATACTGCTATACTGATACTATACCAATACTATACTGCTATACTGATACTATACCAATACTATACTGCTATACTGATACTATACCGATACTATACTGATACTATACCAATACTATACTGCTATACTGATACTATACCGATACTATACCGATACTATACCGATACTATACTGATACTATACTGCTATACAGACACTATACCTATACTATACTGATACTATACTGATACTATGCTACCAGAATACTACTACTATACAAATATTATTTTAAAACTATACTAATATTATACTAATACCATACTACTACTGTACTAATACTATAGTAATAATATATTGATACACTAATAATCTACTGATACTATGCTAATATACTCCAGTATATACTGTACTATTACTATACTGTTATACCATCACTATACTAAGATAATACGATACTATTATTACCATTAGATACTACATTAATACTTTACTGATTTCATGTTTCAGACACAGCAGACGGCCGTATTAGCTGCAGTACTTTATAGTTTTAGTATTTATCTGATGTACAGCGTAGTATTTTGGCCTAATTTGAACAGATGTGGTATTTTGTCTTCAGGTCTGAACACGGAGCAGATGTTGTTGAAGGACATGAAAGCGGTTTCAGGAAGTTTGAATATCGCCGTCTCTGTTCTCTACATCACGCTGGGGGTGAGTCCACATGCTGTAGTGACATCACTGTGACATCACTGTGACATCAGTGTGACAGGAAGTGGAGGCAGAGCGTGTGATCTTCATATGCTGTGTGTGTTTCTGTATGTGTCAGGAGTTCCTGCAGAGGCCGGAACTGGAGGCAGAACTTTCAAGTTTCAGCCAGAAGTTTGGATACGATTTGCTGCTGATGATGACAATCTCCTTCACTGAGAACAAAGAGCCAATCAGAGAGTTGGCTGTGTTCAGTCATAGTGGCACCTGCAGGGACCAGGTACGCGCTGATGCTAACGCATGCTACACACTGATGCTAACGCATGCTACACACTGATGCTAACGCATGTTACACGCTGATGCTAATTCATGCTACACGCTGATGCTAACTTATGCTACACACTGATGCTACACGCTGATGCTAATTCATGCTACACGCTGATGCTACACACTGATGCTACACGCTGATGCTAATTCATGCTACACGCTGATGCTAACTTATGCTACACACTGATGCTACACGCTGATGCTAACTGTGTTCCATGGAACAATGATCTGTTCTCCTCACTGACAGCTCTGTAAGTTTATTCTTTGTTTATTTAGTTTATTGAACACTTAGAAACTACACGGAGATACACTTTGATTTACCGCACAGACACAGCTGTACCTGCAGTATTGTCCCAGTATGAACCGGGTTGGATCGAGATGCAACTCAATGCCCAACACGGCTCTGATGGGGTCAGCTGACCTTCTGACCCCCTTCAGGGTCCAGAACCTGAAGCTCGGTAACACACACCAGTCCAAACGCTGATATGCAAATACTACACACAGGTGTCCTCCTTCCCCAGGTGTGCCAGTACCTGGAAAAGGCCCGTAACCCCGCCCTCAACCTCCATCCAATCAGCAGCCCCTATCCCCACATGTCAGCCTATCATCAAGGTCAGTAAAGTTCTGGACGGGCGGACCATGTTAACATGATTTATTCAGGCCACTGATGCTCCTCTCGTCTCGTTCCTCTTTCAGGAAACACGCTGGCGTCTCGGAAGAAGCTCCTCCCCATCGTCAAAGACTTCCTCAGAGAGAATGACGGAGACGGTTGCCTGGGAGACGCACAGGAGGAGGAGTCTGTGGTCCCTCCCACCCCCATGAACAGCCTGGTGGAGGGCTGTCCTCTGGATGAAGGTCTCCCTCGGATCAGCGCTCAGGACCTGGAGGACAAGTTCAGCAAAATGGAGGCCACCGACCTCTGACCTCTGAGCTGTCAGTCATCAGGACGTCTCCGAGGAAGACGACGACGGACGAACACTCACCGAACGCTGGAGATGACAAGTTTTCTGCCACAGATTCTGTGTGACCCAGGTCCAACTGGTCCAGAACCAGGTCCAGAACCAGGTCCAGCTGAGTGTAGATCCGGCTCCAGTTGGTCCAGGTGCAGCTGGTTCTGGTCCAGGCGTCACTCCCTGAGTTTCCTGAGTTTGATGATCTGAGTAGAACCTGATTCAGAACCACCAAAGAACAGCTGAACAGAACCCTCTTCTGAAAGGTTCCTTCAGGTCCAGCTGCCAGCCGGGACCTTCAGGTGTACCAGGTGTGGGCGGGACATTCAGGGTGTGTCAGGATATAAAGCTACAGTCTGGAGGGTCGGGTTTCACCTGCTTTTCCAGACCTCTGCTGTGTTTAAAACAGCGTTAATCAGATGTTAGATAAACGCCACCTGGTGTTAGGAATGTGTAACAGTGTAACTTTGACCCTTCTGCCCCTCCGTACTCTGCCGGCGGAGCTTTAACTTTGACCCTTCTGCCCCTCCGTACTCTGCCGGCTGAGCTTTAACTTTGACCCTTCTGCCCCTCCGTACTCTGCCGGCTGAGCTTTAACTTTGACCCTTCTGCCCCTCCGTACTCTCCCGGCTGAGCTTTAACTTTGACCCTTCTGCCCCTCCGTACTCTGCCGGCTGAGCTTTAACTTTGACCCTTCTGCCCCTCCGTACTCTCCCGGCTGAGCTTTAACTTTGACCCTTCTGCCCCTCCGTACTCTGCCGGCTGAGCTTTAACTTTGACCCTTCTGCCCCTCCGTACTCTGCCGGCTGAGCTTTAACTTTGACCCTTCTGCCCCTCCGTACTCTGCCGGCTGGGCTTTAACTTTGACCCTTCTGCCCCTCCGTACTCTGCCGGCTGAGCTTTAACTTTGACCCTTCTGCCCCTCCGTACTCTCCCGGCTGAGCTTTAACTTTGACCCTTCTGCCCCTCCGTACTCTGCCGGCTGAGCTTTAACTTTGACCCTTCTGCCCCTCCGTACTCTGCCGGCTGGGCTTTAACTTTGACCCTTCTGCCCCTCCGTACTCTGCCGGCTGAGCTTTAACTTTGACCCTTCTGCCCCTCCGTACTCTGCCGGCTGAGCTTTAACTTTGACCCTTCTGCCCCTCCGTACTCTCCCGGCTGAGCTTTAACTTTGACCCTTCTGCCCCTCCGTACTCTGCCGGCTGAGCTTTAACTTTGACCCTTCTGCCCCTCCGTACTCTCCCGGCTGAGCTTTAACTTTGACCCTTCTGCCCCTCCGTACTCTGCCGGCTGAGCTTTAACTTTGACCCTTCTGCCCCTCCGTACTCTGCCGGCTGAGCTTTAACTTTGACCCTTCTGCCCCTCCGTACTCTGCCGGCTGGGCTTTAACTTTGACCCTTCTGCCCCTCCGTACTCTGCCGGCTGAGCTTTAACTTTGACCCTTCTGCCCCTCCGTACTCTCCCGGCTGAGCTTTAACTTTGACCCTTCTGCCCCTCCGTACTCTGCCGGCTGAGCTTTAACTTTGACCCTTCTGCCCCTCCGTACTCTGCCGGCTGGGCTTTAACTTTGACCCTTCTGCCCCTCCGTACTCTCCCGGCTGAGCTTTAACTTTGACCCTTCTGCCCCTCCGTACTCTCCCGGCTGAGCTTTAACTTTGACCCTTCTGCCCCTCCGTACTCTGCCGGCTGAGCTTTAACTTTGACCCTTCTGCCCCTCCGTACTCTCCCGGCTGAGCTTTAACTTTGACCCTTCTGCCCCTCCGTACTCGGTGTCCTCGGTGTTGTCTCCGTTCAGCCGGTCGTGTTCTCTGTGATCCTGCTGCAGAACAAATAAACAGAAATGTGAAAAACACGACTTCCTCATGTTTGAAGCTGAGCAGCAGCTCGAAGCTTCTCTCCCAGGTTAAAAGGTGAAGAATGTTTTATCAGAGCAGCAGAAGAAGAAGCTCAGCAGGTAGGTTTCCACATGCAGGATATCACAGGCTGAACTCGCCTCACAGGTAAAGCAGAACAGGTGCACTTCCACTTCATGCCAGCAGGGGGAGGAGTTGTAGCATAACCTGGGATTTAAGGTGAGATTCAACATGAAGCTCATATTTAACTTCTGTGAGTTTATCTTCATGCATCCAGAAGATTTTTATCCAAAGACTTACAATGAGATAAAGAGGCGGCTTTAGGTTAAACGATGAACCTGGATGTAATTTGGCCAAAGGTCGTTTCTCTCTGTGCCCTTGAGCACGGTTCAACGCCGTCTCTGAACTTAAATCAGCTGCAGATCATCTTTAGCACGGAGGACAGCAGTCAGTGATGAGCTGCTTGGTTTCACGGAGCATTAATGGAACATTGCTCAGCTTTTCAATTATCCCCAGAACGGTCAGGCTCTGGAAACCTTACCGCCGCAGCGCCAGAGAAGGCGTCGGATGACGCAGCAGCGTCATCAACAACAATCAGAGGCGGCAAAAAGGACAGAAAAGGAGGCCAGCGGCCGCCATAAAAGCATGAATGTTGGGTTTAACTCATTTGGTGCGACCTGCAGCGGATCGTAACGAGCAGCTGGTCATCGGATCGTAACGAGCAGCTGGTCATCGGATCGTAACGAGCAGCTGGTCATCGGATCGTAACGAGCAGCTGGTCATCGGATCGTAACGAGCAGCTGGTCATCGGATCGTAACGAGCAGCTGGTCATCGGATCGTAACGAGCAGCTGGTCATCGGATCGTAACGAGCAGCTGGTCATCGGGCTCTGCGGCCTGAGAAGGAGCCGATCATCTGGGTCAGGCGTGCCGGAGGAGGGAAACATCTAAAACATGCGGGGCGGTGGGTCCCAGGACCGGGGTTAAAGACACTGATCCAAGGGGGGGGGCTTTTACTGTGACACAGGAAGTGGGCCGAAACAGGAAGTTGGAACAGGAAGTGCCTCCTTTCCTCATAACTGAAGCTTTGAGGTTTTCAGTTTTAAAGCTGCATCATCTCTGATGACCTTTGACCTGTGGGGCGCAGAGAAGACCGCCTGCCGACCCAACGGGTCTCTGCACAGTCAGCACCAGAACCGGCACCAGAACCAGCATCAGAACCGGCACCAGAACCAGCATCAGAACCGGCATCAGGACCAGCATCAGAACCAGCATCAGAACCAGAATCAGGACCAGCATCAGAACCAGCATCAGAACCAGCATCAGAACCAGCATCAGAACCAGAATCAGGACCAGCATCAGAACCAGCACCAGAACCAGCATCAGAACCGGCATCAGAACCAGCATCAGAACCGGCATTGGAACCAGCATCAGAACCGGCATCAGAACCAGGACCAGCATCAGAACCGGCATCAGAACCAGAACCAGAATCAGGACCAGCATCAGAACCAGCATCAGAACCGGCAGGAACCAGTCGACTGACCTCACAGAACCCAACAGCTGACGAGAATAATAAGACTCGGAGTTTATGGAAATATTAATTTCTTCATGTTTTTATCTCTTTATTTTCTCTCTGAAACATAAATAAATAAATAAACACAAAACATTTTTAGGATTATTTCATATTTCATTATTTATGGGGCGGGGGGGTCATCAGGAGGACTAACCTAACGTTAGGTTAGTTAATTAGGTTAACTAACCTAACTTATATTATACTCTTATATTTAAAACCCGACACTTTTTCTTACTGTGTGGAATTATTGTGCCGCGGTTTTTCTTATTTAAACTTTAAACTTTGTCCTTAGTTCTTGGCAGCAGGTAAAAAGATGAAAAGGCTCGAGGACCCTGAAGGTGTCCCACCCTTTCTGCTGCTTTAAATAGCCTCGGCCTCTGATTGGTGGAGACTAATGAAGCCTGGATGCAGAGCAGGTGAGTGTCGTCCAATCAGAGGGCGGCTCTGTGGTGAAATGCAGCAGAACCTGTCAGACGGCGAGAGGCCGGGCGAGTCCCTGAGAGGCAGAGAGAGGAGGATCACTCACTCGCAGACGGGCAGCAGGTCGGAGCGCGCTGTGACATCACCGTGACATCATGAGCTCCCCCGCTGGGCACACGGACAGGTACGCAGAGAACAGGTGAGCCACTAATCCGAGCCGCAGCAGAACCTCTGAGTGTGTGTTTCCTGTTCCAGCAGAAACGGGAAGTTCAGTGTTTGTTGTAGTTTTGGTTCTTCCCTCGGTCAGTGAACGCATCACAGACTGTTTCAAGATGTTTTGATCCGGTTCAGACTGTAAAAGGACTCTGTCGGGGGGTTGGTTCTGAAACTGGACCAGACTCTAAATGCATCCTGCTTTTGATGGTCTTCCTCACAGATGATCAGTTATTGATGATCAGTTATTGATGATTAACTGAAAATCCTGATCTGGTTCTGGTCCTGAGCTGGAAACTGCTGCCTGGTTCCAGACCTGAAACAGATTCCCTGTTATTACTCTCAGGAGTCTCCTTGAACATATTCAAGGGTCCTGGAACCTTGATCGTCATCTTTGAACACCTGAACTCCTTCAAGGTATTCCCTGATCTGTAGAGGAATCCTTGAACCACCGAAAACACCCCGGAGGTCCCACCTGAAGAACACATGAAGAACACCTGAAGAACACCTGAAGAACACCTGAAGAACACCTGAGCTCTTCTGAAGTCTGTGAAACAAACTTAAATACACCTGAAGGGTCCTTAAACCTCCTTAAGCACCCTGGAGTCTTTCTGTAAGGACCCTGGAGTCTTTCTGTAAGGACCCTGGAGTCTTTCTGTAAGGACCCTGGAGTCTTTCTGTAAGGACCCTGGAGTCTTTCTGTAAGGACCCTGGAGTCTTTCTGTAAGGACCCTGGAGTCTTTCTGTAAGGACCCTGGAGTCTTTTTGTAAGGACCCTGGAGTCTTTCTGTAAGGACCCTGGAGTCTTTCTGTAGGGACCCTGGAGTCTTTCTGTAGGGACCCTGGAGTCTTTCTGTAAGGACCCTGGAGTCTTTCTGTAAGGACCCTGGAGTCTTTCTGTAAGGACCCTGGAGTCTTTCTGTAAGGATCCTGGAGTCTTTCTGTAAGGACCCTGGAGTCTTTCTGTAAGGACCCTGGAGTCTTTTTCTGGAACCCCTTACGTAGAAACCACCTGCACAGTCTCCTGTGAAACTGTCGAACCTCCTGAAGCTGCCCTGGAAACAGCAAATATTATAAAACCTGACATTTTCAAGAACTCCAAAACCTCTCGAGAACCCTGGAAAATCTTTAAGGACTTTCAGACATTAATATGAAACATTGTCAAGGAACCTGGAATCCTATTTAAGGACCCTGGAGTTCACCAACTGCACCTGAAAGAGCACCTGAAAGAGCACCTGAAAGAGCACCTGAAAGAGCACACTGACCCATTTTTGCTGGCAGCTGTTTTTTTTCCCAGCTGGACCCTGAAGGCACCACAATGGAAACATGAAGCTCACACACTGCCCCGACCTCCTTTACCTGCTGCCTGCACACACCCAGCTGTGGTTACCTGTTCCACAACAAATAGAGGAACAATGCAGCCCCGCCCCTCCTCACCTGCTCAGGTGTGTCAGCGTGAGCAGTCACACCGAAGCGGTCCGGCAGGTTTTGATCTGAGACCGATTGATTGAAGCGATGAACAACAAGCTGAACTGAGGAGTGTTACCTGGCGACAGGTTAGAGACGAGCATCACCTGACTGCACCTTTCTGTCAGCGAGCTAAACCAGGAACAAGGTTAAAGTGAGAGAAAGGTGAATGCAGTCTGGTTCCAGAGGGAACTCAGTGTGGGGACCGTTTAGTTGTTTCTGACCTCGTGTGTGTGTGTTTACATCTGTGGAGACACGCTGGTCCTCACAAGTGCTTCTTTAAGCTGTTAGAAAAAGCTCAAAGTCAGAGAAAAAGCTCAAAGTCAGAGAAAAAGCTCAAAGTCAGAGAAAAAGCTCAAAGTCAGAGAAAAAGCTCAAAGTCAGAGAAAAAGCTGAAAGTCAGAGAAAAAGCTGAAAGTCAGAGAAAAAGCTGAAAGTCAGAGAAAAAGCTCAAAGTGAGAGAAAAAGCTGAAAGTCAGAGAAAAAGCTGAAAGTCAGAGAAAAAGCTCAAAGTGAGAGAAAAAGCTCAAAGTGAGAGAAAAAGCTGAAAGTCAGAACGTGTTTCATAAAGTCTTTTACTTCCTGTTTATGTCCTACAGACTCATAAATCCCTGTTTACAGTTAGGTGTTCTTTGCTTTTTGACCTCAGTAAAACACATTTAAACATGCAGAGACACACAGTCCAGAATGCAATTTGATTTAAATACTAAAATACTTCTTCAATCTCTGTTATATTTACTTTGTATGAGATTTGCAGCTTGTTTTCTAATCCATTATCAAAGAAACGTGTTTCATAAAGTCCACATCTGTATATATTTGTGCCTGATATTTTCTTTTTTATAATTCCAAAATAACATGATTTTAGTTTTACTTTTAATGATAATTTGTTCCTGTCAAACATTTCTAAAGTGATCATATCCAGCAGCTCCTTTAATTAAACATTCATCGACAATACAATACGAACATTAATATATTAGATACCTTAGAAATATAACTCATATAAATAGTCAACAGTTTGGGAACCAGAACAGACCCCTGGGGGACGCCACATGCATTATCCAAGCATGATGAGGAATATTCTCCCAACTTCACAAACTGTTTGCTGGGTCAGTTGGATTCATCTGTCACTTGAGTCTTCAGGACACAAACACTGAGCTGAGCATTAGGAGGTCAAAGTGTCCCTGAACTCACCATCCTGAGCTATTTTTCTGTTCTTCAAACTTTTGAATGAAATGCAGTTTCAAAGAAAACATGAACACTGACCCACTGAAGCAGAGATGAGGTGCCGGTTTCCTCAGTTCCTGGTTTCCTGGTTTCACTCAGGTTAAACTGTGACTGACTGCAGTCCTTTTATACTCCATCTCTGACTTTGGTGTTAGTTCATTTTGACTCTTGAGAGTCAGGTGCAGGTAAGAAGCTGAATGCATCTTTCTCACAGCATGTGTGACCCCTGCAGGGCGGCTGGTGAGGCCTCGGCCCCCCCCAACATCCAGGACATGGAGCTGAGGGAGGAGTGGCAGGACGATGGCTTCCCCAGGTATGTGCTTACATTTCAGCTTTAAACTGGACTGTATAAACATTCAGATGCTAACAGACGCTAACAGGGATAAACTGACTCTGATGCTAATAGATGCTAACAGACGCTAACAGGGATAAACTGACTCTGATGCTAATAGATGCTAACAGACGCTAACAGGGATAAACTGACTCTGATGCTAATAGATGCTAACAGACGCTAATAGGGATAAACTGACACTAACTGATGCTAATAGATGCTAACAGACGCTAACAGGGATAAACTGACGCTAAGTGATGCTAATAGATGCTAACAGGGATAAACTGACACTAACTGATGCTAATAGATGCTAACAGACGCTAACAGGGATAAACTGACTCGAACTGATGCTAATAGATGCTAACAGACGCTAACAGGGATAAACTGACGCTAACTGATGCTAATAGACGCTAACAGGGATAAACTGACACCAACTGATGCTAATAGATGCTAACAGAAGTTCAACAGATATATTTATTTCTACCCTTTTATTTCTGCTCACTTTTACCCTTTTAATTATTTATTTAGTTGTTTTTATACGTTGTGATTTTTATCTTATGTGTCTCTGTATTCACCTTTTTACTGTTTTTACCCGGTTCCTGGTGTTTTCCTTTCTGTTAGAGCATCTTCAGTGGGATCAGTAGTGATCTGTGTGTTAGAGAGACTCTGTTGTGGCTTTTTTATGTATTTAGTTTTTTTTGTTCTATAAAGTTGGATAAAAAGTGTATAAATGAAGTGTCACTGATTGATTGTTCTGTCTCGGTGGTTCAGACCACTCCCAGAGGACTGTGGAGGTCCAGAGGAGGCGGAGAGTCCAGGGAGGGGCGCCAAACAACCTGGTGAAAACTCCTTTACTTCTTTTACCACTTTACTTGGTTTTAAATCCACAAATGTTTGTGTTTGAAAAACACCTCATGTAGCTGTTCACAGGGACACAAAAGAGTCGCATGTTAAAGTTTGCAGACTCGGCTGTTTGATGTGAAATCAGCTTTAACTGTTACTCACTGATTCTCCTGCCGCTCTCCTTAAGCTCCACCCACCAGCCTCGCCTTATCAGGTACAGTTGGGGGAGGGGCTAAGAAGCGTTTGGTGGCCCCGACTCTCAGCCTCACACTGAGCAACCGCGACTCTCCTGACCCAAACATCGACAGCTTCTCTGCCGCCGCGCTGTCAGGGACTCCAGACGAGACGCCTTCACTTGACATCAACCTGGAAGCTCTGGAGACGCCATCGGACAGTGAGACGGGAACGCTGCCAGACAGCACGCATGACCTGGAGTGGGATGGTGAGACAGGCAGGCAAATGGACAGCTTAGATACCTATACTCCAGTTTCCACTGACCTCTGACCTCTCTCTAACAGATGATCTCCCTCGGATGGGGAAGGGCGGGGCTGTTGGTTCGGCAAGAAGTCCAGTGGAGCATTCTGAGGGTCTGATGGAGCTTGATCGGGTGGACAGCAAGGGGCGCCGCTGGAGAAGGTTCCACATCTCTGGACATGAGTACCACGTCAACATGAGCGTGCTGGAGCCATACCTGCAGGTTCTATCACATGGAGGTCAGGGGTGACAAACTCATCTGTAACACACCTGAAACACACCTGAAACGTATCAGAAACACACCTGAAACAGATCAGAAACACACCTGAAACACACCTGAAACATATCAGAAACACACCTGAAACAGATCAGAAACACACCTGAAATACACCTGAAACAGATCAGAAACACACCTGAAACAGATCTGAAACACACCTGAAACAGATCAGAAACACACCTGAAACAGATCTGAAACACACCTGAAACACACCTGAAACAGATCTGAAACACACCTGAAACAGATCAGAAACACACCTGAAACAGATCAGAAACACACCTGAAACACACCTGAAACACACCTGAAACAGATCTGAAACACACCTGAAACACACCTGAAACAGATCTGAAACACACCTGAAACAGATCTGAAACACACCTGAAACAGATCTGAAACACACCTGAAACAGATCTGAAACACACCTGAAACGTATCAGAAACACACCTGAAACAGATATGAAACACACCTGAAACAGATCTGAAACACACCTGAAACCGATCTGAAACACACCTGAAACAGATCTGAAACACACCTGAAACAGATCTGAAACACACCTGAAACAGATCTGAAACACACCTGAAACACACCTGAAACAGATCTGAAACATATCAGAAACACACCTGAAACAGATCTGAAACAGATCTGAAACGCACCTGAAACAGATCTGAAACGCACCTGAAACACATCAGAAACGCACCTGAAACACATCAGAAACGCACCTGAAAAAGATCAGAAACGCACCTGAAACACACCTGAAACACACCAGAAACACACCTGAAACACACCTGAAACACATCTGAAACACACCTGAAACACATCTGAAACACACCTGAAACAGATCTGAAACACACCTGAAACAGATCTGAAACACACCTGAAACAGATCTGAAACACCCCTGAAACACACCTGAAAAACACCTGAAACAGATCTGAAACATATCAGAAACGCACCTGAAACAGATCTGAAACGCACCTGAAACGCACCTGAAACAGATCTGAAACGCACCTGAAACAGATCTGAAACACACCTGAAACAGATCTGAAACACACCTGAAACACACCTGAAACAGATCTGAAACATATCAGAAACACACCTGAAACAGATCTGAAACGCACCTGAAACGCACCTGAAACAGATCTGAAACGCACCTGAAACCTATCAGAAACGCACCTGAAACCTATCAGAAACGCACCTGAAACCGATCAGAAACGCACCTGAAACCGATCAGAAACGCACCTGAAACCGATCAGAAACGCACCTGAAACCGATCAGAAACGCACCTGAAACCGATCAGAAACGCACCTGAAACCGATCAGAAACGCACCTGAAACCGATCAGAAACGCACCTGAAACCGATCAGAAACGCACCTGAAACCGATCAGAAACGCACCTGAAACCGATCTGAAACGCACCTGAAACAGATCTGAAACGCACCTGAAACCGATCTGAAACGCACCTGAAACCGATCTGAAACGCACCTGAAACCGATCTGAAACGCACCTGAAACCGATCAGAAACGCACCTGAAACCGATCAGAAACGCACCTGAAACCGATCAGAAACGCACCTGAAACCGATCAGAAACGCACCTGAAACCGATCAGAAACGCACCTGAAACCGATCAGAAACGCACCTGAAACCGATCTGAAACGCACCTGAAACACACCTGAAACGCACCTGAAACAGATCTGAAACACACCTGAAACAGATCTGAAACGCACCTGAAACCGATCAGAAACGCACCTGAAACCGATCAGAAACGCACCTGAAACCGATCAGAAACGCACCTGAAACCGATCAGAAACGCACCTGAAACCGATCAGAAACGCACCTGAAACCGATCTGAAACGCACCTGAAACCGATCAGAAACGCACCTGAAACAGATCTGAAACGCACCTGAAACAGATCTGAAACGCACCTGAAATGCACCTGAAACAGATCTGAAACACACCTGAAACAGATCTGAAACACACCTGAAACAGATCTGAAACACACCTGAAACATACCTGAAACGCACTTGAAACAGATCTGAAACGCACCTGAAACGCACCTGAAACAGATCTGAAACACACCTGAAACACACCTGAAACAGATCTGAAACACACCTGAAACAGATCTGAAACACACCTGAAACATACCTGAAACAGATCAGAAACACACCTGAAACATATCAGAAACACACCTGAAACAGATCTGAAACACACCTGAAACATACCTGAAACAGATCAGAAACACACCTGAAACATATCAGAAACACACCTGAAACATACCTGAAACAGATCAGAAACACACCTGAAACAGATCTGAAACACACCTGAAACATACCTGAAACAGATCAGAAACACACCTGAAACATATCAGAAACACACCTGAAACAGATCTGAAACACACCTGAAACATACCTGAAACAGATCAGAAACACACCTGAAACATATCAGAAACACACCTGAAACAGATCTGAAACACACCTGAAACATACCTGAAACAGATCAGAAACACACCTGAAACAGATCTGAAACACACCTGAAACATACCTGAAACAGATCAGAAACACACCTGAAACATATCAGAAACACACCTGAAACACACCTGAAACAGATCTGAAACACACCTCAGAGCTTACCTATGTGTGTGATGTAACCTCTAAACAAAAACGTCTATACCTGGTTCTCAGGTTACTATGGAGATGGGATGAACGCCATCATCTTGTTTACTTCCTGTTACCTGCCGGAGAACACAGTGGAGAACTATGAGTATGTCATGGAGAACCTGTTCAGGTGAGTTTATTTCTGTACCTGACAGGTGAGTCAACTCGAAGCAGGAAGTGGGACCCTTGTGTTCAGGTGTAGCACCTCTTCTGCCTTTACCTGCAGGTACATCGTGGGGACGTTGGACTTGATGGTTTCAGAGAACTATGTGCTGGTGTACCTGTGTGCCATGGCTCCCAGAAACAAACTGCCCACCATCAAGTGGCTGCATCAGTGCTACACCTCCATCGACAGGAGGTACTGTGGTTTCCCTCATATCACAGCCCTGCGGGGCGGAGCTATGTCCCGGGCTGCTCCAGCTGCTGTAACCATGACAACAGATGTGTTTACTATCTGTGTTCAGGCTGAAGAAGGACCTGAAAGGGCTGCTGGTCGTCCATCCGGCCTGGTACATCAAGGCTCTCATCACTGTGGTCAAACCCTTCATCAGGTCAGCAGCAGGTTAAAAAGTTCAGCAACTAGAGCAGAAACCACTTTAACCAGGATGAGGTTAAACAGGAAGAGGTTAAACAGGAAGAGGTTAAACAGGAGGAGGTTAAACAGGAAGAGGTTAAACAGAATGAGGTTAACAAGGAAGAGGTTAAACAGGAAGAGGTTAAACAGGAAGAGGTTAAACAGGAAGAGGTTAAACAGGATGAGGTTAAACAGGAGGAGGTTAAACAGGATGAGGTTAAACAGGAAGAGGTTAAACAGGAAGAGGTTAAACGGGAAGAGGTTAAACGGGAGGAGGTTAAACGGGATGAGGTTAAACGGGAAGAGGTTAAACAGGAAGAGGTTAAACGGGAGGAGGTTAAACGGGATGAGGTTAAACGGGAAGAGGTTAAACAGGAAGAGGTTAAACGGGAGGAGGTTAAACGGGATGAGGTTAAACGGGAAGAGGTTAAACGGGAAGAGGTTAAACGGGATGAGGTTAAACAGGAGGAGGTTAAACGGGAGGAGGTTAAACGGGATGAGGTTAAACGGGAAGAGGTTAAACAGGAAGAGGTTAAACGGGAGGAGGTTAAACGGGATGAGGTTAAACGGGAAGAGGTTAAACGGGAAGAGGTTAAACGGGATGAGGTTAAACAGGAAGAGGTTAAACGGGAGGAGGTTAAACGGGATGAGGTTAAACGGGATGAGGTTAAACGGGAGGAGGTTAAACAGGAAGAGGTTAAACGGGAAGAGGTTAAACGGGAAGAGGTTAAACAGGAAGAGGTTAAACAGGAAGAGGTTAAACAGGAAGAGGTTAAACAGGAAGAGGTTAAACGGGATGAGGTTAAACAGGAAGAGGTTAAACGGGAGGAGGTTAAACGGGATGAGGTTAAACGGGAGGAGGTTAAACGGGAAGAGGTTAAACGGGAAGAGGTTAAACGGGAAGAGGTTAAACAGGAAGAGGTTAAACAGGAGGAGGTTAAACAGGATGAGGTTAAACAGGATGAGGTTAAACAGGAAGAGGTTAAACAGGAAGAGGTTAAACAGGAGGAGGTTAAACAGGATGAGGTTAAACAGGAAGAGGTTAAACAGGAAGAGGTTAAACAGGAGGAGGTTAAACAGGATGAGGTTAAACAGGAAGAGGTTAAACAGGAAGAGGTTAAACAGGATGAGGTTAAACAGGATGAGGTTAAACAGGAAGAGGTTAAACAGGAGGAGGTTAAACAGGATGAGGTTAAACGGGAAGAGGTTAAACGGGAAGAGGTTAAACAGGAAGAGGTTAAACAGGAGGAGGTTAAACAGGATGAGGTTAAACAGGAAGAGGTTAAACAGGAAGAGGTTAAACAGGAGGAGGTTAAACAGGAAGAGGTTAAACGGGATGAGGTTAAACAGAGGAGGTTAAACAGGATGAGGTTAAACAGGAAGAGGTTAAACAGGAGGAGGTTAAACAGGATGAGGTTAAACAGGAAGAGGTTAAACAGGAAGAGGTTAAACAGGAAGAGGTTAAACGGGAGGAGGTTAAACGGGATGAGGTTAAACGGGATGAGGTTAAACGGGAGGAGGTTAAACGGGAAGAGGTTAAACGGGATGAGGTTAAACGGGAGGAGGTTAAACGGGAAGAGGTTAAACGGGAAGAGGTTAAACGGGAAGAGGTTAAACGGGAAGAGGTTAAACGGGAAGAGGTTAAACGGGAAGAGGTTAAACGGGAAGAGGTTAAACAGAATGAGGTTAACCAGGAAGAGGTTAAACAGGAAGAGGTTAAACGGGAGGAGGTTAAACGGGAAGAGGTTAAACAGGAAGAGGTTAAACGGGAAGAGGTTAAACGGGAGGAGGTTAAACGGGATGAGGTTAAACGGGATGAGGTTAAACGGGATGAGGTTAAACGGGAGGAGGTTAAACGGGAAGAGGTTAAACGGGAAGAGGTTAAACGGGAAGAGGTTAAACAGAATGAGGTTAACCAGGAAGAGGTTAAACAGGATGAGGTTAAACGGGAAGAGGTTAAACAGGAAGAGGTTAAACGGGAGGAGGTTAAACGGGAAGAGGTTAAACGGGATGAGGTTAAACGGGATGAGGTTAAACGGGAAGAGGTTAAACGGGAAGAGGTTAAACGGGAAGAGGTTAAACGGGAAGAGGTTAAACAGAATGAGGTTAACCAGGAAGAGGTTAAACGGGAGGAGGTTAAACGGGATGAGGTTAAACGGGATGAGGTTAAACGGGATGAGGTTAAACGGGAAGAGGTTAAACGGGATGAGGTTAAACGGGAGGAGGTTAAACGGGAAGAGGTTAAACGGGAAGAGGTTAAACGGGAAGAGGTTAAACGGGAAGAGGTTAAACGGGAAGAGGTTAAACAGGAAGAGGTTAAACAGAATGAGGTTAACCAGGAAGAGGTTAAACAGGAAGAGGTTAAACGGGAGGAGGTTAAACGGGATGAGGTTAAACGGGAAGAGGTTAAACGGGATGAGGTTAAACGGGAGGAGGTTAAACGGGAAGAGGTTAAACGGGATGAGGTTAAACGGGAAGAGGTTAAACAGGAAGAGGTTAAACGGGATGAGGTTAAACAGGAAGAGGTTAAACAGAATGAGGTTAACCAGGAAGAGGTTAAACAGGAAGAGGTTAAACGGGAGGAGGTTAAACGGGAAGAGGTTAAACGGGATGAGGTTAAACGGGAGGAGGTTAAACGGGAAGAGGTTAAACGGGATGAGGTTAAACGGGAAGAGGTTAAACGGGAGGAGGTTAAACGGGAAGAGGTTAAACGGGAAGAGGTTAAACGGGAAGAGGTTAAACGGGAAGAGGTTAAACGGGAAGAGGTTAAACGGGAAGAGGTTAAACGGGAAGAGGTTAAACGGGAAGAGGTTAAACAGAGGAGGTTAAACGGGAAGAGGTTAAACGGGATGAGGTTAAACGGGAAGAGGTTAAACGGGAAGAGGTTAAACGGGAAGAGGTTAAACGGGAAGAGGTTAAACGGGAAGAGGTTAAACGGGAAGAGGTTAAACGGGAAGAGGTTAAACAGGAAGAGGTTAAACAGGAAGAGGTTAAACGGGAAGAGGTTAAACAGGAAGAGGTTAAACGGGAAGAGGTTAAACGGGAAGAGGTTAAACGGGAAGAGGTTAAACAGGAAGAGGTTAAACAGGAAGAGGTTAAACAGGAAGAGGTTAAACAGGAAGAGGTTAAACAGGATGAGGTTAAACAGAGGAGGTTCCTCATCCTGAGGTCTGACCTGAACAATGTTTTCATCTTAAGCTGCTGCTCAGCAGGATTTCACCATAATAAATGACTGAACAGGGCGCCATTCAAGCAGTTTCTCTATATTATTGATGCAAAGACAACATTTAACCTCCCGCTCTGGAACCGGAAACTCAGAGTTTAGGATTAAACTCAGAGTTTAGGATTAAACTCAGAGTTTAGGATTAAACTCAGAGTTTAGGATTAAACTCAGAGTTTAGGATTAAACTCAGAGTTTAGGATTAAACTCAGAGTTTAGGATTAAACTCAGAGTTCAGGATTAGACTCAGAGTTCAGGATTAAACTCAGAGTTTAGGATTAAACTCAGAGTTTAGGATTAAACTCAGAGTTTAGGATTAAACTCAGAGTTTAGGATTAAACTCAGAGTTCAGGATTAGACTCAGAGTTCAGGATTAGACTCAGAGTTCAGGATTAGACTCAGAGTTCAGGATTAAACTCAGAGTTCAGGATTAAACTCAGAGTTTAGGATTAAACTCAGAGTTTAGGATTAAACTCAGAGTTTAGGATTAGACTCAGAGTTTAGGATTAGACTCAGAGTTTAGGATTAGACTCAGAGTTCAGGATTAAACTCAGAGTTTAGGATTAAACTCAGAGTTTAGGATTAGACTCAGAGTTCAGGATTAAACTCAGAGTTCAGGATTAAACTCAGAGTTCAGGATTAGACTCAGAGTTCAGGATTAAACTCAGAGTTTAGGATTAGACTCAGAGTTCAGGATTAAACTCAGAGTTTAGGATTAGACTCAGAGTTCAGGATTAAACTCAGAGTTTAGGATTAGACTCAGAGTTCAGGATTAAACTCAGAGTTTAGGATTAGACTCAGAGTTCAGGATTAAACTCAGAGTTTAGGATCAGCCTTTAAAATGTTCTCTGCTGCCTTCAGTGTAAGAAACTGTAATTTTCAAATAATAAAATACATTCAGAACCTTCAACATATCCGTCAGAAACCAAACTGAAAGCATTTGTTTCGTTTGCTCGTCACATGTCTGGAAGTCTTATCAGTGTTCGCTCCGGTAACATTTCACCACCTCTTCTGGCCCACAGCGATAAGTTCAGCAGGAAGATCCGCTTCGTTCAGAGCCTCCAGCAGCTCTCGGACTTTGTCCCCACAGACCGGCTGCAGATCCCAGACGCCATCCGCCGGTGAGGTTCTACTGACTCTAAGGTGGAGCTTCTGCTGAGCTCCGCTGATGTCTCACGGTTCTGTGGTTCTGTGTCCTGCAGGTTTGATGAGAAGCTGAACAGATGACGACTCAGCAGACTGAAAGGACCCTGGAGGTCGGAGGTCAGCCTGCTGACCTTTGACCTGCCGCCTGTACAGACAATCAGACTGCGGTCTTTGTGTTGGGGGGGTGGAAGGAGCTGTTCCCGGGTCGGGGAGACTCTGGATCTGCTCAGATTATCTTTAATGCAGCGACTTTAACTGATCTGATGGAAGTTCTGACTCACGTTTCCAAATGCTGGTCAGGGTCAGGTGAGTTCATCGGGTCATCTTCAAACAGCAGGAAGCTGATTTCAGTGTCAGATCTGAGCACCGGAACCAGGTTCAGTCCGAGTCTGAGTCTGTTTCCCTGCACCTGAACCCGGTTCAGTCCGAGTCTGAGCCTGTTTCCCTGCACCTGAACCAGGTTCAGTCCGAGTCTGTTTCCCTGCACCTGAACCCGGTTCAGTCCGAGTCTGAGTCTGTTTCCCTGCACCTGAACCGGGTTCAGTCCGAGTCTGAGTCTGTTTCCCTGCACCTGAACCGGGTTCAGTCCGAGTCTGAGTCTGTTTCCCTGCACCTGAACCAGGTTCAGTCCGAGTCTGTTTCCCTGCACCTGAACCCGGTTCAGTCCGAGTCTGAGTCTGTTTCCCTGCACCTGAACCGGGTTCAGTCCGAGTCTGAGTCTGTTTCCCTGCACCTGAACCGGGTTCAGTCCGAGTCTGAGTCTGTTTCCCTGCACCTGAACCGGGTTCAGTCTGAGTCTGTTTCCCTGCACCTGAACCGGGTTCAGTCTGAGTCTGTTTCCCTGCACCTGAACCCGGTTCAGTCCGAGTCTGAGTCTGTTTCCCTGCACCTGAACCGGGTTCAGTCCGAGTCTGAGTCTGTTTCCCTGCACCTGAACCAGGTTCAGTCTGAGTCTGTTTCCCTCACAGCTCATCCTGACACGCTGCTGCTGCTGCTTTATTTAACCGATCATTGCTTTGTTAAACTTAGAGAACGCTTCATTTATCACGCATTCGGGTTAAAACAGACCAACGGAAACTTGGATTTACTACAGACTCACAGTATCCATGGCAACATCTCACCTGATTACAGCACCTGTGAATTGGATCACTTGATTAATCTGTTGTCTGGTGTGCAGGAGGCTGCTGATTGGCTGCTGACACCTTTACCTGCTTCACTTCCTGTAATAAAAACGCTTCCTGAAACATTTGCTGTTTTGGAGTTTTTTCTTTTATAAACAGTTGGTAAAGGAATAAAAATAAGATTAGCATTATATAAGATTAGTAATATTAGATAATATTAGATAATAGAAACTAGACGAGGTCAGAAAAGTCACACATCAGCAAATAGCAAACACGACACAAACAACACGAAAACTAAACAAACAACATCTATTTAGAACAAAATATACAAATATATAAAAAGAACAATTTAAATTCAGTTTACAGTTTAATGATAAACAAAAAGTGAACAAAGTGATTGTCAGTGGAGAGACGAGGTGTCTGACTCTCAGAGGGAAGCGTTATAAAGTGTAAAGACCAAAGTGTTGCATCTGAGTGAGAGGAGTCCTCTGCTGAAGGAGCTAACTCCCGGTTGCGCAGCTAACTCCCGGTTGCGCAGCTAACTCCGGGTTGCGCAGCTAACTCCCGGTTGCGCAGCTAACTCCGGGTTGCGCAGCTAACTCCCGGTTACGCAGCTAACTCCCGGTTGCGCAGCTAACTCCGGGTTGCGCAGCTAACTCCCGGTTACGCAGCTAACTCCCGGTTGCGCAGCTAACTCCGGGTTGCGCAGCTAACTCCGGGTTGCGCAGCTAACTCCCGGTTGCGCAGCTAACTCCGGGTTGTGCAGCTAACTCCCGGTTGCGCAGCTAACTCCCGGTTGCGCAGCTAACTCCGGGTTGCGCAGCTAACTCCCGGTTGCGCAGCTAACTCCGGGTTGCGCAGCTAACTCCCGGTTACGCAGCTAACTCCCGGTTGCGCAGCTAACTCCGGGTTGCGCAGCTAACTCCCGGTTACGCAGCTAACTCCCGGTTGCGCAGCTAACTCCGGGTTGCGCAGCTAACTCCGGGTTGCGCAGCTAACTCCCGGTTGCGCAGCTAACTCCGGGTTGCGCAGCTAACTCCCGGTTGCGCAGCTAACTCCGGGTTGCGCAGCTAACTCCGGGTTGCGCAGCTAACTCCGGGTTGCGCAGCTAACTCCCGGTTGGGCAGCTAACTCCGGGTTGCGCAGCTAACTCCCGGTTGGGCAGCTAACTCCGGGTTGCGCAGCTAACTCCGGGTTGCGCAGCTAACTCCGGGTTGCGCAGCTAACTCCGGGTTGCGCAGCTAACTCCCGGTTGGGCAGCTAACTCCCGGTTACGCAGCTAACTCCCGGTTGCGCAGCTAACTCCGGGTTGCGCAGCTAACTCCGGGTTGCGCAGCTAACTCCGGGTTGCGCAGCTAACTCCCGGTTACGCAGCTAACTCCCGGTTGCGCAGCTAACTCCGGGTTGCGCAGCTAACTCCGGGTTGCGCAGCTAACTCCCGGTTGCGCAGCTAACTCCGGGTTGTGCAGCTAACTCCCGGTTGCGCAGCTAACTCCCGGTTGCGCAGCTAACTCCGGGTTGCGCAGCTAACTCCCGGTTGCGCAGCTAACTCCGGGTTGCGCAGCTAACTCCCGGTTACGCAGCTAACTCCCGGTTGCGCAGCTAACTCCGGGTTGCGCAGCTAACTCCCGGTTACGCAGCTAACTCCCGGTTGCGCAGCTAACTCCGGGTTGCGCAGCTAACTCCGGGTTGCGCAGCTAACTCCCGGTTGCGCAGCTAACTCCGGGTTGCGCAGCTAACTCCCGGTTGCGCAGCTAACTCCGGGTTGCGCAGCTAACTCCGGGTTGCGCAGCTAACTCCGGGTTGCGCAGCTAACTCCCGGTTGGGCAGCTAACTCCGGGTTGCGCAGCTAACTCCCGGTTGGGCAGCTAACTCCGGGTTGCGCAGCTAACTCCCGGTTGCGCAGCTAACTCCGGGTTGCGCAGCTAACTCCGGGTTGCGCAGCTAACTCCGGGTTGCGCAGCTAACTCCCGGTTGGGCAGCTAACTCCGGGTTGCGCAGCTAACTCCCGGTTGGGCAGCTAACTCCGGGTTGCGCAGCTAACTCCCGGTTGCGCAGCTAACTCCGGGTTGCGCAGCTAACTCCGGGTTGCGCAGCTAACTCCCGGTTGGGCAGCTAACTCCGGGTTGCGCAGCTAACTCCCGGTTGCGCAGCTAACTCCCGGTTGGGCAGCTAACTCCGGGTTGCGCAGCTAACTCCCGGTTGCGCAGCTAACTCCGGGTTGCGCAGCTAACTCCGGGTTGCGCAGCTAACTCCGGGTTGCGCAGCTAACTCCGGGTTGTGCAGCTAACTCCCGGTTGGGCAGCTAACTCCGGGTTGCGCAGCTAACTCCCGGTTGGGCAGCTAACTCCGGGTTGCGCAGCTAACTCCCGGTTGCGCAGCTAACTCCGGGTTGCGCAGCTAACTCCGGGTTGCGCAGCTAACTCCCGGTTGGGCAGCTAACTCCGGGTTGCGCAGCTAACTCCCGGTTGGGCAGCTAACTCCGGGTTGTGCAGCCACTGGATTTTCACGCCCGCAGCACTCAGATGACAAATTACAGCGTTACCAGAACAAGTGGAGTAGGAGGAAAATCAGTGACAGACCGAAAGTTGACGTTATTTGAAAGATGCCAGGAACATGTTGTGCTGTTGGCTGTGAAAGCAGGCGACAAAGAAACCCCGAAATGCAGTTTTATTCCATCCCAAAGGATGTAGACCGGCGGAATAAAAGGTTGGCTGCAATAAGAAGAGACCGCTGGCAGCCAACGGCTAACTCCAGGCTCAGGGGTTCACTTAGTTTTACTCGGTGCTGCTGAAGCTGCTGGATCAGGGGTTCACTTAGTTTTACTCGGTGCTGCTGGAGCTGCTGGATCAGGGGTTCACTTAGTTTTACTCGGTGCTGCTGAAGCTGCTGGATCAGGGGTTCACTTAGTTTTACTCGGTGCTGCTGAAGCTGCTGGATCAGGGGTTCACTTAGTTTTACTCGGTGCTGCTGGAGCTGCTGGATCAGGGGTTCACTTAGTTTTACTCGGTGCTGCTGAAGCTGCTGGATCAGGGGTTCACTTAGTTTTACTCGGTGCTGCTGAAGCTGCTGGATCAGGGGTTCACTTAGTTTTACTCGGTGCTGCTGAAGCTGCTGGATCAGACCAGTGTTTGCAGGTTCCAGGTGTCCTGAGAGGTTCAGGCTGAGCAGATTTCTCAGAAGCACCTGTTTGCTGATCAGCTGAGAGCTTTATTTGCAGGAAGTGTGCAGCTGAACACCTGCTGGAAACGGCCTGTGATGATCAGCACGCGCACCTGTTGGAGGTGAATAACACTGCTCTGATGGAACATGAAACCTGATGCTGTTGTTGTTTTCTGATGTTTTCCAGATGACCCAGTGTGCGCGCGTGCGTGCGCGTGTCTGACAGCTGCCCGGGTGTTTACAGTAGAACTGTTTCTATTCTGATGAGCTACTGTCATTTATGGCCCGCCAGCTCCAGGCTCCGCCGCCAGACTGTCCACGCGCCCTCTCAGCGCTCTGATTGGCTGACAGCCAGGGCTGGCCAATCACAGAGCTCCATGAAGAGGGTTCGGTGTGTCCACGCCGTGCGCACGTGCTGCTCGTTGTGCGGGTAACGGACCCCCCCTGACCCTGAGGTATAAAGCAGACCTCCGTCTGACTCCTGTCAGAAACATCTAGCCTCAGGCTTCCTGCAGATCAGCTGATCGGTCTCCACCTGCTGATTATTGATTCATTCATCATTGATTCATCAAACGCTTCAGACTCATTTTACAACGAAATTACTTTTGCGGGTTTAATTCACTCAATTCTTGATAAAAGAACTTCAGAACCGGCTCCAGCTCATCATGGTCCTGTCCTCCGCCAACAAGCTCCGGGTGTTCCGGCTGCAGTTCTCGGATCCCGGCCGCGCCTTCTACAGCAGCGGGGACAAACTGTCCGGCTCCGTGCAGCTGGAGGCGGACACGCCCTGCAGGCTGTCCGGGCTCCGGGTCACCGCCGCCGGCTGCGCCCGCGTGGAGAGGCGCGGCGGGAAGAACCGGGACCGCAGCCAGGAGGTGGAGTATCTGAAGTACGAGGAGGAGCTGCGGCTGGAGGAGGCGCTGAGCAGAGGTGAGTCAATAAGTCAGGGACAGAGATCAATCACAGTGATCAGCATCTGACTGAGGGTCAGTTTCAGCTTCAATTATCCAGTAATCAATAACATGATCTGCTGTTCATGTGTTTTGTTTTTAATGACTAGTTGATTGATTGAGAAACTGATCATGAAATCAAATTATTGATCAGTTTGGGTTGTTCAGCTGGAGGATCAATACTGTGGCTGATTTAGCCCAGCATCTGTTTCTCAGACTGATCAGCTGCCTCTCTGCCTCAGACGCTGACGGCTGCTTCCTGCTTCCAGCTGGGAAATCTTTCAGCTTCCAGTTCGGCTTCGAGCTGCCCCCCCCCGGGTGAGTCCCTGAGCCTCCAGCTGATAACTGATCACTTATTGATCAGCCTGCTGACGCCACTCTGTTCTGCTTCCAGCCGCCTGGTGTCGTCCTACAAAGGAAAGTTTGGGTCGGTGCGTTACTACGTGCGGGCGGAGCTGCAGCGGCCTTCCCAGCATGCTTTGCAGTGCGAGCGGGAGTTCGAGGTGGAGGAGCCGCTGGATGTGAACCAAGCGGACCTGCTGGTACGAACCCCAGAACTCAGGTTCTAACCGTGACCCGGCAGCTCAAAGCCAAAGGTTTTTAGAGATAAAAATGTCCTCAAACATGAAGAAGAAGCAGCTGAAGGCGAGTTTCCCTGCTTGAAGAAGCCATTTAGCTCCGCCCCTTTAAGAACCTCCACCTGTTTTATGCAGCCATGTTTGGCTACAGGTGAAGGAGCAGCTTTACCGCAGATGAGCTCTTCAGGAGCAGAGTTCTCTGTGGGAGAGTAGAGTTCTGTTTGGTGGTTTAAAACTGTCAGGATGGAGCGTGAAAGTAAAGTCCAAAAATAACAGCTGACCTCCTCCTCCAGGCTCCAGCGGCAGCCTCCAAGCAAAAGAAGGTCACCTGCATGTTCATACCTGACGGCCAGGTGTCCATCAGCGCTCAGATTGACAGGAAGGGGTTCTGTGAGGGCGAAGACATCAGCATCAACGCCAAGTTCGAGAACACCTGCTCCCGCATCGTGGTGCCGAAGGCCAGCATCATCGCCAAACACGTGTACGTCATCAACGGCCACACGAAGGTGAGCGCCCTCCACGCTGGCGTTAAGACATTCAGGGCTGGGCGGCGGGTCTGACGTCCGTTTGCTTCGCTTCAGATGCTGCGCCAGAAACTGTCGGCGGTTCGAGGGAACCCCATCATCTCTGGGATGTGCGACATGTGGCAGGGGAGGACCATCAGGGTCCCCAAACTGAAGCCCACGCTGCTCGGCTGTGACATCATCAAGGTGGACTACGCCCTCATGGTGAGTCATGGATGATGTCATCAGGACAGGTCAATAACATAACTGAGAAAAAAGATTAACACCGACTTGATGCCAGATGATGAGATTCTGTGGACTTCAAAGCTCGAGTTAGATGTGATGTCATCAGAGTGGGTCAGCTGGTGTTAGAGGTGATGTCATCAGAGTGGGTCAGCTGGTGTTAGATGTGATGTCATCAGAGTGGGTCAGCTGGTGTTAGAGGTGATGTCATCAGAGTGGGTCAGCTGGTGTTAGAGGTGATGTCATCAGAGTGGGTCAGCTGGTGTTAGATGTGATGTCATCAGAGTGGGTCAGAGGCTGGTTTTAGAGATGATGTCATCAGAGTGGGTCAGCTGGTGTTAGAGGTGATGTCATCAGAGTGGGTCAGCTGGTGTTAGATGTGATGTCATCAGAGTGGGTCAGAGGCTGGTTTTAGAGATGATGTCATCAGAGTGGGTCAGAGGCTGGTGTTAGAGATGATGTCATCAGAGTGGGTCAGAGGCTGGTTTTAGAGATGATGTCATCAGAGTGGGTCAGAGGCTGGTTTTAGATATGATGTCATCAGAGTGGGTCAGCTGGTGTCAGAGGTTTCAGATGTGAGAAGAGGGAAAGAGAATAAAAAGTCTGGATGCCCCCCCCCCCCCCCCCCCCCCAGATCTACCTGCACATCCCTGGCAGTGAGAAGCTGACAATGGAGCTGCCTCTGGTGATCGGGACCGTCCCTTTCAGCGGCGTTGGCAGCAGAACCAGCAGCATGAGCAGCCAGGTCGGGTCCACCAGCAGCTGGGCCTCCTTCCCCTCGGCCCCCCCGAGCTACAGCAACATACACAGGGACCTGAGGGTCGACGGCCCCCGAACGCCACTGCTCCACGACTACGACGGCGCTGAGGATGATGATGAAGGGCTCATCATGAGAGCACCTGAGGTCGGCTTGCCCCCTCCCCCCGCCTACAGTGAGGTGAGACAGTTACCCCTTTATGTTCATGTTTATGTTCGTGTTTATGTTTGTGTTTATGTTCGTGTTCATGTTTATGTTTATATTTATGTTCGTGTTTATGTTTGTGTTCATATTTATGTTTATGTTCGTGTTTGTTTATATTTATGTTTGTGTTTATGTTTATGTTTGTGTTTATGTTCGTGTTTATGTTTGTGTTCATATTTATGTTTATGTTCGTGTTTGTTTATATTTATGTTTGTGTTTATGTTTATGTTTGTGTTTATGTTCGTGTTTATGTTCGTGTTCATGTTTGTGTTCATGTTTATGTTTGTGTTCATATTTATGTTTGTGTTTATGTTCGTGTTTGTGTTTATGTTTATGTTTATGCATTCAGCAGACGCTTTTATCCAAAGCGACTTACAGGTAATCATCAGTGTCGTCTTGTTCTTCAGGTGGACCAGGATGTCATTTACCCTCCTCAGGTTGTTCAGGTATTCTGAGGACGCACAGGAAGAGGGCGCCGTTGGTTGGCGTGAGGGGAGTCACTGGTGAGGGCGGAGCCTGAGCTCGCATCCTCTGGCCTGTCCATCATTCCCCATTTCCATGAAAGACCGAAAACTGAGCTCAGTGACTCAGCAAAACCGTGAAAACAGGAAACTACAGCTGTAAATATTCTGTAAATAAGAGATTTTTATTTTTTTATTCCACCAATAAACACCTGACATCTTTTAATCTAAGTGGGATTTTTTTTGCTCCCTCGACTGCTGTTTGTATCCTAACAGTGTGCGTGTTCATGTGCACGTGAACTTATTTTTCCTCAGTTCAGTATGACTTCCATAGATTTGAATAAAACCTTAAAAAGGCTGAAAGCAGGAGAACATAAATGATTATTGATTAGAGTTAAGTAAGTAAAGCACTTTTCACAGATGAGCAGTTACAGAACACTGTAGAGAGTTAAAAAACAGTAAAATAAATGATAATTTACATAGAAATAATCTGTTTAAAGAGTTTCAGTCAGGATTCAGAGTGCATCATAGCACAGAAACAGCACTGGTGAAAGTCACCAATGATCTCCTCTTAGCCTCTGATAGCGGACTTGTTTCTTGTCCTGTTGGATCTCAGAGCTGCATTTGATACGATCGATCACAGCATTCTGTTACAGAGACTTGAACATGTTATTGGGATTAAAGGAACTGCATTAGGCTGGTTTAAGTCATATTTATCTGATAGATTCCAGTTTGTTCTTGTAAATGAAGAATCTTCCTCACACACCAGAGTAAGTCATGGAGTTCCTCAGGGTTCTGTGCTTGGACCGATTATTTTCTCTTCATACATGCTTCCATTAGGTAACATTATCAGACAGCATGGCATAAAGTTCCATTGCTATGCTGATGATACTCAGCTGAACTTATCTATGAAACCAGATGAAACCAACAGGTTGGTCAGACTACAAGCCTGTCTTAAAGACATAAAGACCTGGATGACTCAGAACTGTCTGCTTTTAAATTCAGACAAAACTGAAGTTGTTCTCTTTGGACCTGAGCGCTTCAGGGAGAAATTATCTAGTTATATAGTTACTCTAGATGGTATTTCCTTGGCTTCTAGTTCTACAGTGAGGAACCTTGGAGTTATTTCTGACCAGGATCTGTTCTCTGACTCTCATATAAAACAGGTTTCTAGGACAGAGATCATGTTTCTCCAGTTTTAGCTTCTCTTCATTGGCTCCCTGTTAGATTCAGAATAGAATCTAAGGTTCTTCTCCTCACATATAAAGCTCTTAATGACCGAGCTCCATCACATCTTAAAGATCTCACAGTTGGATATTTCCCCAACAGAGCACTTTGCTCTCAGGCTGCAGGTTTCCTTGTGGTTCCCAGCAAGGGCGTAAGTTTGCATAGAGACCATAGGGACAAGTCACAGCCGAAGTTTGGGGAAGACAAAGTTTGACTTGTCCCTACCAATATTTTTGATAATATTCTAATATAATTTTTTTTACATAATGCTTTAAATATAATATTTTTCACAAACTCATTCGTAGTATTAAGCATTTGTAGAGAACTATTTTCTGTACTATTTACATGCCATCTCGTCGCACAGTTCAGTGTAACCTGCATGGCAACAAGATATGCTGCCATTTGATTGGCTGAAGGTCAGCCCCCCCCGTCGCGCTGAGACGCTGTCAAACACTGACCGTAAAATATCAGATTGGCTGTTGCAGACTAGTGATGGGAATTTCGGCTCTTTTTAGTGAGCCGGATCATTTGGCTCAGCTCACCAAGAAGAGGTTTCTCTCCATTTTACCACTTATACCTTTTCAAATTCAGCCAAATTTAGCGCTGTTTAGACTTGTGATTAGTATTTGAACACATGTATCACTTAAATTTCAATAAATTGCTGCAGCCAATTGCATTCACTGTTGTAAAATCCCTTTTAACTCTCTAACTTGCTTGAAGAACCACTCTGCTACACAAAGAAAATGCCTATAAAAACCTCAGCATAGAAATTAAAATAGGAATGGGAGGGGCTTCACCATCCGGGGGGAGGAGCTCCACCATCCGGAGGGAGGGGCTTCATCATCCGGGGGGAGGAGCTCCACCATCCGGAGGGAGGGGCTTCACCATCCGGGGGGAGGAGCTCCACCATCCGGAGGGAGGGGCTTCACCATCTGGGGGGAGGAGCTCCACCATCCGGGGTGAGGAGCTCCAACATCTGGGGGAGGAGCTCCATCATCCGGGGGGAGCTCCTCCCCAGATGCCGCTGCTCCTCCACATAGAAATGACTCAGCTGAGGTGGTTCCTCTGGTCAGGATGCCTCCTGGGAGGAGGTCAGAACTGGAGGGATTATATTTCCCATCTGACCTGGGAAAGCCTCGGGACCCCCCAGGAGGAGCTGGTGAGGGATGTCTGGGTATATCTGCTGGACCCGTTGGTTCTGAGACCGGACCTCAGATAAGATGAAGATTATGATGGATGGACATACGTATATCTCCACACATATATATAAATCTAGTTGACATATGGAAGCAGAGCACTATGAAATAAATTTGTCATCATAGTTTCAGAATGTTTGAAATGTTTTGTAATGCAATCCAGTACAATCTGGAGTGGGTCTGTCCAGGAATAAATGCTGATGCACAACAGCAGCGTGCACAACGGCAGCGTGCACGGCAGCGTGCACGGCAGCGTGCACAACGGCAGCGTGCACGGCAGCGTGCACAAACCTGCATCAGGTGTGCAGCAGAGAGACGTTCAGCTGCTGTTTGAAAAGACTGAGGTCAGAAATACAAGCTGAGGTCACAGATGCTGCTGATGGTTCATGCTCAAAGGTCAAAGTGACCTGGGATTCCAAACAGAACGTTTACTGAATGAATGTGGATCAGCTGAGGATAAGGAGGCAGGTGAGAAGGTGGACAGGAAGGCCACAACAACCTTTTTAAATGTTTTTAATTCTTTGAAACAGTTCATCAGATTTGTTTTATTCGACGCTCTCTGTGTGTAAAATGGATCCTAATGTGAGGCCACGCCCCCTTTCTCAGGGAAAGTTACTGAAACAAAACAGAGGCTTTGTAAAGTTTCCAGTTCAGCTCTGACAGGAGCAGATCTAAACGTGTCTTTATCACCAGGACACATTTAGATGTTCCAGAGCCCCACAGGTGGATCTTATTTTTACTTCAGCGAACTCTGAGCTTCAGCCTCGTCTTCAGTTTCCTCTTCTTAGAAAGCTGGAACAATTTCTGGAAACAGATTATTTTTATTCTCAGTTAGGCTGGAAAGCATCTTCCTCCTTCATGTGGGCGTTTTCAGACAGAACCCGTTTTAACCAACAGAATCAGTGAGTTACTGGAACCGGGTCGGGTTCTGGTTTTACATTTAGGTCCAAGTTCAAACCTCAGAGCTGTAATCTGACCGGTTGTTTACGACCTCTGCAGCTGTCACACCACCACAACAACACGGCCAGCAGCTCAAACTCATTTCCCTGACCTCCAAGTGTCCAAAGGGTTAGGGTTTCTGTCCAGAAACAATCAGAACCGGCACCGAATCCCCTGACTCTGCAGGACAAATGTTCTGCAGGAAAACTCTTAGTCGCTGGCGCCGATCTCCCAGCAGGATGGAGCCCAAACCTGATCCAAACCTGATCCAAACCTGATCCAAACTATGATCCAAACCTGATCCAAACCTGATCCAAACCTGATCCAAACCTGATCCAAACTCTGATCCAAACCTGATCCAAACCTGATCCAAACCTGATCCAAACTCTGATCCAAACCTGATCCAAACCTGATCCAAACCTGATCCAAACTCTGATCCAAACCTGATCCAAACCTGATCCAAACCTGATCCAAACTATGATTCAAACTCTGATCCAAACCTGATCCAAACCTGATCCAAACCTGATCCAAACTCTGATTCAAACTCTGATCCAAACCTGATCCAAACTATGATCCAAACCTGATCCAAACCTGATCCAAACTCTGATTCAAACTCTGATCCAAACCTGATCCAAACCTGATCCAAACTATGATCCAAACCTGATCCAAACCTGATCCAAACCTGATCCAAACTCTGATCCAAACTCTGATTCAAACTCTGATCCAAACTCTGATCCAAACTCTGATCCAAACCTGATCCAAACCTGATCCAAACTCTGATTCAAACTCTGATCCAAACCTGATCCAAACCTGATCCAAACTATGATCCAAACCTGATCCAAACCTGATCAAACTCTGATCCAAACTATGATCCAAACCTGATCCAAACCTGATCCAAACCTGATCCAAACTCTGATCCAAACTCTGATCCAAACTCTGATCCAAACCTGATCCAAACCTGATCCAAACCTGATCCAAACCTGATCCAAACCTGATCCAAACTCTGATCCAAACTCTGATCCAAACCTGATCCAAACCTGATCCAAACCTGATCCAAACTCTGATCCAAACCTGATCCAAACCTGATCCAAACCTGATCCAAACTCTGATCCAAACCTGATCCAAACCTGATCCAAACCTGATCCAAACTCTGATTCAAACTCTGATCCAAACCTGATCCAAACCTGATCCAAACTATGATTCAAACTCTGATCCAAACCTGATCCAAACCTGATCCAAACCTGATCCAAACCTGATCCAAACCTGATCCAAACCTGATCCAAACTCTGATTCAAACTCTGATCCAAACCTGATCCAAACTATGATCCAAACCTGATCCAAACCTGATCCAAACTCTGATTCAAACTCTGATCCAAACCTGATCCAAACCTGATCCAAACTATGATCCAAACCTGATCCAAACCTGATCCAAACCTGATCCAAACTCTGATCCAAACTCTGATTCAAACTCTGATCCAAACTCTGATCCAAACTCTGATCCAAACCTGATCCAAACCTGATCCAAACTCTGATTCAAACTCTGATCCAAACCTGATCCAAACCTGATCCAAACTATGATCCAAACCTGATCCAAACCTGATCAAACTCTGATCCAAACTATGATCCAAACCTGATCCAAACCTGATCCAAACCTGATCCAAACTCTGATCCAAACTCTGATCCAAACTCTGATCCAAACCTGATCCAAACTATGATCCAAACCTGATCCAAACCTGATCCAAACCTGATCCAAACCTGATCCAAACTCTGATCCAAACCTGATCCAAACCTGATCCAAACCTGATCCAAACTCTGATCCAAACCTGATCCAAACCTGATCCAAACTATGATTCAAACTCTGATCCAAACCTGATCCAAACCTGATCCAAACCTGATCCAAACTCTGATTCAAACTCTGATCCAAACCTGATCCAAACCTGATCCAAACCTGATCCAAACTCTGATCCAAACCTGATCCAAACCTGATCCAAACCTGATCCAAACTCTGATTCAAACTCTGATCCAAACCTGATCCAAACGCTGATCCAAACTCTGATCCAAACCTGATCCAAACTATGATCCAAACCTGATCCAAACTCTGATCCAAACCTGATCCAAACCTGATCCAAACCTGATCCAAACTGTGATCCAAACCTGATCCAAACCTGATCCAAACCTGATCCAAACTCTGATCCAAACCTGATCCAAACTATGATCCAAACTTGATCCAAACCTGATCCAAACCTGATCCAAACTATGATCCAAACCTGATCCAAACTCTGATCCAAACCTGATCCAAACTCTGATTCAAACTCTGATCCAAACCTGATCCAAACCTGATCCAAACCTGATCCAAACTCTGATCCAAACTATGATCCAAACCTGATCCAAACCTGATCCAAACCTGATCCAAACCTGATCCAAACTATGATCCAAACCTGATCCAAACTCTGATCCAAACCTGATCCAAACCTGATCCAAACTCTGATCCAAACCTGATCCAAACTCTGATCCAAACCTGATCCAAACCTGATCCAAACTATGATCCAAACCTGATCCAAACTCTGATCTAAACCTGATCCAAACCTGATCCAAACTCTGATCCAAACCTGATCCAAACCTGATCCAAACTCTGATCCAAACTCTGATCCAAACCTGATCCAAACCTGATCCAAACCTGATCCAAACTATGATCCAAACCTGATCCAAACTCTGATCCAAACCTGATCCAAACCTGATCCAAACTCTGATCCAAACCTGATCCAAACTCTGATCCAAACCTGATCCAAACCTGATCCAAACTATGATCCAAACCTGATCCAAACTCTGATCCAAACCTGATCCAAACCTGATCCAAACTCTGATCCAAACCTGATCCAAACCTGATCCAAACTCTGATCCAAACCTGATCCAAACCTGATCCAAACCTGATCCAAACCTGATCCAAACCCGATCTCACATCCAGGCAATGTGCTGAACATCATCCAAAGAGGCCTCACTCTGCAGGATCCCAGTGGTTCCCGGTGCCAGAAACTCCAGGACGGTCCGGCTGTCCGGGATCAATGTCCTCCTGAGTCAGAACTGTGTTAGCAGCACCAGCAGAACCGGGTGCCGTGTAGCTGGTTTTAATGTTCTGGCTGATTAAGCTGTCTAACTGAGGTGAAGTTCTGTTTCTGAGGATGGTTCTGAAAGTTCTGAGAAAACAGAACCTACAAAGAGGTTCTTTATCATGTGTGAAGGCAAACAGGATGAAGTGTGTAAACTGGGCCAGACTGGGTGAACCGGGTTGAACCGGGTGTATTGGTTGTGTTCTGCAGAAGCTGAGACACGTCCTGCACATCCACAGTCGTCATGTTACAGCTGAGCTCGACAGCCCCCCCACCCCGGCTCGGGTTCCTCATTCTGGCAGAAAGCAGGACAAAGGTCAGCACATGGCTGCAGCCAGACTGGGTCAGGTCTGAATCCTGGTTCTGTATCTGAGGCCTCAATAAAGCCCACAGAGCAGCAGAACTGAGTCGCTTCTTCTGCTCTTTGACACATTCAGACAGACATCAAACAGAATCAGAACTGTGTGGATCTGAACAGGCTCAGCTGCTGTTCTTTACTTTAAAGGAGACATATTGTGTAAAATCGCTTCCTCCTGCTCCTGGGAGCATTTATCAGGGCGTCTGAAGCCACCAGCAGCTGTAAAACTCCTTCTTACTGTTGATGAGAAAGCATTGTTTGCTAGCATCTGCTGCTAACTTTCAGCTAACTGCTAACACACTGCTAATTTAGAGCTAACTGCTAACTTACATCTACATGCTAACTTACAGCTAACTGCTAACTTTCAGCTAACTGCTAACACACTGCTAATTTAGAGCTAACTGCTAACTTAGATCTACATGCTAACTTACAGCTAACTGTTAACTTACAGCTAACTGTTAACTTACAGCTAACTGCTAACTTACAGCTAACTGTTTACTCACGGCTAACTGCTAACTTACAGCTAACTGCCAACTTGCAGCTAACTGCTAACTTATAGCTAACTGCTAACTTACAGCTAACTGCTAACTTACAGCTAACTGTTAACTTACAGCTACATGCTAACTCACAGCTAACTGCTAACTTACAGCTAACTGTTAACTTACAGCTCACTGCTAACTTACAGCTCACTGCTAACTTACAGCTAACTGCTAACTTACAGCTAACTGCTAACCTGTTTCCCTCTGGGATCAATAGAGTAACTATCTGTATCTATATATAGAGCTGGAGTGTTTCTGACTGGAGGAACAGATTCATATGGGGGGGGGTTGACTGCAGTAAAACCAGTTAATTGAGGGTTTGGAAGTAAAATTAGGTTCTTTCCCACTAAAATGTAAGTTAAATAACTACTAAGACAATAAAAACACAGTTAAATTAGAATACTACAAAGAATGATAATAAATACCAGCAGCATTGGGGAGTAAAACTGCTGAAGTTCAGTGTGTCTGTTCTCAACATCCAATCAGAGAAGAGCTGCTCATCAATCTGGGTGGAAACTGGTAGAAGAAGAAAGATGTGATGTGACTCCTTCTGTTGAAACATCCACTCCCTCCATATACACACACCTATCACCTGTCACCTGTAAATAAAACCTTTTTGATTGGCTGGAACTCTGCCCAGAGACACCCTGTGCAGGATGCTGATTGGTTCTCCAGCCGGAAAATAAAGTGAAAGTAAAACAGAGTCATAAGAAGGAAACAGAGGAAAACAGACGATCAGCTTCGATCAGCTTATTAATCAATATGTTTATTATCCAGTTCGTGGTGGGCGCTCTGCTCGTGGACCCGGTGATGAGTTCAGGTACTGGAATCCTGCTGGAAACGGCAGTTTCTGTCCCTCATGGTGTCCTCCACAGACAGAACAACCAGGTCTCATTCATGCTGACATAAACACAATCGTGCTTACCCATAATTCTTTGCTCCTGCCAGGCTCGGGGCGACACTCGCTGTGGGTATTGGCCTCCTACATCTCAGGACCGACCCACTTCCCAGAGTTCACAGCGGTTGTGATGCTGGATGACATCCAGGTGGGTTACTATGACTCTCAGATCAACATGCTGACACGGGTTGGCAGTGTAGGGGAGAAGGGGGCGGAGCTTGGTGTGAGCCAGGAGGGCGTGTTTATACTGCAGGAAATGTTCTCCAACATGAGGAAGAGGCTGAACCTGGCCAAAGACCAGATGAACCTGACGGCCGCAGGTGTCCACGTTCAGCAGCGAATCACCGGCTGTGAGGTGCTGGCTGACGGCCAGCCGGCGTTCATCATGTTCAGAGATGCTGCCAACGGGCAGGACGCCGACAGCCTGCAGTACAACATGACGCACTTCCCCTACGCCGCCGCCGGCAGCTGGCAGCATGACGCACTTCCCCTACGCCGCCGCCGGCAGCTGGCAGCATGACGCACTTCACCTACGCCGCCGCCGGCAGCTGGCAGCATGACGCACTTCCCCTACGCCGCCGGCAGCTGGCAGTTCCACTGGGACGCCATGAGGCAGACGTACGTCCAGACGCTCTACGCCAACATCTACCTGCCATTCTGTGCCCGGACTTTGCGACACCTGTTGGACAGCGAGAAACAGGTCGTGATGCGTCGCGTTCGCCCCCGAGTCCACCTCATCACAAAGCAGGTGGTGGGCGGGGCTAAGCTCACCTGTCTGGCTACAGACTTTTACCCTCGCCACATCGAGCTGACGCTGCAGCGAGACGGCGAGCCAGTGGGCGCAGACCAACTGAGCGGTGGGGTGGTGCTGCCCAACGGGAATGGCCTCTACCAGGTGAGGAAGACGCTGATGATCGACGAAGAGGAGCTGCGGGGGAAACCCGTGTACACCTGCACGGCGTCTCACCTGAGCCTGGACAACCGACTGGACGTCAGGTGGAAGGCGGAGTCCTCACACTCACACAGAGTCCACGCCCTCTCTGTTCCCGCCATCCTGCTAGTTGCTGCCGTCCTACTGATGGTGCTGCGCTGGAGGAGGGGGGCGGGGTCAGAGGGTGTCACCATGGAAACAGATGAGCAGACAGCTGACAGTCAGCTGTAATGAGCAGTGATGTGTGTTCTGTGTAGTTCTAAAGCGAGTTAACCTCACCGTGTGTCTGTTCGAATACTAAATATCTGAAAAAATATTAAATATCTGAAAAAATACTAAATATCTGTAAAAATATTAAATATCTGTAAGAATATTAAATATCTGTAAAAATATTAAATATCTGTAAGAATATTAAATATCTGTAAGAATATTAAATATCTGTAAGAATATTAAATATCTGTAAAAATACTAAATATCTGTAAGAATATTAAATATCTGTTCAAATACTAAATATCTGTAAAAATATTAAATATCTGTAAGAATATTAAATATCTGTTCAAATACTAAATATCTGTAAAAATACTAAATATCTGTAAGAATATTAAATATCTGTAAGAATATTAAATATCTGTAAAAATACTAAATATCTGTAAGAATATTAAATATCTGTAAGAATATTAAATATCTGTAAAAATACTAAATATCTGTAAAAATACTAAATATCTGTAAGAATATTAAATATCTGAAAGAATATTAAATATCTGTAAAAATACTAAATATATGTAAAAATACTAAATATCTGTAAAAATATCAAATATCTGTTCAAATACTAAATATCTGTAAGAATATTAAATATCTGTAAAAATATTAAATATCTGTTCAAATACTAAATATCTGTAAAAATACTAAATATCTGTAAGAATATTAAATATCTGTAAAAATACTAAATATCTGTAAAAATACTAAATATCTGTTCAAATATTAAATATCTGTAAGAATATTAAATATCTGTAAAAATATTAAATATCTGTTCAAATACTAAATATCTGTAAAAATACTAAATATCTGTAAGAATATTAAATATCTGTAAAAATACTAAATATCTGTAAAAATATTAAATATCTGTAAAAATACTAAATATCTGTAAGAATATTAAATATCTGTAAAAATACTAAATATCTGAAAGAATATTAAATATCTGAAAGAATATTAAATATCTGTAAAAATACTAAATATCTGTAAGAATATTAAATATCTGTAAAAATACTAAATATATGTAAGAATATTAAATATCTGTAAAAATACTAAATATATGTAAGAATATTAAATATCTGTAAAAATACTAAATATCTGAAAGAATATTAAATATCTGTAAAAATACTAAATATCTGTAAGAATATTAAATATCTGAAAGAATATTAAATATCTGTAAAAATACTAAATATCTGTAAGAATATTAAATATATGAAAGAATATTAAATATCTGTAAAAATACTAAATATCTGTAAGAATATTAAATATCTGTAAAAATACTAAATATATGTAAGAATATTAAATATCTGTAAAAATACTAAATATCTGAAAAAATATTAAATATCTGAAAAAATATTAAATATCTGAAAAAATACTAAATATCTGTTCAAATACTAAATATCTGTAAGAATATTAAATATCTGTAAAAATATTAAATATCTGTAAGAATATTAAATATATGTAAAAATATTAAATATCTGTAAAAATATTAAATATCTGTAAGAATATTAAATATCTGTAAAAATACTAAATATCTGTAAGAATATTAAATATCTGTAAAAATACTAAATATCTGTAAAAATATTAAATATCTGTAAGAATATTAAATATCTGTAAGAATACTAAATATCTGTAAAAATATTAAATATCTGTAAAAATATTAAATATCTGTAAGAATATTAAATATCTGTAAAAATACTAAATATCTGTAAAAATATTAAATATCTGTAAGAATATTTAATATCTGTAAGAATATTAAATATCTGTAAAAATATTAAATATCTGTAAGAATATTAAATATCTGTAAAAATACTAAATATCTGTAAAAATATTAAATATCTGTAAGAATATTAAATATCTGAAAAAATACTAAATATCTGTAAGAATATTAAATATCTGTAAGAATACTAAATATCTGTAAAAATACTAAATATCTGTAAAAATATTAAATATCTGTAAGAATATTAAATATCTGTAAGAATATTAAATATCTGTAAGAATATTAAATATCTGTAAAAATACTAAATATCTGAAAGAATATTAAATATCTGTAAGAATATTAAATATCCATCCATTTATATAAATATATAGATGTAAATACATTATATATGTGGAGATATACGATATATGTAGGTCCATCCATCATCTTCCTCTTATCTGAGGTCTCAGAACCAACGGGTCCAGCAGGGAAACCCATCCATCCCTCTCCAGCTCCTCCTGGGGGTCCCGAGGCTTTCCCGGGTCAGATGGGATGTATGATCCCTCCAGTGGGTTCTGGTTCTGATCCAGGGCCTCCTCTCAGGAGGCATCCGGGCCAGATGGTGAACCCACCTGTTCACTTAACTTCTACTTAATTGGTTCTGTATGAACGGGACTAATTGGAATTGAATTAATTGGACTTTATCTTTGAAGCGATGACATTTGTTGTAATTTGGTGCTTTATAAATAAAATCTGAGCCCAGTCAGCAGAACCTTTCTGTCCCTGAGGTGCCATCAGTACCAGAACCATGTGAGGCGTTACAACCAGTAAACGTGTGATTGTGTGTTTTCTGACCAGTGTGAAAAGGTCCAAAGACACCCAGTACAGAACCTCTCCAGAACCTCTCCAGAACCTCTCCAGAACCTCTACAGAACCTCTACAGAAAGTTTGTGTTTCTTCATCAGAATAACCTCTGACTGGGAACCTGCTGAGGGAGAACCTCTGAGGTTCTGGTTCTGGTTCGACTTCATTAAGTCAGGCAGCACAGTATCAGTTGTGTTCAAACAGGATGTGGTTAGGGTTAACTAAGGGTTAACTAAGGGTTAACTAAGGGTTAACTAAGGGTTAACTAAGGGTTAACTAACCCTAACCCAGGATGTTTAACGAAGCTGTTTATTTTTCAACGACAGAAACAATAAAATTGTTCAAAGTTTGTACAAAAGATTAAAAACAGTCAAACTGCGGTTCTTCCCCCGTTCTGTCCGACTCAGAACCTCCCGTGCAGCAGCTGGACGGTTTGGGTCCGACCGGCTTCGGTTCAGTACACAGCCTCGTCCACGTTGTCGTCGCTGTCTCCTCCGAACTCCTCGCCGTTGTCGAAGTACGACATGATGTAATCCGTCTCCTGCAGACAGACGAGTTAGAACCTCCATCTGATCAATAAAGTTTCAATTTTCAGAGGAACCCTCAGATCTATGATAATTGATCGGTGATCAGCTGATCAGAGTCCTGTCATCAGCTGATCAATAACCTGTTAATCTGTTCCTGTTAGTATGAAAATGCCTTGAAGCAACAATCTTTCTCTTCTTTTCGGGTGGTGCTGTTCCTCCCGCTCTGATCCCTTATCGGATCATTGATCTTTTATTGTTTAAATACCAGAAGCTCTTCATCCAATCAGCCTTGAGCTTTGCTCTCACCTGCGGCACCCTGAGGTGTCACATGACTATGGAGGAGCAGCGCTTCTACACGCCGCCGCCGCCTCTAAGGCTGAGTCCAGACCTGACCGCAGGTGAGCTGGATGCAGACCAGTGGCTTAGCATCAGCTCACCTGAATATGTGAGGCTCCGCCTCCTGGACCTAAGGACGCCACAGGAAGCCCGCTGCCTACGTAAAGCTAGTGATGTCACACTATCAGCTGACTGGTCACATGGCTGCTCACCTCTTCAAACTCTTCCTCGTCATACCCCTCCTCCCCCTCGGCCTCCTCCTCCTCCTGCTTCTTCTTCTCCTCTCCCTCCTCCTCCTCGGAGCTCTGCTGCTCCTCCTTCTTCTCCAGCGTCTGTCAGGACACATTTCATCTCCATCAGTGACTCTGGGACGACCTCGCCGCTGACCGCAGGTCGTCTGCGACTCGCTTTAAGTGAAGATTCGACAGCTTTCTGCTGGGCTGAAGGTGAGTTTACCTTCCTGCAGGTGTTCCCTCCTGAATCAACCAAACTCCAGCTCACCTCCAACCTGAGCAGCACCTCCTCCTTCCCTCTGACCTTCTTCTTCTTCTTCTGACCAGGCTGACCTCCGTCTGAGCGGCTCAGCGACACCAACGCATCTGAGGACGCACAGTGCGTATAAAAGTAATCAGAGTACTGCTGAGATAAGTCAGAGTACAGCTGAGAGTAATCAGAGTACAGCTGAGAGTAATCAGAGTACAGCTGAGAGTCATCAGAGTACAGCTGAGAGTAATCAGAGTACAGATCAAAGTAATCCGAGTACTGCTGAGAGTAATCAGAGTACAGATTAAAGTAATCCGAGTACTGTTGAGAGTAATCAGAGTACAGCTGAGAGTAATCAGAGTACAGCTGAGAGTAATCAGGGTATTGATGAGAGTAATCAGAGTACTGATAACAGTAATCAGAGTACAGCTGAGAGTAATCAGAGTACAGCTGAGAGTAATCAGAGTACAGCTGAGAGTAATCAGAGTACAGATCAAAGTAATCCGAGTACTGCTGAGAGTAATCAGAGTACAGATTAAAGTAATCCGAGTACTGTTGAGAGTAATCAGAGTACAGCTGAGAGTAATCAGAGTACAGCTGAGAGTAATCAGGGTATTGATGAGAGTAATCAGAGTACTGATAACAGTAATCAGAGTACAGCTGAGAGTAATCAGAGTAGGGATCAAAGTAATCAGAGTACTGTTGAGAGTAATCAGAGTACAGATGAAAGTAATCAGAGTACAGCTGAGAGTAATCAGAGTACAGCTGAGAGTAATCAGAGTACTGCTGAGAGTAATCAGAGTAGAGATCAAAGTAATCAGAGTACAGCTTAGAGTAATCAGAGTACTGCTGAGAGTAATCAGAGTACAGATCAAATTAATCAGAGTACAGATCAAAGTAATCAGAGTACTGCTGAGAGTAATCAGAGTACAGCCGAGAGTAATCAGAGTACAGCTGAGAGTAATCAGGGTACTGATGAGAGTAATCAGAGTACTGATAACAGTAATCAGAGTACAGCTGAGAGTAATCAGAGTACAGATCAAAGTAATCAGAGTACTGCTGAGAGTAATCAGAGTACAGATGAAAGTAATCAGAGTACAGCTGAGAGTAATCAGAGTACAGCTGAGAGTAATCAGAGTAATGCTGAGAGTAATCAGAGTACAGATCAAAGTAATCAGAGTACAGATCAAAGTAATCAGAGTACTGTTGAGAGTAATCAGAGTACAGCTTAGAGTAATCAGAGTACAGCTTAGAGTAATCAGAGTACTGCTGAGAGTAATCAGAGTACAGATCAAAGTAATCAGAGTACAGATCAAAGTAATCAGAGTACAGCTGAGAGTAATCAGAGTACTGCTGAGAGTAATCAGAGTACAGCTGAGAGTAATCAGAGTACTGCTGAGAGTAATCAGAGTACAGATCAAAGTAATCAGAGTACAGATCAAAGTAATCAGAGTACTGTTGAGAGTAATCAGAGTACAGCTTAGAGTAATCAGAGTACTGCTGAGAGTAATCAGAGTACTGCTGAGAGTAATCAGAGTACAGATGAAAGTAATCAGAGTACAGCTGAGAGTAATCAGAGTACTGCTGAGAGTAATCAGAGTACAGATCAAAGTAATCAGAGTACAGATCAAAGTAATCAGAGTACAGCTGAGAGTAATCAGAGTACTGCTGAGAGTAATCAGAGTACAGATCAAAGTAATCAGAGTACAGCTGAGAGTAATCAGAGTACTGCTGAGAGTAATCAGAGTACAGATCAAAGTAACCAGAGTACAGATCAAAGTAATCAGAGTACTGCTGAGAGTAACCAGAGTACTGCTGAGAGTAATCAGAGTACAGCTGAGAGTAATCAGAGTACAGCTGAGAGTAATCAGAGTACAGCTGAGAGTAATCAGAGTACAGCTGAGAGTAATCAGAGTACTGCTGAGAGTAATCAGAGTACAGATTAAAGTAATCAGAGTACAGCTGAGAGTAATCAGAGTACTGCTGAGAGTAATCAGAGTACAGATCAAAGTAATCAGAGTACAGATCAAAGTAATCAGAGTACTGTTGAGAGTAATCAGAGTACAGCTTAGAGTAATCAGAGTACAGCTGAGAGTAATCAGAGTACAGCTGAGAGTAATCAGAGTACAGCTGAGAGTAATCAGAGTACTGCTGAGAGTAATCAGTGTACAGCTGAGAGTAATCAGAGTACTGCTGAGAGTAATCAGAGTACAGATCAAAGTAATCAGAGTACTGCTGAGAGTAATCAGAGTACAGAGCACCTCGGGGTGGTTTCCTGACATGGATTCGCAGCTCTTTGGGGAATCTCTTCAGGTCTGAAACAACAACGTTGAAAACACAGAATTATTACAACAGCTGCTCCAGGTTTCCGGTAACAGTCTGTGGACTAATCAGGACTCAGGCTGCCATCATCATCATGTGTGGTTACCATGGCTACAAGAGTCTCACCTGGAGTCCAGTCCATCAGGCCGTCTGTCTGCTCGCTGGCGTGATATTTATCTGAGTACCGCTCCACATCTGGACAGGACACAGACTTTTAAAAACATGTCTGATGCTCCATCAGCTGCTCTTCTTTGATTATTTATGAGTGGCAGAAAAATTATTGATCAGTTTGTTGTTCTGTGTGTGACCTCTTTGCGCTGCAGCCGGCTGGATGAAGCACGGCAGACTCCTCATGGCTCCTCTGAAATCCTGCTTCAGGGCCAACAGATACTCCGCCTCCTCCCCACCTGTCAGGGGGAGGGGCTTCTGCTCCATCACCTGGACAATATAAGGAGGGTCAACTACAAGTCCCAGAATGCACTGAATTTAGCTTATTTCAGCTGTCGGTTAGTTTATTTCAGCTTTCAGTTAGTTTATTTCAGCTGTCAGTTTGTTTATTTCAGCTGTCGGTTAGTTTATTTCAGCTGTCGGTTAGTTTATTTCAGCTTTCAGTTAGTTTATTTCAGCTTTCAGTTTGTTTATTTCAGCTGTCGGTTTGTTTATTTCAGCTTTCAGTTTGTTTATTTCAGCTGTCGGTTTGTTTATTTCAGCTTTCAGTTAGTTTATTTCAGCTGTCGGTTAGTTTATTTCAGCTGTCAGTTTGTTTATTTCAGCTGTAAATTCATTTCAGCTGTCAGTTAGTTTATTTCAGCTTTCAGTTTGTTTATTTCAGCTGTCAGTTTGTTTATTTCAGCTGTAAATTCATTTCAGCTGTCAGTTAGTTTATTTCAGCTGTCAGTTTATTTATTTCAGCTGTCAGTTTGTTTATTTCAGCTGTCAGTTAGTTTATTTCAGCTGTCAGTTTGTTTATTTCAGCTGTAAATTCATTTCAGCTGTCAGTTAGTTTATTTCAGCTTTCAGTTTGTTTATTTCAGCTGTCAGTTTGTTTATTTCAGCTGTAAATTCATTTCAGCTGTCAGTTAGTTTATTTCAGCTGTCAGTTAGTTTATTTCAGCTGTCAGTTAGTTTATTTCAGCTGTCAGTTAGTTTATTTCAGCTTTCAGTTAGTTTATTTCAGCTGTCAGTTTGTTTATTTCAGCTGTCAGTTTATTTATTTCAGCTGTCAGTTTGTTTATTTCAGCTGTAAATTCATTTCAGCTGTCAGTTTGTTTATTTCAGCTGTCAGTTAGTTTATTTCAGCTTTCAGTTAGTTTATTTCAGCTGTCAGTTAGTTTATTTCAGCTGTCAGTTAGTTTATTTCAGCTTTCAGTTAGTTTATTTCAGCTGTCAGTTAGTTTATTTCAGCTGTCAGTTAGTTTATTTCAGCTTTCAGTTAGTTTATTTCAGCTGTCAGTTTGTTTATTTCAGCTTTCAGTTAGTTTATTTCAGCTGTCAGTTAGTTTATTTCAGCTGTCAGTTAGTTTATTTCAGCTTTCAGTTAGTTTATTTCAGCTTTCAGTTAGTTTATTTCAGCTGTCAGTTAGTTTATTTCAGCTTTCAGTTAGTTTATTTCAGCTGTCAGTTAGTTTATTTCAGCTTTCAGTTAGTTTATTTCAGCTGTAAATTCATTTCAGCTTTCAGTTAGTTTATTTCAGCTTTCAGTTAGTTTATTTCAGCTTTCAGTTAGTTTATTTCAGCTGTCAGTTAGTTTATTTCAGCTGTAAATTCATTTCAGCTTTCAGTTAGTTTATTTCAGCTGTAAATTCATTTCAGCTTTCAGTTAGTTTATTTCAGCTTTCAGTTAGTTTATTTCAGCTTTCAGTTAGTTTATTTCAGCTTTCAGTTAGTTTATTTCAGCTTTCAGTTAGTTTATTTCAGCTGTCAGTTAGTTTATTTCAGCTGTAAATTCATTTCAGCTTTCAGTTAGTTTATTTCAGCTGTAAATTCATTTCAGCTTTCAGTTAGTTTATTTCAGCTTTCAGTTAGTTTATTTCAGCTTTCAGTTAGTTTATTTCAGCTTTCAGTTTGTTTATTTCAGCTTTCAGTTAGTTTATTTCAGCTGTCAGTTAGTTTATTTCAGCTGTCAGTTAGTTTATTTCAGCTGTCAGTTAGTTTATTTCAGCTGTCAGTTAGTTTATTTCAGCTGTTAGTTTGTTTATTTCAGCTTTCAGTTTGTTTATTTCAGCTTTCAGTTTGTTTATTTCAGCTGTCGGTTAGTTTATTTCAGCTGTCGGTTAGTTTATTTCAGCTGTAAATTCATTTCAGCTGTCAGTTAGTTTATTTCAGCTGTAAATTCATTTCAGCTGTCAGTTAGTTTATTTCAGCTGTCAGTTTGTTTATTTCAGCTGTCAGTTTGTTTATTTCAGCTGTCAGTTAGTTTATTTCAGCTGTCAGTTAGTTTATTTCAGCTTTCAGTTAGTTTATTTCAGCTTTCAGTTAGTTTATTTCAGCTGTCAGTTTGTTTATTTCAGCTTTCAGTTTGTTTATTTCAGCTGTCAGTTAGTTTATTTCAGCTGTTAGTTTGTTTATTTCAGCTGTCAGTTAGTTTATTTCAGCTTTCAGTTTGTTTATTTCAGCTGTTAGTTTGTTTATTTCAGCTGTCAGTTAGTTTATTTCAGCTTTCAGTTTGTTTATTTCAGCTGTCGGTTAGTTTATTTCAGCTGTCAGTTAGTTTATTTCAGCTTTCAGTTTATTTATTTCAGCTGTAAATTCATTTCAGCTGTCAGTTAGTTTATTTCAGCTGTCGGTTTGTTTATTTCAGCTGTTAGTTTGTTTATTTCAGCTGTCGGTTTGTTTATTTCAGCTTTCAGTTTGTTTATTTCAGCTTTCAGTTTGTTTATTTCAGCTTTCAGTTAGTTTATTTCAGCTGTCAGTTAGTTTATTTCAGCTGTCAGTTAGTTTATTTCAGCTCAGGTTTGTTTATTTCAGCTGTCGGTTTGTTTATTTCAGCTTTCAGTTAGTTTATTTCAGCTTTCAGTTTGTTTATTTCAGCTGTCGGTTTGTTTATTTCAGATGTCAGTTTGTTTATTTCAGCTGTCAGTTAGTTTATTTCAGCTGTCGGTTTGTTTATTTCAGCTTTCAGTTAGTTTATTTCAGCTGTCAGTTAGTTTATTTCAGCTGTCGGTTTGTTTATTTCAGCTTTCAGTTAGTTTATTTCAGCTGTCGGTTTGTTTATTTCAGATGTCAGTTTGTTTATTTCAGCTTTCGGTTTGTTTATTTCAGATGTTAGTTTGTTTATTTCAGATGTCAGTTTGTTTATTTCAGCTGTCAGTTTGTTTATTTCAGATGTCGGTTTGTTTATTTCAGCTTTCAGTTAGTTTATTTCAGCTTTCAGTTTATTTATTTCAGCTGTAAATTCCTTTCAGCGTTCAGTTTGTTTATTTCAGATGTCAGTTTGTTTATTTCAGCTCAGGTTTGTTTATTTCAGATGTCGGTTTGTTTATTTCAGCTGTCAGTTTGTTTATTTCAGCTGTCAGTTTGTTTATTTCAGCTTTCAGTTTGTTTATTTCAGCTCAGGTTTGTTTATTTCAGCTTTCAGTTTGTTTATTTCAGCTGTCAGTTAGTTTATTTCAGCTGTTAGTTTGTTTATTTCAGCTTTCAGTTTGTTTATTTCAGCTTTCAGTTTGTTTATTCCAGCTGTCAGTTTGTTTATTCCAGCTGTCAGTTTGTTTATTTCAGCTGTCAGTTTGTTTATTTCAGCTGTCAGTTTGTTTATTTCAGCTTTCAGTTTGTTTATTTCAGCTCAGGTTTGTTTATTTCAGCTTTCAGTTTGTTTATTTCAGCTGTCAGTTAGTTTATTTCAGCTGTTAGTTTGTTTATTTCAGCTTTCAGTTTGTTTATTTCAGCTGTCAGTTTGTTTATTCCAGCTGTCAGTTTGTTTATTTCAGCTGTCAGTTTGTTTATTTCAGCTCAGGTTTGTTTATTTCAGATGTCGGTTTGTTTATTTCAGCTGTCAGTTTGTTTATTTCAGCTTTCAGTTTGTTTATTTCAGCTCAGGTTTGTTTATTTCAGCTTTCAGTTTGTTTATTTCAGCTGTCAGTTAGTTTATTTCAGCTGTTAGTTTGTTTATTTCAGCTTTCAGTTTGTTTATTTCAGCTTTCAGTTTGTTTATTTCAGATGTTAGTTTGTTTATTTCAGCTCAGGTTTGTTTATTTCAGATGTCGGTTTGTTTATTTCAGCTGTCAGTTTGTTTATTTCAGCTGTTAGTTTGTTTATTTCAGCTTTCAGTTTGTTTATTTCAGCTCAGGTTTGTTTATTTCAGCTTTCAGTTTGTTTATTTCAGATGTCAGTTTGTTTATTTCAGCTTTCAGTTTGTTTATTTCAGCTGTCAGTTTGTTTATTTCAGCTCAGGTTTGTTTATTTCAGCTTTCAGTTTGTTTATTTCAGATGTCAGTTTGTTTATTTCAGCTTTCAGTTTGTTTATTTCAGCTGTTAGTTTGTTTATTTCAGCTTTCAGTTTGTTTATTTCAGCTCAGGTTTGTTTATTTCAGCTTTCAGTTTGTTTATTTCAGCTGTCAGTTTGTTTATTTCAGCTCAGGTTTGTTTATTTCAGCTGTCGGTTTGTTTATTTCAGATGTTAGTTTGTTTATTTCAGATGTCAGTTTGTTTATTTCAGCTCAGGTTTGTTTATTTCAGATGTCAGTTTGTTTATTTCAGATGTCAGTTTGTTTATTCCAGGTGTAATTTTTTCAAAATGCACCAGCTGACATAATTTGACTTCCTGTGTTGCTACACCTGCATGTACTTGTCAGCGCTGCCAAACTCAGAGGAAAACATAGGAGGAGAGGTTCAGGTAGTAAAGGGGCGGAGCTTACAGGAAACACAGGTGTCGGCTGCTGCATGGATGGAGGTAGAGGGTCTCCTCTGCTGATGCCGATTGCGTCGACACAGAAACCCGGCATCCTGCGGCCACGCCCACGACCTGCCATCAGTGCTGCTCCTCAGACTGGACAGGACCAGGCCAGACCCTCCCGGACCGGGTCGGGGTGGTTGGAGGTGTATCTGGATCCTGGCAAGATAAACAGGACAAAACTCAGCGACCTCCAGCAACAGACTGTCAGACTGATGTGTTTCTTCAGTTTAACATGCAGAACAGATCCGGTGCAGGTTCTGATTGATCTGTGGGCAGTCAGAAGGAATATTGATCACCAGTGTTCTGATTGAATGATTGACTATCTGTGTTATGTTAACAAGTGGTTTCTCCTCTGTCCGGTACCACTCGACCCAACTCTGACACACAGAACTTCCTGTTGGTGGTCACCTGCTGATTCGTCATGTGGGACTGTGGTATGTGCATGGTTTCCAAAGAACAAGAACAAAGGTGTGTGTGCGCAGTATTCTTTCAGGCCAATCAGGACCTGCAGGGTCCACCTGTGGAACCTCTGCTCAGGTAATACTAACACACCTACAATGGGACAGGTGGAGCTACATCATGTGATGGTGAACAGTCAAATCTGCAGAGATTTGATCTTTTCTAAGGATCATGAAACCAGTTTCTGAGAAACAAACTCAGTTTAATGTGAAGCTGCCTGATCTGAGGTCAGACTGCACAGAGTACTGCCCTGTTCCGTTCAGCGCAGGCTCGGCTCCGGACTCCAACACTTCCGGTTAGTTTACAGCGCTGTTGTTAGCCTGTTAGCTGCTGTTAGCCTGTTAGCTGTGTTAGCCTGTTAGCACGCTCAGCGGCTTTCTCTGACCTTCAGCGTGTTTCCGGCTCCCGGGACTAACTGTCCTGCTGCGAGTGTTTCCCTCTGCTGCGTCTCATATTTTCCTCAGACCTTAAACCCGATAAACGTTCATGTTTTTAGCGGATCAGTTTCTGTTTACATCCAGCTGCCCGCCATCACGGTTTCTTCTTCTTCTCCGGTAGTGAGTGACGGCGGCCCGCCGGCGCCGCCTGCAGGTCAGAGCGGTCACAGCAGCTGATTCCTCCTTTCGAAATCTGGATCAAGGTGAGATAGTTTGAAATACCCAAATACTTTAGGAGCTAAATAAATCAATGACACAGCAAACTATATGAAAATTAATGTAGGTTATGTTTAATTTATGACAGGTGAATTAATCAGATATTTGCTTTAATTTGAAGTGTATCTGTATGACTCTAAAGCCTTTAAGTTCTGATTGGTCTGATTATTTCTCTGGCGTGTTAATTTCATACAGTCTGTGGTTAATTTCATCAGGAGGAAAGTGCCAATGGGGGTGTTTTCAAAGTACCCGTTTCACAGGTAACAGCCTGTCTTCAGAGAACACCCCCCACTATTTTGGATTAGCCCCGCCCACTGGAGGCAGGTAGACTGAAGAACGTTATTCAACGTCCGGCGGTTTTCTGAATATTTATTCAGGGAAGACCAGAGCGGAGTCATGTGATCAGGCTTTTTAATCCCAGTTAAAGATGAGCGGCTCAGTTTGGACCAACAGAACACAGAGTCCCAGCAGTCCCAGAACCAGGAGAGGAACCTCTGAAGGACTGTTTCAGGCCCTCTGGGCGGAGAAGGTTTCACCTCGGTAATAACCGATCAGTTCATCCATTTGTATTTTTCCCAGATTTTTCAGCACATCATGACAACCAGGAGCAGAAAGAGAGGGGCACCGAAGGGGTTAAAGTTCAGCAACACGTCACAGGTCGTAGCAGCAATATAATCAGAACCAGAACTTTCTTTCCTTCTCTTTTTCTTCAGTCTTTGAAGAGCAGCTCCCTCCCTCCTTTTCCTCGTGGCTTCATCATCATGAAGGTTTCAGCTTTTAACTCGAAGCCCGTCTGCATCCTGACCCAGAACCCGGCTCCTCTGGACTGTTCTGAGCACAAGTTCACAGTCACATCCCTCCCAGTCTGACCTCAGCTGTGACCCCTCCCCCTCAGGGTCATTGTCAGCCCCTCCCCCCGTCCTGCTGTCCCTCTGGCCCCGCCCCCGCCCCGCCCCCATCCCCCGGGTGTTGGTGTGGAGTCAGTTTGAAGCAGGACGCCAGAGTTGGAGCAGCACCTCCGTGTCTCTGAAAAGGAAGAAGAAAAGAGGAGCGTTTCTGTGTGAGCTGCTGATGTTTTGGATTTAATCTGAACCTGATGAAGACGGCGTGGAGCTGGACCCCGATGAAGACGGCGTGGAGCTGGACCCCGATGAAGACGGCGTGGAGCTGGATGCTGCTGCAGGGACTCTGCTGCTCAGGTCTGATCAGCTTTTCTTTTTATGTTTGACTCACTGAATAAAATCCAGAAGAACTTTCTGATTCATCAGAAAAGTTGGGCTCAGCAGCAGCGCCTCACAGCAGAGGGTCCAGGTTCAACTCCCGGCTGGTTCTGTCTGTGTGGAGCTGCATGTTCTCCTGTGTGTGCCTGGGTTCTCTTGGGTTCTCTCCGGTTCTCTCGGGTTCTCTTGGGTTCTCTCCGGTTCCTCTCCGGTTCTCTCCGGTTCTCTCCGGTTCTCTCGGGTTCTCCGGCTTCGTCCCACCGCCCTAAAACATGCTGTCAGGTTACCTGGAGACTCTGAACTGTCCGCAGGGCTGAGTGTTGGTCTCTGGCCCTCTGGACCTGTCCAGCTGAACCTGACCCCCCCCCCCCCCCCCCCCCCCCGCGGCCCAGCAGACGGATTAGTAGAAGATATGTAGATATATGTATAGAAGATGGATGGATGGAGTTTAAAGGGGAAGAAGCAACACTTTCAGCCTCAGATCAGATTCATCGTTTCCTTGCTGCCTTCCTTCCCTCAGTTTTTATTACACCTTTTCTCTCTTTCCGTGCTTTTGTCCTTGTTTGTTTGTTTGTTTGTTTGTTTGTTTGTTTGTTTGTTTGTTTGTTTGTTTACAGTCTGAGATGTAAACTCCACATCAAATTATTGATCAGCTGATTGGTCTCTGATCAGGTGCTGGCTGCAGGTGACTTACCTGAACAGGAAGTGACATCATTCTGAGCAGCAGGGGGAGGGAGACATCTGTCCTGCGGGGGGCTCTCAGTCTGGTTCTCAGGGTTCAGACCTGAAGGATTTATGGGGGGGTCATTGTCACAGTGAAACCCGTGAAGTTCACGGTTGGAATCGGCGTGTGACATCACACCACGGGGTGGGGGGGGGGCTATTATGACCCTTAGGGGCCCCGTCTGCAGGGTCGAGGGGGTTCAGGGATTTAGAGGGCAGGCTGGGGGAGGTCTGTCTGCTCCCCCAGTGTTTTAAATGAGGGAGGGTGGTGGTGTGATAATGAAGAGCTCAGTTCTCAGGATGAAGAGAGACCCCCCCCCCCCCACACACACACATCAGTATATGATGATATGAATCATCACTGATATAAATAGAGTGAATATACTTTATATGGAGCTGATCACATTCACACTCTGATGGATCAGATGGGGGGGGCTCAGAAGCCGGGAGTCGAACCACCAACCCTCTGACTGGCAGCTCTTCAGCTTAAATACTTCATATATGTATAAATGCACATATTTACATCATCCATCCATTTTCTACCCGCTTATTCTGTCGGTCGGGTTGTGGGGGGGCTGGAGAGATGGGGGTCACCTGGACAGCAGTGGAATACCTGGACAGCAGTGGAACACCTGGACAGCAGTGGAACACCTGGACAGCAGTGGAACACCTGGACAGCAACACCTGGACAGCAGTGGAACACCTGGACAGCAGTGGAACACCTGGACAGCAGTGGAACACCTGGACAGCAGTGGAACACCTGGACAGCAACACCTGGACAGCAGTGGAACACCTGGACAGCAGTGGAACACCTGGACAGCAGTGGAACACCTGGACAGCAGTGGTACACCTGGACAGCAGTGGAACACCTGGACAGCAGTGGAACACCTGGACAGCAGTGGAACACCTGGACAGCAGTGGAACACCTGGACAGGTCACCAGTCCATCACAGGACCAGAGACTAACAACCACTCACTCCTAAAGACAGTTTGGTTGAGAAACCAAAAACCTGACAGCATGTTTTAGGACGGTGGAACCGGAGAGAACCGGAGAGAACCGGAGAGAACCGGAGAGAACCTCACATACAGGAGAACATGCAGACTCACACAGACAGAACCAGCCAGGAGTTGGACCCAGAACCCTCTATAGTTACATCATATTCATATATATCTTTAGTCTCCAACACATTCAGCTCCTGATGAAGATGCTGAATGATTAGGATCTGTAGTGGATCTGTGACTTCCTGCTCCACTCAGAACCCGAAGGTTTCTGGGTCCTCCGCACCTTTGTTCATCATCTGCTGATAGATCCAAGGTTCTGTGTTTGTGGACTGGATGGACCCAGCAGTTAGAAACAGGACCACAGAACCGAGTAAAACCAAAACTGATCAGCAGCAGGTTCAGCTGAGCTCAGGGGATGGGTCGGACCGGGTTGGACCGGGTCGGACAGAGTCGGACCACTGGTCCAGGTGAGCAGAACCAGATGCTCACCGGAACAAAGCCTGCTTTTCTGGATTGGGTTGGACCTGGTTTTGTCTGGATGTTTTTTAAAGTCGGCCCGGTTCTGGCAGCCTGCAGAATGAACTCAGTTTGGGGGAAGCAGCTCGGACCGGGCCCAGCTGTGACCTGGGTTCTGCTCAGATTCAGAGGTCCTGTTTTGGGTTTTAAAGACGAAAAACCCAAACTGCTGCAGATAAAGTCAGTCTGAGGCCAGACTTTTGTTCCTCTGAACTTGAAGTTGACCACAGACATTAGTTTGGGGTCCGACAGCTGCAGGGTTGGTGTGTTTGGAGGGTTCTGTGATTTTAGGGATTTGTGGGGGGGTTGTTGTGTCTGGATTTACTTTTGTTGTCTTTATTGTTGTCATTCATGCCATAGATGGGGGGGGGGGGGTTTGTTGGGGGTCCAGACGTCACGGGGAGTCCTGCTGCCATCCACCCTTCCTGACTCCTCCCACAGAGTCCTGTGAAAGAGCAGCTGGGACCAGAACTGAAGGGGGGGGGGCTGGGATCAGGATGGTAACATCATCACTGAGGGATGGGGGGGGGCTGGGAAAGTCACCCCAACCAAGCTCAAATTAAAAAGAGAAACGATGCGTTCACTGACCGAGCAGAAGAACAGACTGCAGAGAACTTAAGACATCAGCCAGCAGCACAGGTCTGAGTAGAACCAGCAGTCCAACAGAACCTCGGACTCAGATGGGCTTCATCCAGGAAGCAGAGACTTCGAGGGTCAGAGGTCACCTGATCACGACCCCCCCCCCTCCCATCTGTTTGCAGACTCATTCAGCCTGAGTGTCTGAGGAGGGGGGGGCAGGGCCTTTATAGAGCTGTCAGTCAAACTTCAGCAGAGTTCAAGTGCAGCTTCACGCACAGATCAATCAGACTGATCAGATCAATCAGACTAATCAGATCAATCAGACTAATCAGATCAATCAGACTAATCAGATCAATTAGATCAATCAGGCTGCTTCCTCCAAACTGCATCCCAGAACCTCAGACAGCTGGACCGCTGTGGAGTTGTTTATCTCTTTGATTATGCTAGGCTAATATTAGCATAATATCTCTAAAGCTTGTAGCCCAGATGGGAAGCAGCAAAGCAGCCTCCTTCTGAGCCTCTGATTGGTTTGTGGCACGTTTACATCAGACAGATGTGGCACAGCTGTGACTCCACAGAGATCCACTTTCATCTACATGTAAACAGTCACATTTTATCCTGTCGAGAACATCAGCGACACCCAGAACCAGAACCCGAGCCTCCTCTTTAGAACTGATGTATGGTCAGGGGGCGGAGCCTTCAGGCTATGATGTCACTGGTTTCTGTGTGAATCCTGACAACAGATCTCCCGTTTCTGTGACCAGCAATGAACACTGCCATCTTCATCATCTTCATCATCATCACCATCTTCATCATCACCATCATCTTCATCATCTTCTTCATCATCACCATCATCATCATCACCATCTTCATCTTCATCTTCATCATCTTCATCATCTTCACCATCTTCATCATCTTCACCATCTTCATCATCACCATCATCTTCATCATCTTCTTCATCATCCTCATCTTCATCATCATCACCGCCGCTGCCATCCTGGCAGTAAGTATTCGCTTATAGTAGTAATAGTAAGTATTAGCTTATAGTAGTAATAGTAAGTATTAGCTTATAGTAGTAATAGTAAGTATTCGCTTATAGTAGTAATAGTAAGTATTAGCTTATAGTAGTAATAGTAAGTATTAGCTTATAGTAGTAATAGTAAGTATTAGCTTATAGTAGTAATAGTAAGTATTAGCTTATAGTAGTAATAGTAAGCATTAGCTTATAGTAGTAATAGTAAGCATTAGCTTATAGTAGTAATAGTAAGCATTAGCTTATAGTAGTAATAGTAAGCATTAGCTTATAGTAGTAATAGTAAGCATTAGCTTATAGTAGTAATAGTAAGCATTAGCTTATAGTAGTAATAGTAAGCATTAGCTTATAGTAGTAATAGTAAGCATTAGCTTATAGTAGTAATAGTAAGTATTAGCTTATAGTAGTAATAGTAAGTATTCGCTTATAGTAGTAATAGTAAGTATTAGCTTATAGTAGTAATAGTAAGTATTAGCTTATAGTAGTAATAGTAAGTATTAGCTTATAGTAGTAATAGTAAGTATTAGCTTATAGTAGTAATAGTAAGCATTAGCTTATAGTAGTAATAGTAAGCATTAGCTTATAGTAGTAATAGTAAGTATTAGCTTATAGTAGTAATAGTAAGTATTCGCTTTCCGGTTCATCCTGACTCTGTTCTAAATGTGAAGATGATGCACAAAACAAACCTGTTTCTTTTGGGGCCCTGAATTTTGATTGAAGGTTTCTAACAAACCAAAAATCAATAATCAATAATGAGTCAATCAAACAGAACGATAATCAATAAATGATCAGGCAGCCAACTGTCAGGCTGATCCATGATCAGGTTTCATCTCTTGATGGACATCACGTCCCAGTCAGGCTCCGCCTCTGATCTCCCTTTCCCCTCAGGTGTGCTCGGAGCCTCAGAGTTGGCCTTCCTGACGGAGCCCAGTGATGTCATTGCAGTCAGGGACCGCCCCCTGATGCTGGACTGCCAGGTGGAGGGGGAGGGCCCTATCTCCGTCACCTGGAGGCACAATGGCGTTCCCGTGGCGCCAGGCGCCAGGGCGACGGTGCTCAACAACGGCACACTGCTCATCAGGAACTTCTCCAAGAGACGCGAGAGCAACGAAACGGACGCAGGAGAATACGACTGCGCCGCGCAGAACCGCTACGGCATGCTGATCAGCCGCAAGGCCCGCGTGCAGCTCGCCTGTGAGTCGCAGCGCCAAACACACGAAACACAACCGGCGCATCGGTGAAACACTCTGACCAGTCTCCCCTTCCACAGCCCTACCCAAGTTCCTGTCTCACCCACAGTCCCTAGCTGTGGACGAAGGGGGCGTGGCCAGACTCAGCTGCCAGGTGAACGGGATCCCAGAGGCCAGTATCACCTGGCAGAGGGACCGCCGCCCGCTGAGCACAGATGATCGCAGGTGAGTTTCCAAATGTTGGTGTAACGTGACCATCAGAGAAACCGCCTCTGCTTTGTTAGTGTTCAGGTGTTACTCAGCAGGTAATGTGTTATTGATGGGCACTTTGTTATGTGCAGGTATACGCTGCTGCCTAACGGTGTGCTGCAGATCACTGGTGTTCAACGCTCTGACGGCGGCTTGTTCCGCTGCGTTGCTTCAAACATTGCAAACACACGCTACAGCCACGAAGCCCAGCTGACTGTCACTGGTAAGAATGAAACTGGAGGGCAGAGAGACCCGATCTGACAGACCTGACCGGGCAGAGAGACCCGATCTGACAGACCTGACCGAGGGCAGAGAGACCCGATCTGACAGACCTGACCGGGCAGAGAAACCCGATCTGACAGACCTGACCTAGGGCAGAGAGACCTGATCTGACAGACCTGACCGAGGGCAGAAAGACCCGATCTGACAGACCTGACCTAGGGCAGAGAGACCCGATCTGACAGACCTGACCGAGGGCAGAAAGACCCGATCTGACAGACCTGACTGAGGGCAGAGAGACCCGACCTGACAGACCTGACCTAGGGCAGAGAGACCCGAGCTGACAGACCTGACCGAGGGCAGAGAGACCCGACCTGACAGACCTGACCTAGGGCAGAGAGACCCGATCTGACAGACCTGACCTAGGGCAGAAAGACCCGATCTGACAGACCTGACTGAGGGCAGAGAGACCCGATCTGACAGACCTGACCGAGGGCAGAGAGACCCGACCTGACAGACCTGACCGAGGGCAGAGAGACCCGATCTGACAGACCTGACTGAGGGCAGAGAGACCCGATCTGACAGACCTGACTGAGGGCAGAGAGACCCGATCTGACAGACCTGACCTAGGGCAGAGAGACCCGATCTGACAGACCTGACCTAGGGCAGAGAGACCCGATCTGACAGACCTGACCGAGGGCAGAGAGACCCGACCTGACAGACCTGACTGAGGGCAGAAAGACCCGATCTGACAGACCTGACTGAGGGCAGAGAGACCCGATCTGACAGACCTGACCGAGGGCAGAGAGACCCGACCTGACAGACCTGACCGAGGGCAGAGAGACCCGACCTGACAGACCTGACTGAGGGCAGAGAGACCCGATCTGACAGACCTGACTGAGGGCAGAGAGACCCGATCTGACAGACCTGACCGAGGGCAGAGAGACCCGACCTGACAGACCTGACCGAGGGCAGAGAGACCCGATCTGACAGACCTGACTGAGGGCAGAGAGACCCGATCTGACAGACCTGACTGAGGGCAGAGAGACCCGATCTGACAGACCTGACCTAGGGCAGAGAGACCCGATCTGACAGACCTGACCGAGGGCAGAAAGACCCGATCTGACAGACCTGACCTAGGGCAGAAAGACCGGACCTGACAGACCTGACCGAGGGCAGAAAGACCCGATCTGACAGACCTGACCTAGGGCAGAGAGACCCGATCTGACAGACCTGACCTAGGGCAGAGAGACCCGATCTGACAGACCTGACTGAGGGCAGAGAGACCCGACCTGACAGACCTGACCGAGGGCAGAAAGACCCGATCTGACAGACCTGACCTAGGGCAGAGAGACCCGATCTGACAGACCTGACCGAGGGCAGAAAGACCCGATCTGACAGACCTGACCTAGGGCAGAGAGACCCGATCTGACAGACCTGACCTAGGGCAGAGAGACCCGATCTGACAGACCTGACTGAGGGCAGAAAGACCCGATCTGACAGACCTGACCGAGGGCAGAAAGACCCGACCTGACAGACCTGACCTAGGGCAGAGAGACCCGAGCTGACAGACCTGACCGAGGGCAGAAAGACCCGATCTGACAGACCTGACCTAGGGCAGAGAGACCCGATCTGACAGACCTGACCTAGGGCAGAGAGACCCGATCTGACAGACCTGACTGAGGGCAGAGAGACCCGACCTGACAGACCTGACCGAGGGCAGAAAGACCCGATCTGACAGACCTGACCTAGGGCAGAGAGACCCGATCTGACAGACCTGACTTAAGGCAGAGAGACCCGATCTGACAGACCTGACCGAGGGCAGAGAGACCCGATCTGACAGACCTGACCGAGGGCAGAAAGACCCGATCTGACAGACCTGACTTAAGGCAGAGAGACCCGATCTGACAGACCTGACTTAAGGCAGAGAGACCCGATCTGACAGACCTGACCGAGGGCAGAGAGACCCGATCTGACAGACCTGACCGAGGGCAGAAAGACCCGATCTGACAGACCTGACTTAAGGCAGAGAGACCCGATCTGACAGACCTGACCTAGGGCAGAGAGACCCGATCTGACAGACCTGACTTAAGGCAGAGAGACCCGATCTGACAGACCTGACCGAGGGCAGAAAGACCCGATCTGACAGACCTGACCTAGGGCAGAGAGACCCGATCTGACAGACCTGACTGAGGGCAGAGAGACCCGACCTGACAGACCTGACCGAGGGCAGAAAGACCCGATCTGACAGACCTGACCGAGGGCAGAAAGACCCGATCTGACAGACCTGACTTAAGGCAGAGAGACCCGATCTGACAGACCTGACCGAGGGCAGAGAGACCCGATCTGACAGACCTGACCGAGGGCAGAAAGACCCGATCTGACAGACCTGACTGAGGGCAGAGAGACCCGACCTGACAGACCTGACCGAGGGCAGAGAGACCCGATCTGACAGACCTGACCGAGGGCAGAGAGACCCGATCTGACAGACCTGACCGAAGGCAGAAAGACCCGATCTGACAGACCTGACCGAGGGCAGAAAGACCCGATCTGACAGACCTGACCGAGGGCAGAAAGACCCGATCTGACAGACCTGACTGAGGGCAGAGAGACCCGACCTGACAGACCTGACTGAGGGCAGAGAGACCCGATCTGACAGACCTGACCGAAGGCAGAAAGACCCGATCTGACAGACCTGACCGAGGGCAGAAAGACCCGATCTGACAGACCTGACCGAGGGCAGAGAGACCCGATCTGACAGACCTGACCGAGGGCAGAGAGACCCGATCTGACAGACCTGACCTAGGGCAGAGAGACCCGATCTGACAGACCTGACCTAGGGCAGAGAGACCCGATCTGACAGACCTGACCTAGGGCAGAGAGACCCGATCTGACAGACCTGACCTAGGGCAGAAAGACCCGATCTGACAGACCTGACCTAGGGCAGAGAGACCCGACCTGTCAGACCTGACCGAGGGCAGAGAGACCCGATCTGACAGACCTGACCTAGGGCAGAGAGACCCGATCTGACAGACCTGACCTAGGGCAGAAAGACCCGATCTGACAGACCTGACCTAGGGCAGAAAGACCCGATCTGACAGACCTGACCGAGGGCAGAAAGACCCGATCTGACAGACCTGAGCTAGGGCAGAGAGACCCGATCTGACAGACCTGACTGAGGGCAGAAAGACCCGATCTGACAGACCTGACCGAGGACAGAGAGACCCGACCTGACAGACCTGACCTAGGGCAGAAAGACCCGATCTGACAGACCCGAACTGACAGACCTGACCTAGGGCAGAGAGACCCGATCTGACAGACCTGAGCTAGGGCAGAGAGACCCGATCTGACAGACCTGACTGAGGGCAGAAAGACCGGACCTGACAGACCTGACCGAGGGCAGAAAGACCCGATCTGACAGACCTGACCTAGGGCAGAAAGACCCGATCTGACAGACCCGAACTGACAGACCTGACCTAGGGCAGAGAGACCCGATCTGACAGACCTGACCTAGGGCAGAGAGACCCGATCTGACAGACCTGACCTAGGGCAGAGAGACCCGACCTGACAGACCTGACCTAGGGCAGAGAGACCCGATCTGACAGACCTGACCGAGGGCAGAGAGACCCGATCTGACAGACCTGACCTAGGGCAGAGAGACCCGATCTGACAGACCTGACCTAGGGCAGAGAGACCCGATCTGACAGACCTGACCTAGGGCAGAGAGACCCGATCTGACAGACCTGACCTAGGGCAGAGAGACCGGACCTGACAGACCTGACTGAGGGCAGAGAGACCCGAACTGACAGACCTGACCTAGGGCAGAGAGACCCGACCTGACAGACCTGACCGAGGGCAGAGAGACCCGATCTGACAGACCTGACCTAGGGCAGAGAGACCGGACCTGACAGACCTGACCGAGGGCAGAAAGACCCGACCTGACAGACCTGACCGAGGGCAGAAAGACCCGATCTGACAGACCTGACCTAGGGCAGAAATGCCGGTTCCAACAGACCGAACTGAGGGCTTCACTTGTCTGAATCTTGTTATTGATGAGGTTTTGATCTTGGTCCAGTTGCAGGATCCAAGATCTATAAAGAACCCGTCATCCTGTCCGGTCCCCAGAACCTCACCATCAACGTCCACCAGACTGCCATCTTGGAATGCATCGCCACAGGAAACCCCCGCCCCATCGTGTCCTGGAGTCGCCTTGGTAACGACCACCTGTACTGATCACCTGTACTGATCACCTGTACTGATCACCTGTACTGATCACCTGTACTGATCACCTGTACTGATCACCTGTATTGACCACCTGTACTGACCACCTGTACTGACCACCTGTACTGATCACCTGTACTGATCACCTGTATTGATCACCCGTACTGATCACCCGTACTGATCACCTGTACTGATCACCTGTATTGATCACCAGTACTGACCACCTGTACTGACCACCTGTACTGATCACCTGTACTGATCACCTGTACTGATCACCTGTACTGATCACCTGTATTGATCACCTGTACTGACCACCTGTACTGATCACCTGTACTGATCACCTGTATTGATCACCAGTACTGACCACCTGTACTGACCACCTGTACTGATCACCTGTATTGATCCCCACAGACGGCCGGTCCATCGGGGTGGAGGGGGTTCAGGTTCTGGGAACGGGGAACCTGATGATCTCGGATGCGACTCTGCAGCATTCAGGAGTTTATGTTTGTTCGGCCAACAGACCCGGGAGCAGGTCCAGAAGAACAGCGCTCGGGCGGCTCGTGGTGCAAGGTAAACAACAACCGAGCGGAGGATCTGTTCTGTGTTTCTCTGCAAATGTTCGGGTCCGATTTTAGAATCTTCTGAGACCCGGTTTGGTTTCCACCACAGAATCATCAGGCCGGTGTTAGCCTCAGTGGGTGGAGGTAGTTTGGACCTGTCAAGGACAATCTATCTCCACAGAATTCAAAGTTCTGTCGTCCTGCAGCCCCTCGTCTGAACAGAACCAGACCGAGTTCAGAACAGAACCAACCTGAGCCCACTTGCTTAATGTTGAACCTGGACTGGACCTGACACTGGTTCTGTTTTTAAACATGGAGGTCAGAGGAACTCCTCCCCCTGACCCTGCTGGAGGAAGTTCTGAACCAGGTGGTCAGAGAAAACTGGTTCTGGTTCAGAACCAGAACCCGACTCCTCTTCCTCCTCCAGATGATAGTGAGGAGCCACTTATTGATCCAGCATCTCTCAGCCTGATCATTCTGATCTGTTGGTGGGTGCGTTTGTTTCGATCGCGTGGCACGCTCAGCTGCTGCTGCTCTCTCAGGGGGGAGGGGTCAGAGGTCAAACAGGCTCAGACACTGTGTGTGTGTCTCATTAGAATATGGATTAGCATGACAAGAGTCCCACTTCACAATGAGGACTTTATTCTCTCTGAAACTCCGTCTGTCACCAGCACCTTCATCAGTCTCTGCCCCCCCCTTACTCACAGTGATAAATGGCCCCCCCCCCCCCCGCGCTTTGACTTCTGACTCCCCGTCCGCTCCTTCTTTGCATTTAGAGTGGAAGGGGCGGGGCTTCGGGAGGTCGTGTGAGGTGTGTGTGCGGGTCCCTCTGTTGCTGTGGAGACGGGGAGGGTGGAGGCGAGACAGCACCTGTCTGTCTCTGTGGGGGTGGGGGTCAGAGGTCAAAGTGGAGTTTAAACACAAACACAAAGAAGTTCAAGTTCACATGAAGTTCTCACACTGACGATCCGTCTCAGTGAAACAAAGTGATGACATCACTGCGGCGCCACAGTAGCCTGAAGTCTTCTTCTCTAGCTTTTCCTTCTTCTTCTGTATTTCAAGTGTCATCAGGAAGCAGCTCTGAACACCAATAAACATAAATATTCATCTTAAGACTAAATATTGAACAAAGATTTAATCAGAATTCATCACAGAACAAACAGAACTCGGTCCAGAACTTCCTGCCGACTGAAGATGTTACAGAGAAGGAGTTTTTTGACTTTCAGGCTCCATGAAGCGGCTCCCAGCTGGTTATCATCTGATAGATCAGGCCAGAACCGAATCAGAGAGGTGGAACAGAACAGAGCTCGCTCTGAATGACCCAGTAAACCAGTTCTGTTGGTACACTGATCCGTGCCACCAGGCTCCTCCTCTGTTATCATTAAATAAATGAGTTCAACAGTTGAACTGAAGTTTTCAGCTGCAAACTGAAGGAAAACTGAAATATTTCCTGCTGGAGGTGGAACTTTGGATGATTGACAGCTCTGTCTTCACCTCTGAGCTGCTTGGGTCACATGATAAAACTAAACTGTTCTCCTCCTTAAAAACACTGGCAGATTCTGTCCGTCAGTCTGAGCTGAGCTGAGCTTTCATATTAAAAAACATGAAGTGTTCAGGGTCTCAGGCAGCGTGGGAACTTTCAGTTTGCTTTTCTGTCCTCATCAGATGTGTGTTTGCTGCCCCCTGCTGGGTGAAACATGGAACTACAGCAGCCGAAACGTGATCATCTACCCTAAAGAACAAAGGCAATAAAGTGTGTTTTGAATATTCTAAAGTTAGCTTCAGTGATCAGCAGGATGATCACAGCTTCCCCAGAGACACTGACGTCTCAGAGGAAGCTGTGACATCATCAGTGATGATGATGATGAGATTAGGAGGAAGTGACAGAAGCAGCTGAAAGCTCTGCAGTCACACCTTCTACCTTTTACACCTGGCGTCCCAAACATTCCAGGACGGGCCTCTGATGTTTCTCTGTTAGATACAGAAGGAGTTTGGTGCTGATGCACAGGTGTGTCCTGGGTGACTCTCAGGTAAAGATGAGCCTGGATCTCTGATAATCCCCAGGCGCTCCTCGGTTCCTTCATTTAAACATTAAACCACGTTCAGATGAAGCTGTCTCAGGTCCTGGTACCATCCCAGCTGGTCCTTGGTCCAAGAAGGGAGTCAGAAAATGTAAACGTCTGAAGAGGTCGTGGCCAGTCGCACACTGAGCTGTCGGTTTGGTTTCAGGACGTCTGTGAAAGACTGCAGGTGAAGCTGGTTCTAAGCCTAAAGATAAAACTGCAGTCCATGACCACAGTCTCTGTGACATCATCAGTGATGATGCTAATGACATCGCGTCTGGTCTTGGATCAGCCTAAAAGAACACGTCCCCCCTCTGTTCATTGAGCTCCTCTGGCTGCCCTTAGCATCAGATCCAAGTCCCTGATGTTAGCTACAAAGAGCTTAATGGAACGGCTCCATCTACTTGAATGCTCTTGCAAAGGCTTCTGTCCCAACTGGGTCCCTCCGTTGGTCCCAGGATTGTCGTCTAGCAGCTCCTACACCACGCCTAAGACAATCCAAACTCTGTTCATGTGTCGTCCCACGATGGTGGAATGAGCTACCGAGCGCTACCAGAACAGGGGCGTCCCTGTCTATCTTCAAGAAGCTCCTGAAAACCCAGCTCTTCAGAGAGCATCTCCTATCCCAGCACTTACCTTGTACCTCCCTACCCCCTCTATCTCTGCACTTTATCTTCCTGCTCTTCCTTCTATGCCTGCACCCTATCTCTACTCTGTCCCCTCTGACAGAGTCGGACTCCTGGGTTCCTTCTATGGAGCTTATTGTTAGCTTATTGTTAGCTTATTGTTAGCTTATTGTTAGCTTATTGTTAGCTTATTATTAGCTTTTTATAAAGCTGTTATATCTTCATTTGTAAGTTGGATAAAAGGTTCTGATAAATACAGAAACATGAACATCATGGAGCTTTAAGTAATCTCTCTCCGAGAGTTCAGGTCCTGTTTTCACTCCAATGCGACTCAAACATCTTTAAACCCAGCAGCTTATGGCTTAGTTCTTATGGTTCTGCTGAGGTCCTCAGCGCCTCCCACAGGTGGGAAAGAGTGGAGCTGACAGTAAGAATATTCCAGCTGTTTCCTCTGCTCCGCAGCTCCCCCAGAGTTCGTGCAGTGGCCGCAGTCCGTCTCCAGACCAGCGGGGGGCAGCGCCGTGTTCAGCTGCACCGCCTCCGGCGTCCCTGAGCCACACCTCATCTGGCTGAAGAACGGCAAACTGCTGAGTCCCAGCAGCAACGTCAAGCTGACCAACGGAAACACGTAAGAGTGTCACACAGCACCGGTGTGAAGGTCCGCATTAGGTTCTGTAGAAACTGAACACCTTATTCTCCCCCCAGGACGCTCGCCATCACACGCATCACGCCCGAGGACGAGGCCATCTATCAGTGCATCGCAGAGAACAGCGCCGGCACCAACCAGGCCAGCGCGCGCCTCGCCATCAGCCAAGGACCCGAGCTGCCCGAGGCGCCCACGGGCCTCCGGGCCGCGGCGCTGAGCCAGAGCAGCCTGCGGCTCACCTGGGACCAGCCGGAGGAGTGGCTCAGCCAGCAGGTCATTGGATACGTGCTGCACATCAGGCGGCTGGGAGGTAGGGAGGAGCTCACCTGAAGACGGAGCTGTTCACCTCTGATTGGCTGGAGGCTGGTTGGTGTTTGTTGTTGTCTCACCTGTGTTCTGCTTCCCGTGGCGTCCTCAGAGCCGGATGGCGCCGAGCTGCAGGAGGCCGTCGATAAGAACACCTTCAAACACGACTTCAACAACCTGGAAGCTGCCACCACCTACTCCGTGTACCTGAAGGCCTACTCTGCGCTGGGGGGCAGCCAGCGGTCCGACAGCGTCGCCGCCACCACGCTGGGGGGCGGTATGTCACCTGAGGACGTAGATCAAAAGACGGCGTCTCCGAGTTTAAAAAGGCTTGGTCCCTAACCGCAGTCTCTGTCCCACAGTTCCTGCTCCTCCCACCTTCTTCACCAAAGTCCTGAACCAGACGGCCATGCAGGTGTACTGGGAGCTGCCCGGTAAACCCGGGAAGCTGGAGGGCTTCAGGCTGGAGTACCACGGGGTCTCCAACCCAGACTTCCAGGGGCAGGAGATCCTCCCGGCACACATCAACACTCACACCATCTCCCACCTGGGTGAGTGCGAGCGTTACGTGAATCCGACTGTGGGAGTGTCACCGCACCTGGTGACGTCTCATTCTGACCTCATAAAGGTAAACAGGAAGTGTTTGTTTCCTCCTGCAGAGCCTGCGGCGGTTTACGACATCCAGCTGGTGGCGTTCAACGGGAATGGAGACGGTCCGCCCACCCGCCGCCTGGTGTCGCTGTCAGAGGGCGGAGACGCCGCTGCAGGTAGGGCTGGTCTGTGACCAGTTTAACCAGTTTAACCAGGCTAACCAGTTTAACCAATTTAACCAGGCTAACCAGTTTAACCAGTTTAACCAGTTTAACCAGTTTAACCAGTTTAACCAGGTTAACCAGGTTAACCAGTTTAACCTGTTTAACCAGTCTAACCAGTTTAATCCGTTTAATCAGGTTAACCAGGTCAACCTGTTTAACCTGCTGTTTGGCTCTCAGCTGGTCTGTGGCACCAATTCAACCAGTTTAACCTGTTTACCTCATTTAACCTGTTTAGCCCGTTTAACCAGTTTAGCAAGTTTAGCAAGTTTACCCAGTTTAACCAGTTTTACCACTTTAACCAGTTTAACCAGTTTAACCAGGTTAACCAGGCTAACCAGTTTAACCAATTTAACCAGGCTAACCAGGCTAACCAGTTTAACCAGTTTAACCAGTTTAACCAGTTTAACCAGGTTAACCAGGTTAACCAGTTTAACCTGTTTAACCAGTCTAACCAGTTTAATCCGTTTAATCAGGTTAACCAGGTCAACCTGTTTAACCTGCTGTTTGGCTCTCAGCTGGTCTGTGGCACCAATTCAACCAGTTTAACCTGTTTACCTCATTTAACCTGTTTAGCCCGTTTAACCAGTTTAGCAAGTTTAACAAGTTTACCCAGTTTAACCAGTTTAGCCCGTTTAACCAGTTTACCCAGTTTAACCAGCTTAACCAGTTCAGCCAGTTTAACCTGCTGCTTGTCTCCCAGCTGGTCGGCGCTGTAACTGCGACCCGTCGGACGGCTCCACCTCCACTCTGCTGGTCGGCGTCCACAGCGGCCTCGCCTGCATCCTCTGCTGCCTGCTCTTCTTCCTGCTGGGCTACAGACGCAGGTGAGACGCCATCATCATCCTCACCTTTCTGAGCTTCATCCCTACAGAACCCCCACCTTCATCATCCTCTCTGTGCTCAGTGTTTTCTGCAGGAAGGCAGCCAGCTGGGAGGCTCCGCCCACCCACCATGGCGTCAGAGGTCCTAAAGGTGGCACACCTGAGAGCATTGAGCTGAGCCAGGTAACTGACGGCGCCGCCCTCCTCAGAACTCGCTGTCATGGCAGGTGTTCACACACGTTTCCTCTGCTCCACCCACAGAGATGTGACTCCGCCTCTCCTCCAGTGATGGTCACGGTGGAGCCGGTGGAGCCGGGCACCGGATAAACCCCACCTGCCTCCTAACCCCCCCCAGCCCACGGTCGCCTCCTCGCCTCCTGACCGCCTCACAGCCTGAAACACAGCGGCGTGCGTCTCAGGCAGAGCGCCGCAGCATCTGATTCCTCTGAGGACCAATTCATGATATTCATGATCTTTTGTCCCAACTGAAACCAAAGCTGACTCCACCTTTCACTCCCCGTGTCAGAATGGTCACATGACCCCGCCCGTCCTATCAGGTAACCTCTGATCAGAGGTTCTCTGAGGATCCATCTTGGTTCTGTTAGCTACCTGAACAGGTGAACCTGGTGATCCTCTGAGGCAGAAATGACTCCTCTGGTCAGCAGGTGGCAGCAGAGGCTCTGCTGCTCACTTCAGGTCAGGATTTACAGGAAGGCAACCGTCAACTGGATCCTCCCCTCCTTTCCTCCTTCCTTTCCTCCTTTCCTCCTTCCTTTCCTCCCCTCCCTCCTTTCCTCCTTCCTTTCCTCCCTCCTTTCCTCCTTCCTTTCCTCCTTTCCTCCCCTCCTTCCTTTCCTCCTTTCCTCCTTCCTTTCCTCCTTTCCTCCCTCCTCTGACTCCTTCCTTTCCTCCTTTCCTCCTTCCTTTCCTCCTTTCCTCCTCCCCTCCTTCCTTTCCTTCCTCCTTTCCTCCTTCCTTTCCTCCCTCCTTTCCTCCCTCCTCTGACTCCTTCCTTTCCTCCTTTCTTCCTTCCTTTCCTCCTTTCCTCCCTCCTTTCCTCCCTCCTTCCTCCCTCCTCTGACTCCTTCACCAAACTCTTTACCTCCAAAGAGAGCTACCTCAGGCTGGACGCCATTCGCCTGACTCCCAGGCGACCGTCAGCCTCCTGCTGCTGGTCAAGCTAACCTACCTCAAAACCAAAAGCTCCTCTGGGGCCAACCCACCATTTCTTCCATCTTGTTTTTACCGCCACTGATGTCCGACCGTCTGACCTCCCTTCAGCTGTCGCTGAACTTCTCTCAACTCCAATAGCTTTCTATGGTGCTGCTTCAGGGGCTCAAAAACCAGATTCAGGATCTAAATTAGGTTTCTAAGTGTATTCTTTCAGCTTCCACCACACAGAAACTGAGTCAGGCCTGCAGATGGGAGCCGGCACAACGTTTCACTCGTCTTCCTTGTTGGTGGTTTTTAGACTGAAAGGTCTTAGAAACTGCAACAGAATCCATCAGCAGAGCAACGGTCCGACCACCTCCCATAGATCAGTCCTGGGCTTCACCTTCGTGTCCTTCCAGGAAAATGTTGGCCTCCAGTCATGAGTTACAGAAAGAAAGCAGAAGATTCACTCTTCTGAGCAGAAACCGCCTCTGCAGACCAGCTCAGAAAAGATCTGAATTTATTCCTTTATTAAGTGCTTCTAAAAGCAATAAAACTGGTAAAAATAAGTGTAGAAATAATTGAACTTCTGCAGAAAGTTTTATTTAGACAACATCACAGCTTCAAGCTCCAAAAACCTGCTCGAGGTTTGGTATTTAAAAAAATCCCCCCCCCCCCAGGGCCCGGTGGTTCTGAACATTTGGGCTCCTGAAGCACACTGAGGAAAGCTGAGGAATTAAGATGGAAGAAGCTCCTCTGCTCGTCGTCATGGAAACGGATCTGATGCAGAAGTCAGCTGAGTCAGTTCGGACATTTTGGCGTCTCCGTGCGGGACGGCCGGCCCCTTCCTGTCCTTTTCTTATGTTTTTATGGTGCAGCCATGTTTTATCTCACCGCTTCCACCCTATCTGTGAGTGAACCTGCAGCTGAACGGTTCACAGCAGCTTCCTGTACAGTTTCAGACAAACAAGCTGAAAAACCTCCAAAGAAAACGTTTGTTTTCACTCTGCTTCCTGTTCAGAGTCGAAGAACAAACAAACCAAAAGAAGTTCTCGCTGTCATGTCTTATATTTCCGATGTAGCCTTTGGGAAATGGAGGAGAATATATATTTTCTTATAGTGTAGCATGAGTCCGGCTGAGTTTAAATGAGATAATAATGAACCAAATAATGAACGGTGGAAACATGTTGACCAAAAGCTCCGTAACGATTCCTTCGCTTTACCTCAGATGTTCGTATGTAGAGCCACAGAGAGAGTGGTTGGAAGCTTCCGTCTCCGAGCGACCTGCCGACCCCCCCTGAGGACCCCCCCGAGGACCCCCCCGAGGACCCCCCCCGTAATAACACCTGTAATAACACCTGTAATAACACCTGTGCCTTCGACCCCCGTCACCCTCGGACAGTTTCTGACTTCACACATTTATTTTTCTCTGTTACTCACCGAGTCTCACCGTGTCCCACCGCGTCCCACCGTGTCCCACCGAGTCTCACCGCGTCCCACCGAGTCTCACCGCGTCCTGTCGAGTCCCACCGAGTCCCACCGAGTCCCACCGAGTCCCACCGCGTCCCACCGAGTCTCACCGCGTCCCACCGAGTCTCACCGCGTCCTGTCGAGTCCCACCGAGTCCCACCGAGTCTCACCGAGTCCCACCGCGTCCCACCGTGTCCCACCGCGTCCCACCGCGTCCCACCGTGTCCCACCGCGTCCCACCGCGTCCCACCGTGTCCCACCGCGTCCCACCGCGTCCCACCGTGTCCCACCGCGTCCCACCGCGTCCCACCGTGTCCCACCGAGTCCCACCGCGTCCCACCGCGTCCCACCGCGTCCCACCGCGTCCCACCGCGTCCCACCGCGTCCCACCGAGTCTCACCGCGTCCCACCGCGTCCCACCGAGTCCCACCGAGTCTCACCGCGTCCCACCGTGTCCCACCGTGTCCCACCGCGTCCCACCGCGTCCCACCGAGTCTCACCGCGTCCCACCGCGTCCCACCGAGTCTCACCGCGTCCCACCGAGTCTCACCGCGTCCTGTCGAGTCCCACCGAGTCTCACCGCGTCCCACCGCGTCCCACCGCGTCCCACCGCGTCCCACCGAGTCTCACCGCGTCCTGTCGAGTCCAACCGAGTCCCACCGAGTCCCACCGAGTCCCACCGAGTCCCGTTAAGTCCCACCGCGTCCCACCGCGTCCCACCAAGTCCAACCGAGTCCCACCGAGTCCCACCGAGTCCCGTTAAGTCCCACCGCGTCCCACCAAGTCCCACCGAGTCCCACCGACTCCCGTTAAGTCCCACCGCGTCCCACCGAGTCCCGTTAAGTCCCACCGCGTCCCACCAAGTCCCACCGAGTCCCACCGAGTCCCGTTAAGTCCCACCGCGTCCCACCGCGTCCCACCAAGTCCCACCGAGTCCCACCGAGTCTCACCGCGTCCTGTTGAGTCCCGTCAGACCCGTCGAGTCTCCTTAACTCAGGTCTGGTCTCACTGAGCATCGCACTGCTTCAGGTCTGAAGCTACAGCCATTTTGTCTGTTTTAGAGTCCTGTCCGACTTCTTTGGACTTGAATCCCCCCCCTACCTCCTCGCTGTCCTCAGGGCTGCAGGTCCGGTCCGGTCCGGTCCGTTCGGAGCTCCTAGTTGCCTTCATCTCAGCTCTGATGCGAGCTGAGCGTTTGTAAAAGTCTCAACCAGAACAAAGTGTTTTATTATTGATGATTTTGGCTGTTCTTTTTCCAGAGCTTTCTTCACTTTGTTCTGGTGTCGAAGAGAAAATTCTTCTCATATTGTAATTCCTAACATTTGATCCCCTCCCTGCTTTTATATGGTTTGACTCTTTCTGATTCTTTTTGCTGGTAGTTGAATGATGAGAAAATGTTTTTGTAGAATTGAGAAAAGTTGTTTTCAGCTGAGGTTAGAACCTGATTAAACTCAGACGTGATGGACAGCAGCCATATTTAGCAATAAGCCGTGCGTGAGATGTCCGAGCTACAGAGCTTCAGTGTTACTTTACGAGAATTATTTTTAAAGCTGTTTGAATTCAAACTACCTCAGCTGTCCACGCTCTGTAGAAACTAAAACTAAGATGTAGAGTTTGTAGTGATTGAAGGCTAGAACCAATGAGAAAAGTGATGCTTTAATGTTTCTGATTTCTTTTCTCTCAAAGCGTTTTATATTCATTAATGTGTTCTAAAACTAAAAGCACCCCAAAGCTTTAAAGTGCTGTTTAAACCCGACAGAACAAAAGCAGATTTAAGCTTTTTGAACCGCTCTGAAAGTATCAGATTCATCCTTGTTTGTTTAAATGTGATTCTGAGTATCTGTCTGCCTTTTTCCCCACTGTTTAGACACTTGAAACCAAATAAAATTGAAGTAGGAAACTGTGTGCAGTGCTTCTTCCCTGTAACTGAAACACAGAGACTCAGTTTGTGTCAGAATCATCAGTGAAGTGAAGTCCTGAGGATCAGATAACATGGAGTGAGGTCACTGAGTCACTTCAGGTCGTAATTTTCTGAGCAGAAGAAGAGTCGTGAGCGCTCCGGCCCGGTAAAAACCCACCTTACAACATGTTTTAAATACATTTTTAATGAGCAGGAAGCTGTATGAACTGCATAAAGACTGTAAACCAATAGGATGTTGAGGCTGAGCACAACCAAAACGTATGGGTGAAGTCGGCAGGAGCATTTGTATCCGTGTTAGATGTATTTTATATATATCTTGCTGTATTTTAGCAAGTCTGCTTTGGAGTAGTGGATGTGATGTAAGATCTGAAACTGTGTTATTCTTAATCTGGCACATGAAGAGCTGCCATTCACCCTTAGGAAAGCGCTGTCCTCTCCCAGCTCATCCACCCAAGCTGCCTTGATCTTTGCAAGAGTTGTATTTTTAAAAGAAGATATAGTTATTGATTCTTGAAATAAGTCCTTTAGAGCTGAAGTTAGTTTCTGACAGATCATCAGGACCAGAAGGTGATGGTAAATATGGAAAGTTGGGGTCATGATGTTGAAGGAAGTGGCAGAACGAGAGAGGCTGAGTCATCAAAGCATTCAAAAATACTGTTTGTATTCATATCTTTAAATCTGTAAATGTCTTGTCTTTGCCAGAGAGTAAATCCGGAGTCTAGCTGGAAGGAAAAGATGATTATTGTGTATGTGACTTATAAGGAGAAGATTATTGAACCCGAAGCTGTGGTTGAAACCATATATTTAGGGTAGAGATGGGAAGGCTGGAGGTGCCCAGGGCTCTGAGAGCGGTCGAAATGGTCCGGTCCATATCAGGAGTGTGGAGCCAGAGCAGGATTTTTTGAACGTTTGAGGCCCAATAATAACAGCTGGGGTCAGGCCTGTGGGGTCAGGCCTCTGGGGTCAGGCCTCTGGGGTCAGGCCTCTGGGGTCAGGCCTCTGGGGTCAGGCCTCTGCAGCAGTTCCAGCCGTTTATTCCCCTCCAATATAAATGAAGTGACCTTATCAATAGATTTGAAGAAAGATTTAGGGAGAGAAAGGGGAATACACTGAAACAGGTAAGGGAGCACATTCCTTTCCAAACAGTTCACTGCTGAAGATGAAGTGTTTGACTCGACTTTCTCAAATAGCAGACAGAAGTTTTCCTGGTAAAGCTCCTGTTAATGATGTTAATGCCCAGATATCTCAAGCCATTTCCAGACATCTGGAACAGCAGAGCATTGTTCTGTTTGAAGAGCCATGAACAGGATAACATTCACTTTACAACATTTTTATGATGGTTCTCCTTCCTGTGTTTTTCCATTTAATTTTAAAGCCTTTAACTGTTCACAATCTTTCATTTCTCAGGTTTTATTATCAGGAAATTTATAAGAAACATCTGTTCTTCAGCAGCTGTTAAAGTCTTTATAGAAACTATTTGTAGAACAAAAACTGAGACAAAACACAGAAGCAGTGTGTGGAAAACTAAGTGAACCCTCACTAAGAGGAACTAAGAGCAGCAGCCAGGAGCTGCTGATCAATGCTCTGATTAACTGATCAATGCTCTGATTCACTGATCAATGCTCTGATTAACTGATCAATGCTCTGATTAACTGATCAATGCTCTGATTAACTGATCAATGCTCTGATTAACTGATCAATGCTCTGATTAACTGATCAATGCTCTGATTAACTGATCAATGCTCTGATTAACTGATCCTCAGTCAGTGTGAGCAGCTCTATAAAAGCAGAAGTTCTGTCAGTTTAACACGATGCCAAGGAGGAAAGACACCAGCAATGATCTCAGAGAAGCAGCTGCTGCTGCCCATCAGTCTGGGAAGGGTTATAAGGCCATTTCCAGACTATCTGGAGTCCATCATTCTACAGAGAGAAAGATTATTCACAAGTGGAAAACATTCAGGACAGCTGTCAATCTTCCCAGGAGTGGACGTCCCAGCAAGTTCACCCCAAGGTGAAGAAGCCCAGAGCTACATCTCAGACTCTACAGGCCTCAGTTAGCATGCTAAAGGTTAAAGGTCACCCCAAGGTGAAGAAGCCCAGAGCTACATCTCAGACTCTACAGGCCTCAGTTAGCATGCTAAAGGTTAAAGGTCACCCCAAGGTGAAGAAGCCCAGAGCTACATCTCAGACTCTACAGGCCTCAGTTAGCATGTTAAAGGTTAAAGGTCACCCCAAGGTGAAAAAGCCCAGAGCTACATCTCAGACTCTCCAGGCCTCAGTTAGCATGTTAAAGGTTAAAGGTCACCCCAAGGTGAAGAAGCCCAGAGCTACATCTCAGACTCTACAGGCCTCAGTTAGCATGTTAAAGGTTAAAGGTCACCCCAAGGTGAAGAAGCCCAGAGCTACATCTCAGACTCTACAGGCCTCAGTTAGCATGTTAAAGGTTAAAGGTCACCCCAAGGTGAAGAAGCCCAGAGCTACATCTCAGACTCTACAGGCCTCAGTTAGCATGCTAAAGGTTAAAGGTCACCCCAAGGTGAAGAAGCCCAGAGCTACATCTCAGACTCTACAGGCTTCAGTTAGCATGTTAAAGGTTAAAGGTCACCCCAAGGTGAAGAAGCCCAGAGCTACATCTCAGACTCTACAGGCCTCAGTTAGCATGTTAAAGGTTAAAGTTCACCCCAAGGTGAAGAAGCCCAGAGCTACATCTCAGACTCTACAGGCCTCAGTTAGCATGCTAAAGGTCAAAGGTCACCCCAAGGTGAAGAAGCCCAGAGCTACATCTCAGACTCTACAGGCCTCAGTTAGCATGTTAAAGGTTAAAGTTCACCCCAAGGTGAAGAAGCCCAGAGCTACATCTCAGACTCTACAGGCCTCAGTTAGCATGCTAAAGGTCAAAGGTCACCCCAAGGTGAAGAAGCCCAGAGCTACATCTCAGACTCTACAGGCCTCAGTTAGCATGCTAAAGGTTAAAGGTCACCCCAAGGTGAAAAAGCCCAGAGCTACATCTCAGACTCTACAGGCCTCAGTTAGCATGCTAAAGGTTAAAGGTCACCCCAAGGTGAAGAAGCCCAGAGCTACATCTCAGACTCTACAGGCCTCAGTTAGCATGTTAAAGGTTAAAGGTCACCCCAAGGTGAAGAAGCCCAGAGCTACATCTCAGACTCTACAGGCCCCAGTTAGCATGCTAAAGGTTAAAGGTCACCCCAAGGTGAAGAAGCCCAGAGCTACATCTCAGACTCTACAGGCCTCAGTTAGCATGCTAAAGGTTAAAGGTCACCCCAAGGTGAAGAAGCCCAGAGCTACATCTCAGACTCTACAGGCCTCAGTTAGCATGTTAAAGGTTAAAGGTCACCCCAAGGTGAAAAAGCCCAGAGCTACATCTCAGACTCTACAGGCCTCAGTTAGCATGCTAAAGGTTAAAGGTCACCCCAAGGTGAAAAAGCCCAAAGCTACATCTCAGACTCTACAGGCCTCAGTTAGCATGTTAAAGGTTAAAGGTCACCCCAAGGTGAAGAAGCCCAGAGCTACATCTCAGACTCTACAGGCCTCAGTTAGCATGCTAAAGGTTAAAGGTCACCCCAAGGTGAAAAAGCCCAGAGCTACATCGCAGACTCTACAGGCCTCAGTTAGCATGTTAAAGGTTAAAGGTCACCCCAAGGTGAAAAAGCCCAGAGCTACATCTCAGACTCTACAGGCCTCAGTTAGCATGATAAAGGTTAAAGGTCACCCCAAGGTGAAGAAGCCCAGAGCTACATCTCAGACTCTACAGGCCTCAGTTAGCATGTTAAAGGTTAAAGGTCACCCCAAGGTGAAAAAGCCCAGAGCTACATCTCAGACTCTACAGGCCTCAGTTAGCATGCTAAAGGTCAAAGGTCATGACAGCACAGTTAGAAAAAGACTGAACAAGGATGGCTTGTTTGGAAGGGCTGCAGGAGAAAGCCTCTTCTCTCTAAAAAGAACATGGCAGCACAGCTCAGGTTTGCAAAGCTGCATCTGAACAAAGCTCAAGACTTCTGGAACAATGTCCTTTGGACAGACCAGAGCAAAGTGGAGATGTTTGGTCCTAATGCACAGCAGCACGTTTGGAGGAAACCAAACACAGCAGATCAGCACAAACACCTCATACCAGCTGTCAAGCACGGTGGTGGAGGGCTGATGATCTGGGCAGGTTCTGCAGCCACAGGACCTGGGCACCTTGCAGTCATTGAGTCCACCATGAACTCCTCTGGATACCAAAGTATTCTAGAGTCAGATGTGAGTCCATCTGTCCCACAGCTAAAGCTGGGCTGAAACTGGCTCATCAACAGGACAAAGATCCCAAACACAGCAGCAGATCTACAGCAGAATGTGGGAAAAAGAAAAGAATCAAGGTGTTGCAACGGTCCAGTCAGAGTCCAGACCTCAGCCTGACTGAAATGCTGTGGTGGGACCTTAAGAGAGCTGTGCAGAAACCAAAGCTGCAAACCTCAATGAGCTGAAGCAGCGCTGGAGAGAAGAGGGCCGAGTCACTGCTGCGGTGTTTTGTCTCAGTGTAATATGTGCTCATCTGAGGCTGTATTTACTGAGTTTTAACACCTGCTGAGGAACAGAAGTTTTATTTTGTTCTGATCAGTAAAACCTGAGAACTGAAGCTCTGTTTTTATCATTATGATGGTTTCATGTATTTTATAATCTTGGGGTTATATCCTATCTCACACCTTCTACATAATGAATTTGTAAGTTTTTATACTGAGTTACAAAATTAAACAGTGAAGTTTTATCTAAACAACCCAGAGGAAGAAAAACAGCCTCTTTAACTCCATCCCACTGGCAGCAGCTCAGCTTCAGCACAGCTCTCAGTCTGACTCAATAAAACAGTTGGTCTGTCAGAGGGTTAACCTAGCCTAACCCTAACCACCCCCCCACCCATGCCCTGATCCTAATTATAGTTGAGTGAAAGCAAAGTAAAGGGGGTGCCTAAACTACATTGAGTTGGAAATTAAAACAAGCCAAAGGACAAAAGACAAGCGAAAGGAAAGAGGAGTAACACAGGGGAGCAAACAGGGGCCTGAAGAAGACAAAACAACAGTCGAAACGTTGCCAATGAGGTGTGTGAAAGCTAAACTATGCTAATAAGCTAAATAATGCTAATAAGCTAAATAATGCTAATTTGAAACCTAACCCTAACCCTAACATTAACCCAATAAAACAGTTGGTCTGTCAGAGGGTTAGGGTTAACCTAACCTAACCCTAACCTACCCTAACCCTAACCTAACCTAACCTACCCAAACCCTAACCTAACCTAACCTAACCTAACCTAACCTAACCCTGAGGTTTGAACTTATTCAGCACATTCAGACTTTAAAAGTTATCAAAGTCGAGGTTTCAGACACAAACGGAGAATAAACGCACTGAAACTCTGATTAATACCTTTATTCACTGATCTGAAATTAAACCTGTGGAAACGAGAAACTGGAGGTAAAAAATCCTTTTAACAGAATCAGATTTAAATACGAAACGTAATCACTCCTGCCCTCTGATTGGTCGATGACAGTCTGTGGCGGCCCGGTGCTCCGGCTGGCGCTGAGGCTCTTGCTCCCCGCTGTGAGGACCCTGCCTGGCAGACAGTCGGCCCAGAGATCGTGGCGAGGCGTCGCTCCTCGTCCGGTGGCAACAGGCGGCGAGGTCGGCCCGGAAGGACGGCGTGTAGAAGCCGTAAATGACGGGGTCGCAGCAGGTGTTCAGGTTACCGAAGACAAAGAGGGCGTGGTGCACGTACTCAGGTGTGACGCGCAGCATGTCGGGCTGGAACCAGTACCAGATCCCCAGCAGGTAGTACGGAGTCCAGCACACAACGAAGGACAGAACGATGACCACCGTCATCTTCAGAGTCTTCATCCGAGCCTTCGGGATGATGTCGGTGCCGCTGCGGCGCAGGTGTGACTCACCTGCTGAGAGAGGGAGGAGAACCTCAGCAATGTCATGTAGTTACTCTGCAAACAGGTGTAGTCCAGGTGTGTTAGAGCTGCAGGTGTGTTAGAGCTGCAGGTGTGTTAGAGCTGCAGGTGTGTTAGAGGTTCAGGTGTGTTAGAGCTGCAGGTGTGTTAGAGCTGCAGGTGTGTTAGAGGTTCAGGTGTGTTAGAGCTGCAGGTACAGGTGTGTTAGAGCTGCAGGTGTGTTAGAGCTGCAGGTGTGTTAGAGCTGCAGGTGTGTTAGAGCTGCAGGTGTGTTAGAGCTGCAGGTGTGTTAGAGCTGCAGGTGTGTTAGAGGTTCAGGTGTGTTAGAGCTGCAGGTGTGTTAGAGCTGCAGGTGTGTTAGAGCTGCAGGTGTGTTAGAGCTGCAGGTGTGTTAGAGCTGCAGGTGTGTTAGAGCTGCAGCTGTAGGTGTGTTAGAGCTACAGGTGTGTTAGAGCTGCAGGTGTGTTAGAGCTGCAGGTGTGTTAGAGCTGCAGGTGTGTTAGAGCTGCAGCTGCAGGTGTGTTAGAGGTTCAGGTGTGTTAGAGCTGCAGGTACAGGTGTGTTAGAGCTGCAGGTGTGTTAGAGCTGCAGCTGCAGGTGTGTTAGAGCTGCAGGTGTGTTAGAGCTGCAGGTGTGTTAGAGGTTCAGGTGCAGGTGTGTTAGAGCTGCAGGTGTGTTAGAGGTTCAGGTGTGTTAGAGCTGCAGGTGTGTTAGAGCTGCAGGTGTGTTAGAGCTGCAGGTGTGTTAGAGGTTCAGGTGTGTTAGAGCTGCAGGTGTGTTAGAGGTTCAGGTGTGTTAGAGCTGCAGGTGTGTTAGAGGTTCAGGTGCAGGTGTGTTAGAGCTGCAGGTGTGTTAGAGGTTCAGGTGTGTTAGAGCTGCAGGTGTGTTAGAGCTGCAGGTGTGTTAGAGCTGCAGGTGTGTTAGAGGTTCAGGTGTGTTAGAGCTGCAGGTACAGGTGTGTTAGAGCTGCAGGTGTGTTAGAGCTGCAGGTGTGTTAGAGCTGCAGGTGTGTTAGAGGTTCAGGTGTGTTAGAGCTGCAGGTGTGTTAGAGCTGCAGGTGTGTTAGAGCTGCAGGTGTGTTAGAGCTGCAGGTACAGGTGTGTTAGAGCTGCAGGTGTGTTAGAGCTGCAGGTGTGTTAGAGCTGCAGGTGTGTTAGAGCTGCAGGTGTGTTAGAGCTGCAGGTGTGTTAGAACTGCAGGTGTGTTAGAGCTGCAGGTGTGTTAGAGGTTCAGGTGTGTTAGAGCTGCAGGTGTGTTAGAGCTGCAGGTGTGTTAGAGGTTCAGGTGTGTTAGAGCTGCAGGTGTGTTAGAGCTGCAGGTACAGGTGTGTTAGAGCTGCAGGTGTGTTAGAGGTTCAGGTGTGTTAGAGCTGCAGGTGTGTTAGAGCTGCAGGTGTGTTAGAGGTTCAGGTGTGTTAGAGCTGCAGGTACAGGTGTGTTAGAGCTGCAGGTGTGTTAGAGCTGCAGGTGTGTTAGAGGTTCAGGTGTGTTAGAGCTGCAGGTGTGTTAGAGCTGCAGGTGTGTTAGAGCTGCAGGTACAGGTGTGTTAGAGCTGCAGGTGTGTTAGAGCTGCAGGTGTGTTAGAGCTGCAGGTGTGTTAGAGCTGCAGGTGTGTTAGAACTGCAGGTGTGTTAGAGCTGCAGGTGTGTTAGAGGTTCAGGTGTGTTAGAGCTGCAGGTGTGTTAGAGCTGCAGGTGTGTTAGAGGTTCAGGTGTGTTAGAGCTGCAGGTGTGTTAGAGCTGCAGGTACAGGTGTGTTAGAGCTGCAGGTGTGTTAGAGCTGCAGGTGTGTTAGAGCTGCAGCTGCAGGTGTGTTAGAGCTGCAGGTGTGTTAGAGGTTCAGGTGTGTTAGAGCTGCAGGTGTGTTAGAGCTGCAGGTGTGTTAGAGGTTCAGGTGTGTTAGAGCTGCAGGTGTGTTAGAGCTGCAGGTGCAGGTGTGTTAGAGCTGCAGGTGTGTTAGAACTGCAGGTGTGTTAGAGCTGCAGGTGTGTTAGAGGTTCAGGTGTGTTAGAGCTGCAGGTGTGTTAGAGCTGCAGGTGTGTTAGAGGTTCAGGTGTGTTAGAGCTGCAGGTGTGTTAGAGCTGCAGGTGTGTTAGAGCTGCAGGTGTGTTAGAGCTGCAGGTGTGTTAGAGCTGCAGCTGCAGGTGTGTTAGAGCTGCAGGTGTGTTAGAGCTGCAGGTGTGTTAGAGCTGCAGCTGCAGGTGTGTTAGAGCTGCAGGTGTGTTAGAGCTGCAGGTGTGTTAGAGCTGCAGGTGTGTTAGAGGTTCAGGTGTGTTAGAGGTTCAGGTGTGTTAGAGCTGCAGCTGCAGGTGTGTTAGAGCTGCAGGTGTGTTAGAGCTGCAGGTGTGTTAGAGCTGCAGGTGTGTTAGAGGTTCAGGTGTGTTAGAGCTGCAGGTGTGTTAGAGCTGCAGGTGCAGGTGTGTTAGAGCTGCAGGTGTGTTAGAGCTGCAGGTGTGTTAGAGCTGCAGGTGTGTTAGAGGTTCAGGTGTGTTAGAGCTGCAGGTGCAGGTGTGTTAGAGGTTCAGGTGTGTTAGAGCTGCAGGTGTGTTAGAGCTGCAGGTGTGTTAGAGGTTCAGGTGTGTTAGAGCTGCAGGTGTGTTAGAGCTGCAGGTGTGTTAGAGCTGCAGGTGTGTTAGAGGTTCAGCTGCAGGTGTGTTAGAGCTGCAGGTGTGTTAGAGGTTCAGGTGTGTTAGAGCTGCAGGTGTGTTAGAGCTGCAGGTGTGTTAGAGCTGCAGGTGTGTTAGAGCTGCAGCTGCAGGTGTGTTAGAGCTGCAGGTGTGTTAGAGCTGCAGGTGTGTTAGAGCTGCAGGTGTGTTAGAGCTGCAGCTGCAGGTGTGTTAGAGCTGCAGGTGTGTTAGAGCTGCAGGTGTGTTAGAGCTGCAGGTACAGGTGTGTTAGAGCTGCAGGTGTGTTAGAGGTTCAGGTGTGTTAGAGGTTCAGGTGTGTTAGAGCTGCAGCTGCAGGTGTGTTAGAGCTGCAGGTGCAGGTGTGTTAGAGCTGCAGCTGCAGGTGTGTTAGAGCTGCAGGTGTGTTAGAGCTGCAGGTGTGTTAGAGCTGCAGGTGCAGGTGTGTTAGAGGTTCAGGTGTGTTAGAGCTGCAGCTGCAGGTGTGTTAGAGCTGCAGGTGTGTTAGAGCTGCAGGTGTGTTAGAGCTGCAGGTACAGGTGTGTTAGAGCTGCAGGTGTGTTAGAGCTGCAGGTACAGGTGTGTTAGAGCTGCAGCTGCAGGTGTGTTAGAGCTGCAGGTGTGTTAGAGCTGCAGATACAGGTGTGTTAGAGCTGCAGGTGTGTTAGAGGTTCAGGTGTGTTAGAGGTTCAGGTGTGTTAGAGGTTCAGGTGTGTTAGAGCTGCAGGTGTGTTAGAGCTGCAGGTGCAGGTGTGTTAGAGGTTCAGGTGTGTTAGAGGTTCAGGTGTGTTAGAGCTGCAGGTGTGTTAGAGCTGCAGCTGCCGGTGTGTTAGAGGTTCAGGTGTGTTAGAGGTTCAGGTGTGTTAGAGCTGCAGGTGTGTTAGAGCTGCAGGTGCAGGTGTGTTAGAGGTTCAGGTGTGTTAGAGCTGCAGGTGCAGGTGTGTTAGAGGTTCAGGTTCAGGTGTGTTAGAGCTGCAGCTGCAGGTGTGTTAGAGCTGCAGGTGTGTTAGAGCTGCAGGTGTGTTAGAGCTGCAGGTGTGTTAGAGGTTCAGGTGTGTTAGAGCTGCAGCTGCCGGTGTGTTAGAGGTTCAGGTGTGTTAGAGGTTCAGGTGTGTTAGAGGTTCAGGTGTGTTAGAGCTGCAGGTGTGTTAGAGGTTCAGGTGTGTTAGAGGTTCAGGTGTGTTAGAGCTGCAGATACAGGTGTGTTAGAGCTGCAGGTGTGTTAGAGGTTCAGGTGTGTTAGAGGTTCAGGTGTGTTAGAGGTTCAGGTGTGTTAGAGCTGCAGGTGTGTTAGAGCTGCAGGTGCAGGTGTGTTAGAGGTTCAGGTGTGTTAGAGCTGCAGGTGTGTTAGAGCTGCAGCTGCCGGTGTGTTAGAGGTTCAGGTGTGTTAGAGCTGCAGGTGTGTTAGAGCTGCAGCTGCCGGTGTGTTAGAGGTTCAGGTGTGTTAGAGGTTCAGGTGTGTTAGAGCTGCAGGTGTGTTAGAGCTGCAGGTGCAGGTGTGTTAGAGGTTCAGGTGTGTTAGAGCTGCAGGTGCAGGTGTGTTAGAGGTTCAGGTTCAGGTGTGTTAGAGCTGCAGCTGCAGGTGTGTTAGAGCTGCAGGTGTGTTAGAGCTGCAGGTGTGTTAGAGCTGCAGGTGTGTTAGAGGTTCAGGTGTGTTAGAGCTGCAGCTGCCGGTGTGTTAGAGGTTCAGGTGTGTTAGAGGTTCAGGTGTGTTAGAGGTTCAGGTGTGTTAGAGCTGCAGGTGTGTTAGAGGTTCAGGTGTGTTAGAGCTGCAGGTGTGTTAGAGCTGCAGGTGTGTTAGAGCTGCAGGTGCAGGTGTGTTAGAGCTACAGGTGTGTTAGAGCTGCAGGTGTGTTAGAGCTGCAGCTGCAGGTGTGTTAGAGCTGCAGGTGCAGGTGTGTTAGAGCTACAGGTGTGTTAGAGCTGCAGGTGTGTTAGAGCTGCAGGTGTGTTAGAGCTGCAGGTGTGTTAGAGCTGCAGCTGCAGGTGTGTTAGAGCTGCAGCTGCAGGTGTGTTAGAGCTGCAGGTGTGTTAGAGCTGCAGGTGTGTTAGAGCTGCAGGTGCAGGTGTGTTAGAGCTACAGGTGTGTTAGAGCTGCAGGTGTGTTAGAGCTGCAGCTGCAGGTGTGTTAGAGGTTCAGGTGTGTTAGAGCTGCAGGTGTGTTAGAGCTGCAGCTGCAGGTGTGTTAGAGCTGCAGGTGTGTTAGAGCTGCAGGTGTGTTAGAGCTGCAGGTGCAGGTGTGTTAGAGCTACAGGTGTGTTAGAGCTGCAGGTGTGTTAGAGCTGCAGCTGCAGGTGTGTTAGAGCTGCAGCTGCAGGTGTGTTAGAGCTGCAGCTGCAGGTGTGTTAGAGCTGCAGCTGCAGGTGTGTTAGAGCTGCAGGTGCAGGTGTGTTAGAGCTGCAGGTGTGTTAGAGCTGCAGGTGTGTTAGAGCTGCAGCTGCAGGTGTGTTAGAGCTGCAGGTGTGTTAGAGCTGCAGGTGTGTTAGAGCTGCAGGTGCAGGTGTGTTAGAGCTACAGGTGTGTTAGAGCTGCAGGTGTGTTAGAGGTTGAGGTGTGTTAGAGCTGCAGGTGTGTTAGAGCTGCAGCTGCAGGTGTGTTAGAGCTGCAGCTGCAGGTGTGTTAGAGCTGCAGCTGCAGGTGTGTTAGAGCTGCAGCTGCAGGTGTGTTAGAGCTGCAGGTGCAGGTGTGTTAGAGCTACAGGTGTGTTAGAGCTGCAGGTGTGTTAGAGCTGCAGGTGTGTTAGAGCTGCAGGTGTGTTAGAGGTTCAGGTGTGTTAGAGCTGCAGGTGTGTTAGAGCTACAGGTGTGTTAGAGCTGCAGGTGTGTTAGAGGTTCAGGTGTGTTAGAGCTACAGGTGTGTTAGAGCTGCAGGTGTGTTAGAGCTGCAGGTGCAGGTGTGTTAGAGCTACAGGTGTGTTAGAGCTGCAGGTGTGTTAGAGCTGCAGGTGTGTTAGAGCTGCAGGTGTGTTAGAGGTTCAGGTGTGTTAGAGCTGCAGGTGTGTTAGAGCTACAGGTGTGTTAGAGCTGCAGGTGTGTTAGAGCTGCAGGTGTGTTAGAGCTGCAGGTGTGTTAGAGCTGCAGGTGCAGGTGTGTTAGAGCTACAGGTGTGTTAGAGCTGCAGGTGTGTTAGAGCTGCAGGTGTGTTAGAGCTGCAGGTGTGTTAGAGGTTCAGGTGTGTTAGAGCTGCAGGTGTGTTAGAGCTACAGGTGTGTTAGAGCTGCAGGTGTGTTAGAGCTGCAGGTGTGTTAGAGCTACAGGTGTGTTAGAGCTGCAGGTGTGTTAGAGCTGCAGGTGTGTTAGAGCTGCAGGTGCAGGTGTGTTAGAGCTACAGGTGTGTTAGAGCTGCAGGTGTGTTAGAGCTGCAGGTGTGTTAGAGCTGCAGGTGTGTTAGAGGTTCAGGTGTGTTAGAGCTGCAGGTGTGTTAGAGCTACAGGTGTGTTAGAGCTGCAGGTGTGTTAGAGGTTCAGGTGTGTTAGAGCTGCAGGTGTGTTAGAGCTGCAGGTGTGTTAGAGCTGCAGGTGCAGGTGTGTTAGAGCTACAGGTGTGTTAGAGCTGCAGGTGTGTTAGAGGTTGAGGTGTGTTAGAGCTGCAGGTGTGTTAGAGCTGCAGCTGCAGGTGTGTTAGAGCTGCAGCTGCAGGTGTGTTAGAGCTGCAGCTGCAGGTGTGTTAGAGCTGCAGCTGCAGGTGTGTTAGAGCTGCAGGTGCAGGTGTGTTAGAGCTACAGGTGTGTTAGAGCTGCAGGTGTGTTAGAGCTGCAGGTGTGTTAGAGCTGCAGGTGTGTTAGAGGTTCAGGTGTGTTAGAGCTGCAGGTGTGTTAGAGCTACAGGTGTGTTAGAGCTGCAGGTGTGTTAGAGGTTCAGGTGTGTTAGAGCTACAGGTGTGTTAGAGCTGCCGGTGTGTTAGAGCTGCAGCTGCAGGTGTGTTAGAGCTGCAGGTGCAGGTGTGTTAGAGCTACAGGTGTGTTAGAGCTGCAGGTGTGTTAGAGCTGCAGCTGCAGGTGTGTTAGAGCTACAGGTGTGTTAGAGCTGCAGGTGTGTTAGAGCTGCAGCTGCAGGTGTGTTAGAGCTGCAGCTGCAGGTGTGTTAGAGCTGCAGGTGTGTTAGAGCTGCAGGTGCAGGTGTGTTAGAGCTACAGGTGTGTTAGAGCTGCAGGTGTGTTAGAGCTGCAGCTGCAGGTGTGTTAGAGCTGCAGGTACAGGTGTGTTAGAGCTACAGGTGTGTTAGAGCTGCAGGTGTGTTAGAGGTTCAGGTGTGTTAGAGCTGCAGGTGTGTTAGAGCTACAGGTGTGTTAGAGCTGCAGGTGTGTTAGAGGTTCAGGTGTGTTAGAGCTGCAGGTGCAGGTGTGTTAGAGGTTCAGGTGTGTTAGAGCTGCAGGTGTGTTAGAGCTGCAGGTGCAGGTGTGTTAGAGCTGCAGGTGTGTTAGAGCTGCAGGTGTGTTAGAGGTTCAGCTGCAGGTGTGTTAGAGCTGCAGGTGTGTTAGAGCTGCAGGTGTGTTAGAGCTGCAGGTGTGTTAGAGCTGCAGGTGTGTTAGAGCTGCAGCTGCAGGTGTGTTAGAGGTTCAGGTGTGTTAGAGCTGCAGGTGTGTTAGAGCTGCAGGTGTGTTAGAGCTGCAGGTGTGTTAGAGCTGCAGCTGCAGGTGTGTTAGAGCTGCAGGTGTGTTAGAGCTGCAGGTGTGTTAGAGCTGCAGGTACCTTTGTCCCGCAGCAGCTGCAGGTGGATGTGCAGCAGGATGCGGCTGTAGCAGCAGCTCATCACCAGCAGCGGGACGACGTATAACGTAATGAAGTGGAACATGTTGTACACCGTTTCCTGCCAGCGGTGGCTGAAGCTGCCGTGAGACGCGCACTGAGTGAAGTCCACCGAATCCACGCTGATGGTCCTGAAGATGAAGATCTGCAGGGACAGAGAGACATGGTTGCATCTGGTTTCAGCCCTAAGTCTAACCCTGCTGCTGAGCAGCTGCTGCCTTCTTAGCGTTGTTAGCATTCCTCACAGAAACCAAGGGGAGTAGTTAGCCTGAGCTAACAGCAGGAGGCTGCAGGCGTTTAATCCTCAGAACATTCCTGCAGGGATTTACCACCAGTCAGGATTTACTACAAGAACCTTTACGTGGATCAGCTGAACCGGAGCCTGAGAGGCTGCAGCAGGGACCCACAGGGGGTCTCTGACAGGAAGAGTGATCATGTGACCAACTGAAAACAGATTTGGGCAGCTGCAGTAACATGGCTCCTCTCCCCATCCTGCCCTTGAGCTCAGTCTGATTATCATCTGTGAAGCTGAGACCCCAGAAGCAGCCGACTTCAGCATGAGAACAGCAGATTTCTGCTGTCAGATATCGCTACGGCTGGTCCTGATTTAAGTCTTCTACTCATGTGTCAGCTGACAGAAACCTTCTACAAACACTCATTTAACAACCAGGTGAGACAGACACTTATCTGCTGTAATTCAAACACTCCATCATTCACTCAGGCTGCTTCCTCTAATAACAGGAACTCCTGAACGAGCCTCTCAACACAAATATGAAATGATGCAGCAGCCTGTCAGTGAAGACACATTAACAGCCTTACTTCCTCTGAGCCTGAACACCTGATCTTTTCCTGTGGTTACACAGTGTACACCTGTGAGAATGACACCTGTGAGAATGACACCTGTGGTGATGATACCTGTGAGAATGATACCTGCGGTGATGATACCTGTGAGAATGACACCTGTGGTGATGATACCTGTGAGAATGACACCTGTGGTGATGACACCTGTGAGAATGATACCTGTGGTGATGCAAGCAGCAGGCTCAGGCCCCAGGCCACCAGCAGCATCAATCGGTTCCTGCGGTGTGCACTCAAAGCATCCAGCGGGTGCATGATGGCGTGCTGGCGGTCCAGGCTGATGACAACGAGGATGAAGGCAGAGGCGTGCATGGCGAACAACTTCAGGAAGCACAGGAGTTTACAGAGCACATTGCCGCCGTACCACTGCACCGTCACATTCCACACTGCGTCCAGAGGCATTACTACAAATGTCATCATCAGATCGGCTGACGCCAAGCTTAACATCAGTGGCCGCAGGTGAGAAGCCAGCCGACGGCCACGCCCACACCACACACTGGCCAATAGGGCGAGGTTACTGCAGGCGGCAAACAGGAAGAGGACAAAGGTTGCGCAGACTCGAAACTGAGCCGCCCGGGTGAAACTGGGAGGCTCCCAGTTTGAGAGAGGAGGATAGTGGGAGATATTGGAAGTAGGCGTCACAGAGCTGGTGGAGGGAGCTCCTGATGACAAGTTCCCTGACATCCTGCAAAGGAGAAAAAAAAGAGAGGTTGAGCTGAGTGAAAAACTGAAAATAGAGAGAAACAGAAAGACTAGATTGGCATAAACACTTGAAAACTGTTAGCTTAGCATAAACACTGGAAACAGATGGAAAGTTTTAGCTTAACTTAGCATAAAGACTGGAAACAGATGGGAACAGTTAGTTTTGGTTAGAACAAAGACTGGAAACAGATGGAAAGTTTTAGCTTAGCTTAGCATAAAGACTGGAAACAGATGGAAACTGTTAGTCTTGGTTAGAACAAAGACTGGAAACAGATGGAAAGTTTTAGCTTAGCTTAGCTTAAAGACTGGAAACAGATGGAAACAGTTAGCCTTGGTTAGAACAAAGACTGGAAACTGTTAGCCTTGGTTAGAACAAAGACTGGAAACTGTTAGCCTTGGTTAGAACAAAGACTGGAAACAGATGGAAACAGTTAGCCTTGGTTAGAACAAAGACTGGAAACAGATGGGAACAGTTAGTTTTGGTTAGCATAAAGACTGGAAACAGATGGAAACTGTTAGCCTTGGTTAGAACAAAGACTGGAAACAGATGGAAAGTTTTAGCTTAGCTTAGCTTAAAGACTGGAAACAGATGGAAACAGTTAGTCTTGGTTAGAACAAAGACTGGAAACAGATGGAATGTTTTAGCTTAGCTTAGCATAAAGACTGGAAACAGATGGAAACAGTTAGCCTTGGTTAGAACAAAGACTGGAAACTGTTAGCCTTGGTTAGAACAAAGACTGGAAACAGTTAGCCTTGGTTAGAACAAAGACTGGAAACTGTTAGCCTTGGTTAGAACAAAGACTGGAAACTGTTAGCCTTGGTTAGAACAAAGACTGGAAACAGATGGAAACAGTTAGCCTTGGTTAGAACAAAGACTTTGCATTCTGCGCATGCTCCAGATTTTTTCCCCAGGGTCATGACCCGGAAGTGGAAGGAGGCGATATTCCTGTCGTCAGAAAGAAAGAAACAAGGCGATGGAGAATGTTGTGCATCTCTGTGCCATAACCAGCTCATCACAGATGGAGAGGGACGCAGCTTCATCTCGCTCTGCGTTCGCCATCTTTCTGAATGCCTGAGTTTGTTGTTGTTGGCGGTGAAGACGCCAACAGGAAGTGGCTCTATCAGCGACAGCTGAAATGGGGACAGCGCCACCTATGGTACCGGGGTATGACATGCTTTGGGCCAGTGATTCCATTCATTCAGCGCCATATATCCAAGGATAATTACCCTCAGATAAGCCTAACCCAAGGATAATTACCCTCAGATAAGCCTAACCCAAGGATAACTGCCCTCAGATAAGCCTAACTCAAGGATAACTGCCCTCAGATAAGCCTAACCCAAGGATAATTACCCTCAGATAAGCCTGACCCAAGGATAATTACCCTCAGATAAGCCTAACCCGAGGATAATTACCCTCAGATAAGCCTAACCCAAGGATAACTGCCCTCAGATAAGCCTAACCCAAGGATAACTGCCCTCAGATAAGCCTAACCCAAGGATAATTACCCTCAGATAAGCCTGACCCAAGGATAATTACCCTCAGATAAGCCTAACCCGAGGATAATTACCCTCAGATAAGCCTAACCCAAGGATAACTGCCCTCAGATAAGCCTAACCCAAGGATAATTACCCTCAGATAAGCCTAACCCAAGGATAATTACCCTCAGATAAGCCTAACCCAAGGATAACTGCCCTCAGATAAGCCTGACCCAAGGATAACTGCCCTCAGATAAGCCTAACCCAAGGATAATTACCCTCAGATAAGCCTAACCCAAGGATAATTACCCTCAGATAAGCCTAACCCAAGGATAACTGCCCTCAGATAAGCCTGACCCAAGGATAACTGCCCTCAGATAAGCCTAACCCAAGGATAACTGCCCTCAGATAAGCCTAACCCAAGGATAACTGCCCTCAGATAAGCCTAACCCAAGGATAACTGCCCTCAGATAAGCCTAACCCAAGGATAACTGCCCTCAGATAAGCCTAACCCAAGGATAACTGCCCTCAGATAAGCCTAACCCAAGGATAACTGCCCTCAGATAAGCCTAACCCAAGGATAACTGCCCTCAGATAAGCCTAACCCAAGGATAACTGCCCTCAGATAAGCCTAACCCAAGGATAACTGCCCTCAGATAAGCCTAACCCAAGGATAACTGCCCTCAGATAAGCCTAACCCAAGGATAACTGCCCTCAGATAAGCCTAACCCAAGGATAACTGCCCTCAGATAAGCCTAACCCAAGGATAACTGCCCTCAGATAAGCCTAACCCAAGGATAACTGCCCTCAGATAAGCCTAACCCAAGGATAATTACCCTCAGATAAGCCTAACCCAAGGATAACTGCCCTCAGATAAGCCTAACCCAAGGATAACTGCCCTCAGATAAGCCTAACCCAAGGATAACTGCCCTCAGATAAGCCTAACCCAAGGATAACTGCCCTCAGATAAGCCTAACCCAAGGATAACTGCCCTCAGATAAGCCTAACCCAAGGATAACTGCCCTCAGATAAGCCTAACCCAAGGATAACTGCCCTCAGATAAGCCTAACCCAAGGATAACTGCCCTCAGATAAGCCTAACCCAAGGATAATTACCCTCAGATAAGCCTAACCCAAGGATAATTACCCTCAGATAAGCCTAACCCAAGGATAACTGCCCTCAGATAAGCCTAACCCAAGGATAATTACCCTCAGATAAGCCTAACCCAAGGATAATTACCCTCAGATAAGCCTAACCCAAGGATAACTGCCCTCAGATAAGCCTAACCCAAGGATAATTACCCTCAGATAAGCCTAACCCAAGGATAACTGCCCTCAGATAAGCCTGACCCAAGGATAACTGCCCTCAGATAAGCCTAACCCAAGGATAACTGCCCTCAGATAAGGAGCAGAACCCAACTGTAGCTGTAATCCAGTTCATCTCATCACGTAGACCCACTGACTCTGATAGATTGTTCTCTGTCACTATATCCAGAGGCTTCACCACCAGCCTGACAACAGGTTTCAGAGCTCATCCTGGACTGGTTTGATGCAGGTAAAAGATTCACACTGATGTTGTGTTTCTGGGCTTTTATAATCCCTCCACTACCTGTTTTAACAATCCTCTGGAGGACATCCATCATGGTGAAGCCCACACAGTGTAAGCTAAGACCAGGTTTTCCTGCTTCTGTTTGTTCCTGTTTGACTGGGGAAGAATCACCTGCTGAGCACTGATTGGATGCCATGGTTCACCTGTCTGTCTGCTGTCCTATCTACCAACCAACAGTCCATCAGCTCTTATTGTAACTTCCTGCCTTGGCACGCAGTAAAGATCACAGATAAGTCTTGTTGAAGCACAAACTGTTGAAAATGTGAAGGGGTTTCCATGGCAACAGATTCCCACCCTCCAATGAGGAGTTAGTTGACGATGACTCACAGAAGAACCAGGATGGAGCCACCTGTCCAGGCGAGATTCCAGAGCTGCTTCAGGAGGTGAAACTTCATCTGAAACGCACCAGAGAGGTGATTTTCCTTCAGTCCAGAAAGGTGAAGGAAAAATGATCACAAAGAAGTTAAACATTCAAAATTCGATCATCGATCTGTCAACGATCTCCTCAGACCAATCTAATAATGCTGTTAGGAGGACAGGCAGGTCCCCACAACATGGTTAACACACTCTCACACACACACAGGTTAGGTTACAGCACAAAGACGCCTCGGGTTATTTTTAGCCGCAGGCCTTGACTGCGTTTATTCATGATGTCACCTTGGCAACCTGTACCTCTGCGACTGCAGAGCGGCAGGCCCCGCCTGCCCCTTCTGATTGGCTGAGGCTCAGGTCTCTCAGAGCTGCTTCATATTGGATTTTACACCCTGTGGCATAAGAATCTGGATTCATCCCTCAGATTCATTCTGCTGTTTACCTGTTTAATGTCAGAGCTGAACGTTCTGGCTTCATAAAACATATTTCAGAAAGAAACTGAAATAAGTAGAAGAAATAATGATGGAATCAGCTTTAAATTTATATTTCTAAAACAAACACCTCCACAAGTCTAAATATGATAATGAGTTTTTTCATAGTTTAACCAGTTGTTCCAGCTGCTGACTGACAGGAAACCAGAGACTGGGACAAAGGAAATGATCATAAACTCCTCCCAGAAGGAAACTCAGCTCAGAGGCAGAAGATGTTGGATGTTTCCAGTCAGCTGCTCTGAAATGTGGAGCAAGAACAAAGAAGATGGGATTGTAAAAGGGAAACCTCAAATTTATCACATCGCTGAAAGGGTGAAAACTGTTCCCTACCTGGCAACCCTGCACACCTGGAGGTCGGTCGCATCGGTGGTTAGTTTGAGTCGAAATGCTTAACTTCCTGTTTGACTTTACTTGGTGACACCTACTGCTTAGGATAGAGGCTGCAGGGAGTCCATTGCACTTAAAGCTGGGATATAAACGGCTAAAAGCGCCGTTGGTGTCACAGTTCGCCTGTGCGATGGCGAGGAAAGCAGCTGCTTTAACGGGTCCTCAGGTGTTGGCTGATCATAAAGAAATGAACCACATGAGTTCGTTCCAACGGGAGGAAAAGGAAACAGGAAACCACTTCTCCTGTATCACTGCAGTACGTCTGAGTGTAAAAACATCATTAAACCGACCTGCAGGAACCCAACAGAACCCTGTGAAACTGGTTCTGATACACTTTAGATCAGTTATTTATCTCAGAGATAACACCAGAGCTTTAGAAAAGAGTGAGTCCAGATCACAGAGAAGCTAAGCCAGCAGCATTCCTGAACACACACAGTCCCTGCGGTTCTGATCCGGGTGTAGCTCGGGCTTTCTGTTGTGAAGGAGTGAGTGTTTTTACCTGCTCAGCAGCTCTGACTCTGTTCTCCTCCTCAGGTCGGACTCCTCTGTTCTTCTTCTCTCCTCCTCATGTTTCTCCAAACTCCAACACACTCAGAACCCTGAAGAACCTCAAGAACCCAAAGAGACTCACAGAACCCGCTGCAATCCGATTCACTTCGGCGTCCCGAGCAGCAGCAGCTGATCTGAAACACCGAGGAGAAAATCTGAGGAGGAACGTGGAGAGAGGCTGCAGCGGGGGCGGGGCTACAGCCGCGTTAGAGGCTGCAGCGGGGGCGGGGCTACAGCCGCGTTAGAGGCTGCAGCGGGGGCGGGGCTACAGCCGCGTTAGAGGCTGCAGCGGGGGCGGGGCTACAGCCGCGTTAGAGGCTGCAGCGGGGGCGGGGCTACAGCCGCGTTAGCGTGCTTCTGCAGCTGATCCTGGTTCAGTTGATGCTTCTGCAGCTGATCCTGGTTCAGTTGATGCTTCTGCAGCTGATCCTGGTTCAGTTGATGCTTCTGCTGCTGATCCTGGTTCAGTTGATGCTTCTGCAGCTGATCCTGGTTCAGTTGATGCTTCTGCAGCTGATCCTGGTTCAGTTGATGCTTCTGCAGCTGATCCTGGTTCAGTTGATGCTTCTGCAGCTGATCCTGGTTCAGTTGATGCTTCTGCAGTTTAGCAGCAGCTCAGATCGGACCTGGAGCCCCAAACATCTGCCTGATGTGAACAGATCAGATTCTACTGAAAACCTTGTAAAAAAGATGTTTTATTTGTTGTTTCCTGTCAGCTGATGTCATTTCTGCTCGGAGCAGCAGACTCACAGCAACGTGCTGCAGAGCGACGCAGCCTCAGCTGCTGCATCAGCACCGCCCGCCTCTGATGAATTAAACATCAGAACCAGCTGGCAGGGAGCAAAGCTGCTGACATCTGCAGTCTGTCAGCTTCATTCAGCTCATCACTTACACACTGCGGGTCTGTGATCCGAGTCAGACTGTGATCCGGATCAAATAAAAACTGATCCGGGTCAAATAAAAACTGATCCAGATCAAATAAAAACTGATCCGGATCAAATAAAAACTGATCCGGGTCAAATAAAAACTGATCCGGATCAAATAAAAACTGATCCAGATCAAATAAAAACTGATCCGAGTCAGACTGTGATCCGGGTCAGACTGTGATCCGAGTCAGACTGTGATCCGGGTCAGAGTCTGATCCGGGTCAAATAAAAACTGATCCAGATCAAATAAAAACTGATCCGGATCAAATAAAAACTGATCCGGGTCAAATAAAAACTGATCCGGATCAAATAAAAACTGATCCAGATCAAATAAAAACTGATCCGGGTCAGAGCTTTACAGGTGAGACAGATTACATTCAAATGACTAAAGATGTGTTTGTTTTTATGATATCAGAACTGAGGACAGTTTTTACCAGCTGTTGGCATCTGGATACGATGTAGGAGAAATCTGAAGAACGTTTGCATGCTGTCCTGGATCGATAATATGTGACGACAGCATCAGAGGAACCAGGACCAGGTGGGAACCGTAACGGTAAATTCAATGTCTCTGCTTGAGAAACCCCCACAACAAGCCGTCCAATCTGCATTAACCATTTGCCTCTTAATTATCAATGAGACCACATCCTGCTCCAAAGTGTGAGACCCCCCCCCCGGGGAGTGTGTTAAGGTGTCTTTCTTCACCTCTTTGGCAAAGAGAGAAGTCTCTGTTTCATTTCTCATCAGAGGTGATAGGAAGGGAAAAACCTTCAGAGACAGAACTCAGCAGCACGTGGTTCTGAACTGGAAGTTATGACATCACTGAAAAGATTACAGCCAAATGACATCATCATGTCCTCAGAATGCCTCGCACACATAAAGCAGCTCTGGAGTTCAGACCGGTGGTGACACGCCGTCCTTTAACTGTCCAATCAGTGGAGAGAAAGCTACATTAGCAAACAAAACCGCGACTTCCACCTGGACCTGGGCGCCGCCGTCATGTCACCTGGGCTGGCGTGCTGGGCCTCCTGAGCCAATGAAGCCTCGCTGGAAGAAAACATTACAAAATGAACATTTACTAAATATTTTGTAACATCACATGTCGTAAATAGTTTTATTGATAGATGTCACCTGTCAGTTTGAGGGGTCACTCTGTCCAACCACCGTTCACCTGGAAACACACACAGGTGAGTCCCTTCCTCCAGCTGTCATATACAAACATCTGTTCTGACATCATAAAAGAAGCAGGATTCTGCTCAGAGGTGTGATGCATCATCAGCGTCCACCAGGTTTTAGCCAGGTGTGTCAGCTTTTAGCCAGGTGTGCCAGGTTTTAGCCAGGTGTGCCGGGTTTTAGCCAGGTGTGCCGGGTTTTAGCCAGGTGTGCCGGGTTTTAGCCAGGTGTGTCAGGTTTTAGCCAGGTGTGTCAGGTTTTAGCCAGGTGTACCGGGTTTTAGCCAGGTGTGTCAGCTTTTAGCCAGGTGTGCCAGGTTTTAGCCAGGTGTGCCGGGTTTTAGCCAGGTGTGCCGGGTTTTAGCCAGGTTTTAGCCAGGTGTGTCAGGTTTTAGCCAGGTGTGTCAGGTTTTAGCCAGGTGTGTCAGGTTTTAGCCAGGTGTACCGGGTTTTAGCCAGGTGTGCCGGGTTTTAGCCAGGTGTGTCAGGTTTTAGCCAGGTGTACCGGGTTTTAGCCAGGTTTTAGCCAGGTGTGTCAGGTTTTAGCCAGGTGTGTCAGGTTTTAGCCAGGTGTGCCGGGTTTTAGCCAGGTGTGCCGGGTTTTAGCCAGGTGTGCCGGGTTTTAGCCAGGTGTGTCAGGTTTTAGCCAGGTGTACCGGGTTTTAGCCAGGTTTTAGCCAGGTGTGTCAGGTTTTAGCCAGGTGTGTCAGCTTTTAGCCAGGTGTGCCAGGTTTTAGCCAGGTGTGTCAGCTTTTAGCCAGGTGTGCCAGGTTTTAGCCAGGTGTGCCGGGTTTTAGCCAGGTGTGCCGGGTTTTAGCCAGGTGTGCCGGGTTTTAGCCAGGTGTGTCAGGTTTTAGCCAGGTGTACCGGGTTTTAGCCAGGTGTGCCGGGTTTTAGCCAGGTGTGCCGGGTTTTAGCCAGGTGTGCCGGGTTTTAGCCAGGTGTGTCAGGTTTTAGCCAGGTGTACCGGGTTTTAGCCAGGTTTTAGCCAGGTGTGTCAGGTTTTAGCCAGGTGTGTCAGGTTTTAGCCAGGTGTGTCAGGTTTTAGCCAGGTGTGTCAGGTTTTAGCCAGGTTTTAGCCAGGTGTGCCAGGTTTTAGCCAGGTGTGTCAGGTTTTAGCCAGGTGTACCGGGTTTTAGCCAGGTTTTAGCCAGGTGTGTCAGGTTTTAGCCAGGTCTGTCAGGTTTTAGCCAGGTTTTAGCCAGGTGTGCCAGGTTTTAGCCAGGTGTGCCAGGTTTTAGCCAGGTGTGTCAGGTTTTAGCCAGGTGTACCGGGTTTTAGCCAGGTTTTAGCCAGGTGTGTCAGGTTTTAGCCAGGTGTGTCAGGTTTTAGCCAGGTTTTAGCCAGGTGTGCCAGGTTTTAGCCAGGTGTGTCAGGTTTTAGCCAGGTGTACCGGGTTTTAGCCAGGTTTTAGCCAGGTGTGTCAGGTTTTAGCCAGGTGTGTCAGGTTTTAGCCAGGTGTGTCAGGTTTTAGCCAGGTTTTAGCCAGGTGTGCCAGGTTTTAGCCAGGTGTGCCAGGTTTTAGCCAGGTGTGCCAGGTTTTAGCCAGGTGTGCCAGGTTTTAGCCAGGTGTGCCAGGTTTTAGCCAGGTGTACCGGGTTTTAGCCAGGTTTTAGCCAGGTGTGTCAGGTTTTAGCCAGGTGTGTCAGGTTTTAGCCAGGTTTTAGCCAGGTGTGCCAGGTTTTAGCCAGGTGTGTCAGGTTTTAGCCAGGTGTGCCAGGTTTTAGCCAGGTGTGCCAGGTTTTAGCCAGGTGTGCCAGGTTTTAGCCAGGTGTACCGGGTTTTAGCCAGGTTTTAGCCAGGTGTGTCAGGTTTTAGCCAGGTGTGTCAGGTTTTAGCCAGGTTTTAGCCAGGTGTGCCAGGTTTTAGCCAGGTGTGCCAGGTTTTAGCCAGGTGTGTCAGGTTTTAGCCAGGTGTACCGGGTTTTAGCCAGGTTTTAGCCAGGTGTGTCAGGTTTTAGCCAGGTGTGTCAGGTTTTAGCCAGGTTTTAGCCAGGTGTGCCAGGTTTTAGCCAGGTGTGTCAGGTTTTAGCCAGGTGTACCGGGTTTTAGCCAGGTTTTAGCCAGGTGTGTCAGGTTTTAGCCAGGTGTGTCAGGTTTTAGCCAGGTGTGTCAGGTTTTAGCCAGGTTTTAGCCAGGTGTGCCAGGTTTTAGCCAAGTGTGCCAGGTTTTAGCCAGGTGTGCCAGGTTTTAGCCAGGTGTGCCAGGTTTTAGCCAGGTGTGCCAGGTTTTAGCCAGGTGTACCGGGTTTTAGCCAGGTTTTAGCCAGGTGTGTCAGGTTTTAGCCAGGTGTGTCAGGTTTTAGCCAGGTTTTAGCCAGGTGTGCCAGGTTTTAGCCAGGTGTGTCAGGTTTTAGCCAGGTGTGTCAGGTTTTAGCCAGGTGTGTCAGGTTTTAGCCAGGTGTGTCAGGTTTTAGCCAGGTGTGTCAGGTGTGTTGACTCACTGTGGTGTGGCTTTTCTGATCTGGAAAAAAGAACAAACAGTTTGGTTAACAGCAGTCTGTTAAACGAACACCTGGTTCTAAATCAGTGGGTCGGGCTCGCCTGAAACCCTTAGAGCTGCAGATGTTACCTGTGTGGTCCTGGTGATGCTTCCTTTCTACCTGAGTCTTCTGTAGCTGCACAGAACAACAGACAAATCTTACACAGTCAGGTTGAAACAACCTGTGCAGTAACAGGTGACAGATAACTTACCTGGCACCTCCCCACTCCGTTCCTTTGATTGCTGATTGGCTGCAGAAGCTGGACTCTGTGTGATGTCACCCTTTCTGTGAGGGGGCGGAGTCAGTGCATGAGCTCAGAACTACTCACCAAACTCTGACCTTTCCCTCTGTCACAATGACAGTTACCTGACATGCTGCCCAACAGGTGAGCGGAGTGGGCGTGGCCTGGGTGGGCGTGGCATCTGAAAGTGGAAAAAAGTGGGTGGGGCTGTGAGCTGTGGTCGGTGGAGTAATGAGCTGTGGTGGGTGGAGCTGTGGTGGGTGGAGCTGTGGTGGGTGGAGTAATGAGCTGTGGTGGGTGGAGCTGTGGTGGGTGGAGATATGGTGGGTGGAGTAATGAGCTGTGGTGGGTGGAGCTGTGGTAGGTGGAGTAATGAGCTGTGGTGGGTGGAGATATGGTGGGTGGAGTAATGAGCTGTGGTGGGTGGAGCTGTGGTAGGTGGAGTAATGAGCTGTGGTGGGTGGAGCTGTGGTGGGTGGAGCTGTGGTGGGTGGAGTAATGAGCTGTGGTGGGTGGAGCTGTGGTGGGTGGAGTAATGAGCTGTGGTGGGTGGAGCTGTGGTGGGTGGAGCTGTGTTGGGTGGAGCTGTGACAGATGGAGCTGTGGTGGGTGGAGTAATGAGCTGTGGTGGGTGGAGTAATGAGCTGTGGTGGGTGGAGCTGTTACGGGTGGAGCTGTGGTGGGTGGAGCTGTGGTGGGTGGAGTAATGAGCTGTGGTGGGTGGAGCTGTGACAGATGGAGCTGTGGTGGGTGGAGCTGTGGTGGGTGGAGCTGTGGTGGGTGGAGCTGTGGTGGGTGGAGCTGTGACAGATGGAGCTGTGGTGGGTGGAGTAATGAGCTGTGGTGGGTGGAGTAATGAGCTGTGGTGGGTGGAGCTGTTACGGGTGGAGCTGTGGTGGGTGGAGCTGTGGTGGGTGGAGTAATGAGCTGTGGTGGGTGGAGCTGTGACAGATGGAGCTGTGGTGGGTGGAGCTGTGGTGGGTGGAGCTGTGGTGGGTGGAGTAATGAGCTGTGGTGGGTGGAGCTGTGGTGGGTGGAGCTGTGGTGGGTGGAGCTGTGGTGGGTGGAGCTGTGTTCTGACCTGCGGACTGACAGTAAGTTTCTGCTGCAGAGCTGCAGTGAGTCGCTCCACCAGTCGATCCTGAACACCTCCACCTTCCTGCAGAGAAGAACTGAAGCTGTGATTGGTCAGAATGCTGTGATCTGATTGGTTAAACTCGGCTGGCAGCAGTAACCAGGGAACCACTGAATATTCGGTACCTTGCAGTGAACCAGGGTGCTCAGAGCCCGTTTGTAGAGCCGAACAGCTTCCTGCTGCTTCCTTTGCCTCAGGTAACACTCGGCCAGTGACTCACACACCTGCACCTCAGCCATGTGATCCTCTGCAGGTAAAAAACACCTGATCACCGCAAACACAGGAGACAACTGCTTTTCACATGAATTAATTACCTGTGTCCCTAAAGCCCTGCAGAGCGAGGATGAAGCTCTCCGCTGCCTCCTCTTCATCACCCAGCTCACTCCGAGCGAACGCCAGGTTACTGAAACACTGAGCCTGGTCACCGCGGCAACCCAGCGAGCCTGCAGGAAAAGATGCACCTGTAGATGTGAGCTGTGATTAATAAACGGTCTCATTAATAAACCTCTGATGAGGAACACTTTTGGCAGGTAGCGGACAGGTGACGCACCGTACAGCCCCGCAGCGACCCTGTGGTACTCCACAGCAGGTCTGAACCGGCCCACAGAGTTCAGGGCAGCTCCCAGGTTGTGCAGCACTTTGGCCAAAAGGCCGGGCCACTGGGCTGCGGGGCCCAGGGCCCGCTGGAAACAATCCACCCCATACTGGAAGCACCTGAGCCGGCAGTACAACACGCCCACAGACAGGTACAGCTCACCTGGACAACATCACAGGAGTCAATGGTCAACCTATTGATGGATCAATGATTCTATTGATAGTAGGCGATTACCCTGAGTTCTGAGGTCAGTGATGCTGTCTGTCAAACTCAGACAGGCGTCCAGCACGCTGCTGACATCATCCTGACTGAACTGATCTGATTGGATCATGTGACTTCCTGCCTCTTTCAGGGCGATAGCTGCAGAATCCAACATGGAAGAAACTCTGTAACTTTCTGCTGCTCGCAGGAAACCCTGAACCGCAAGAGACCGGTTCTGTAAGGTAAGAGAACACCTGTTAGACCTTCCATACCTGACACACCTGTTAGACCTTCCATACCTGACACACCTGTTAGACCTTCCATACCTGACACACCTGTTAGACCTTCCATACCTGACACACCTGTTAGACCTTCCATACCTGACACACCTGTTAAACCTTCCATACCTGACACACCTGTTAAACCTTCCATACCCGACACACCTGTTAAACCTTCCATACCTGACACACCTGTTAAACCTTCCATACCTGACACACCTGTTAGACCTTCCATACCTGACACACCTGTTAGACCTTCCATACCTGACACACCTGTTAGACCTTCCATACCTGACACACCTGTTAAACCTTCCATACCTGTTAGACCTTCCATACCTGACACACCTGTTAGACCTTCCATACCTGACACACCTGTTAAACCTTCCATACATGACACACCTGTTAGACCTTCCATACCTGACACACCTGTTAGACCTTCCATACCTGACACACCTGTTAGACCTTCCATACCTGACACACCTGTTAGACCTTCCATACCTGACACACCTGTTAAACCTTCCATACCTGACACACCTGTTAGACCTTCCATACCTGACACACCTGTTAAACCTTCCATACATGACACACCTGTTAGACCTTCCATACCTGACACACCTGTTAGACCTTCCATACCTGACACACCTGTTAGACCTTCCATACCTGACACACCTGTTAAACCTTCCATACCTGACACACCTGTTAAACCTTCCATACCTGACACACCTGTTAAACCTTCCATACCTGACACACCTGTTAAACCTTCCATACCCGACACACCTGTTAAACCTTCCATACCTGACACACCTGTTAGACCTTCCATACCTGACACACCTGTTAGACCTTCCATACCTGACACACCTGTTAGACCTTCCATACCTGACACACCTGTTAAACCTTCCATACCTGACACACCTGTTAGACCTTCCATACCTGACACACCTGTTAAACCTTCCATACATGACACACCTGTTAGACCTTCCATACCTGACACACCTGTTAGACCTTCCATACCTGACACACCTGTTAGACCTTCCATACCTGACACACCTGTTAAACCTTCCATACCTGACACACCTGTTAAACCTTCCATACCTGACACACCTGTTAAACCTTCCATACCTGACACACCTGTTAGACCTTCCATACCTGACACACCTGTTAAACCTTCCATACCTGACACACCTGTTAGACCTTCCATACCCGACACACCTGTTAAACCTTCCATACCTGACACACCTGTTAAACCTTCCATACCTGACACACCTGTTAGACCTTCCATACCTGACACACCTGTTAGACCTTCCATACCCGACACACCTGTTAGACCTTCCATACCTGACACACCTGTTAAACCTTCCATATCTGACACACCTGTTAAACCTTCCATACCTGACACACCTGTTAGACCTTCCATACCTGACACACCTGTTAAACCTTCCATACCTGACACACCTGTTAAACCTTCCATACCTGACACACCTGTTAAACCTTCCATACCTGACACACCTGTTAGACCTTTCATACCCGACACACCTGTTAAACCTTCCATACCTGACACACCTGTTAGACCTTCCATACCTGACACACCTGTTAGACCTTCCATACCTGACACACCTGTTAAACCTTCCATACCCTACACACCTGTTAGACCTTCCATACCTGACACACCTGTTAAACCTTCCATACCTGACACACCTGTTAGACCTTCCATACCTGACACACCTGTTAAACCTTCCATACCTGACACACCTGTTAGACCTTCCATACCTGACACACCTGTTAAACCTTCCATATCTGACACACCTGTTAAACCTTTCATACCCGACACACCTGTTAAACCTTCCATATCTGACACACCTGTTAAACCTTCCATACCTGACACACCTGTTAGACCTTTCATACCCGACACACCTGTTAAACCTTCCATACCCGACACACCTGTTAGACCTTCCATACCCGACACACCTGTTAAACCTTCCATACCTGACACACCTGTTAAACCTTCCATACCTGACACACCTGTTAGACCTTCCATACCTGACACACCTGTTAGACCTTCCATACCTGACACACCTGTTAGACCTTCCATACCCGACACACCTGTTAGACCTTCCATACCTGACACACCTGTTAGACCTTCCATACCCGACACACCTGTTAGACCTTCCATACCTGACACACCTGTTAGACCTTCCATACCCGACACACCTGTTAAACCTTCCATACCCGACACACCTGTTAAACCTTCCATACCTGACACACCTGTTAAACCTTCCATACCCGACACACCTGTTAGACCTTCCATACCTGACACACCTGTTAAACCTTCCATACCCGACACACCTGTTAAACCTTCCATACCTGACACACCTGTTAGACCTTCCATACCTGACACACCTGTTAAACCTTCCATACCTGACACACCTGTTAAACCTTCCATACCTGACACACCTGTTAAACCTTCCATACCTGACACACCTGTTAAACCTTCCATACCTGACACACCTGTTAGACCTTCCATACCCGACACACCTGTTAAACCTTCCATACCTGACACACCTGTTAAACCTTCCATACCTGACACACCTGTTAAACCTTCCATACCTGACACACCTGTTAAACCTTCCATACCCGACACACCTGTTAAACCTTCCATACCTGACACACCTGTTAAACCTTCCATACCCGACACACCTGTTAGACCTTCCATACCTGACACACCTGTTAAACCTTCCATACCCGACACACCTGTTAAACCTTCCATACCTGACACACCTGTTAGACCTTCCATACCTGACACACCTGTTAGACCTTCCATACCTGACACACCTGTTAAACCTTCCATACCTGACACACCTGTTAAACCTTCCATACCCGACACACCTGTTAAACCTTCCATACCTGACACACCTGTTAAACCTTCCATACCTGACACACCTGTTAAACCTTCCATACCCGACACACCTGTTAAACCTTCCATACCCGACACACCTGTTAAACCTTCCATACATGACACACCTGTTAGACCTTCCATACCTGACACACCTGTTAAACCTTCCATACCCGACACACCTGTTAAACCTTCCATACCCGACACACCTGTTAAACCTTCCATACATGACACACCTGTTAGACCTTCCATACCTGACACACCTGTTAAACCTTCCATACCCGACACACCTGTTAAACCTTCCATACCCGACACACCTGTTAAACCTTCCATACATGACACACCTGTTAGACCTTCCATACCTGACACACCTGTTAAACCTTCCATACCTGACACACCTGTTAGACCTTCCATACCTGACACACCTGTTAGACCTTCCATACCTGACACACCTGTTAGACCTTCCATACCTGACACACCTGTTAGACCTTCCATACCTGACACACCTGTTAGACCTTCCATACCTGACACACCTGTTAGACCTTCCATACCTGACACACCTGTTAAACCTTCCATACCTGACACACCTGTTAAACCTTCCATACCTGACACACCTGTTAAACCTTCCATACCTGACACACCTGTTAGACCTTCCATACCTGACACACCTGTTAGACCTTCCATACCTGACACACCTGTTAAACCTTCCATACCTGACACACCTGTTAAACCTGACACACCTGTTAGACCTTCCATACCTGACACACCTGCTAAACCTTCCATACCTGACACACCTGCTAAACCTTCCATACCTGACACACCTGTTAAACCTTCCATACCCGACACACCTGTTAAACCTTCCATACCTGACACACCTGTTAAACCTTCCATACCTGACACACCTGTTAAACCTTCCATACCTGACACACCTGTTAAACCTTCCATACCCGACACACCTGTTAAACCTTCCATACCCGACACACCTGTTAAACCTTCCATACCCGACACACCTGTTAAACCTTCCATACCTGACACACCTGTTAGACCTTCCATACCTGTTAGACCTTCCATACCTGACACACCTGTTAGACCTTCCATACCTGACACACCTGTTAGACCTTCCATACCTGACACACCTGTTAAACCTTCCATACCTGACACACCTGTTAAACCTTCCATACCCGACACACCTGTTAAACCTTCCATACCTGACACACCTGTTAAACCTTCCATACCCGACACACCTGTTAAACCTTCCATACCTGACACACCTGTTAAACCTTCCATACCTGACACACCTGTTAAACCTTCCATATCTGACACACCTGTTAAACCTTCCATACCTGACACACCTGTTAAACCTTCCATACCTGACACACCTGTTAAACCTGACACACCTGTTAAACCTTCCATACCTGACGCACCTGTTACACCTTCCATACCTGACACACCTGTTAAACCTTCCATACCTGACACACCTGTTAAACCTTCCATACCTGACACACCTGTTAGACCTTCCATACCTGACACACCTGTTAGACCTTCCATACCCGACACACCTGTTAAACCTTCCATACCTGACACACCTGTTAAACCTTCCATACCTGACACACCTGTTAAACCTTCCATACCTGACACACCTGTTAAACCTTCCATACCCGACACACCTGTTAAACCTTCCATACCTGACGCACCTGTTACACCTTCCATACCTGACACACCTGTTAAACCTTCCATACCTGACACACCTGTTAAACCTTCCATACCTGACACACCTGTTAGACCTTCCATACCTGACACACCTGTTAGACCTTCCATACCCGACACACCTGTTAAACCTTCCATACCTGACACACCTGTTAAACCTTCCATACCTGACACACCTGTTAGACCTTCCATACCTGACACACCTGTTAGACCTTCCCTACCTGACACACCTGTTAGACCTTCCATACCTGACACACCTGTTAGACCTTCCATACCCGACACACCTGTTAAACCTTCCATACCTGACACACCTGTTAAACCTTCCATACCTGACACACCTGTTAAACCTTCCATACCTGACACACCTGTTAAACCTTCCATACCTGACACACCTGTTAGACCTTCCATACCTGACACACCTGTTAGACCTTCCCTACCTGACACACCTGTTAGACCTTCCATACCTGACACACCTGTTAGACCTTCCATACCTGACACACCTGTTGAATCTTTCATACCTGACACACCTGTTAAATCTCTGACGGTTTACGGTAAGACATATTGGATCACTTTCTGTTACTTTGATTGTGTTCTGTGGAATTTCTTGCTCCTCTCGGATTATTTAAAAAATTGTTTCTTCTTATAAGTTACACATTTTTGCATATTGTACCCTATCACACACTATTAGTTCTATTCCAACGCTCACTCCTACAGATCTCTGGTGTTTATTTTCACTTTTTAGCGGTGTGTCTGGTTCTCTAGCTTAGCATGGCTACCAGTTCTCTTCCTCTATCTCCTGCTTTCACCTGCTCCGTGTGTCAGATGTTTAGTTACTCCTCTGCCTCCTTTAGTGGTAATGGTACATGGAACAAATGTAGTCTTTTTGTAGTTTTGGAGGCATGGTTATCTGAATTGGAAGCTCGGCTCTGTACTGTTGAAATCCACCCGATAGCGAGCCAGGCCCCTTTAGCCAGTGTGGAGCCACCTAGCGTAGCTAACCCAATTAGCCGCCCTTTAGCAGAACTCGAGCAGCTGGGACCCCGGGCTGGCTGGGACTGTCAGGAAGAGGAGTCATAGTCCTAAAGTCAAGCCCGTGGTTCACCATCAACCTGTCCACGTTTCAAGTAGATTTTCCCCACTCAGCGACACACCCGCTGAGGACAAAACCCTGGTAATTGGCAGCTCTATAGTCAGAAACGTGGCATTAGCGACACCAGCGACCAGTCAAATGTATTCCAGGGGCCAGAGCGGGCGACATAGAATCCTATTTAAAACTGCTGGCTACAGAGATAATAGGAGATCTTTCTGGAGAAAACCCGGTCTGATTAGGAACGGCATCCATCTCACTTTAGAAGGAGCAGCTCTCATTTCTAGAAATATGTCCGAATTCATTTGTCATCCAAAAAAATTGACAACCAAGGACTGGCTGCTCCATTCAGAAGAGGTTGGCTCCTTGGTATAATCCACAGCTGCTTTAAAGCAGACTGCAAGAAAGATGGAGAAACAATAGTGTTCCTCTAATTTAGAAGAGTCTCAATTAGTCTGGAAAGATAGTTTAATAACGTCCTTCGTAAAGCAAGAACTGCTTATTATTCATCATTGATAGAAGAGAATAAGAATAATCCCAGCTCTTAATGACCGAGCTCCATCACATCTTAAAGATCTCACAGTTGGATATTTCCCCAACAGAGCACTTTGCTCTCAGGCTGCAGGTTTCCTTGTGGTTCCCAGAGTCTCTAAAAGCAGAATGGGAGGCAGAGCCTTCAGTTATCAGGCCCCTAAAAGCAGAATGGGAGGCAGAGCCTTCAGTTCTCAGGCCCCTAAAAGCAGAATGGGAGGCAGAGCCTTCAGTTATCAGGCCCCTAAAAGCAGAATGGGAGGCAGAGCCTTCAGTTATCAGGCCCCTAAAAGCAGAATGGGAGGCAGAGCCTTCAGTTATCAGGCCCCTAAAAGCAGAATGGGAGGCAGAGCCTTCAGTTATCAGGCCCCTAAAAGCAGAATGGGAGGCAGAGCCTTCAGTTATCAGGCCCCTAAAAGCAGAATGGGAGGCAGAGCCTTCAGTTATCAGGCCCCTAAAAGCAGAACGGGAGGCAGAGCCTTCAGTTATCAGGCCCCTAAAAGCAGAATGGGAGGCAGAGCCTTCAGTTATCAGGCCCCTCTCTGTGGAACCAGCTGCCAGTTCTGATGGAGGTTTCTTCCTGTTAAAAGGGAGTTTTTTTCTCTCCACAGTCGCCTCGTGCAGCTCAGGATCGGGGATTAGAACGAAAAAAATGTTTTTGAATTGGCTCTGTATGAATGAATTGGACAAATGTTTTAATTTAATCAATTGGATTTGATTGGATTATGATTACAATGAATTGGACTGTATTATTGAGGTGCCTTGAGATAATATTTGTTGTGATTTGGTGCTATATAAACTGAATTGAATTGAATTGGACAAACCTGTTCCACCTGACATATCCGATACACCCAGATTAGGGTTTGGTTATGTTAATTCTGTGGTTCTGATTCCCACCTCAGTTCTGCTGTAGCAGCGGCTCATCTCCATGCAGGCGTCGCCCTCGCTTCTTCCATCTCCCTGCGACCTGTACAGCTGAGCGGCCTGCAGGAAGCAGGCAGCGGCCTCACGGTTCTGTCCCAGTTTATTGTGGGCCAGCGCCAGATTAAATTGGAGGTCAGGAAGACGTTCTGCCTTTGGACCGGGCTGAGCCCGTTGAAGGAAGTCCATACCTTTCTGAGGTCGGCCCACCTCTACGTAGGCAGCTCCCAGGTTAAAGGAGCAGGCCCGGAGGACCCGGGAGTCTTGCAACTGAGGGCAGCAGAGCATAACAGGACATTTATTTTCCACAGTAACTGGAGGACTGCTGTAGATCCTGCTCATATTTCTGTGTCCTACCCCTAACCCCCTCGCCTGTGTGTGTCACCTGTCTGCGACCTCTGACCCACGACCTCTCACCCCTCCTTCTCACCTGTGCTGCAGTCTTCAGAGCCTCTTTGAAGCAGCTCACAGCGTCCTGCGGTCGTCGCTCCTGCAGAGCTTTATGACCAGCAGATGTTAACTCCTCAATGTCTGTGGTCCTCCTCTGCATCTTCCTCTTCCTCCTCCTCACCTTCACCTCTTCATCACCTGGTGGAGACTCATCAGACGCCATGCAGCATCCACAGCAGGACAACTCACCTGAATAGAGTCTGAAAACACAGAAGGGAACAAATGTATGATCTGTGTCATGTTCCCCTGATCAGTACACTCAGAATTACTGCTAAATAAAAGCAGGTAAATGCAGTGGAAGGTGTCAGATTTAATGTGGAGCTATAAGGTCACAATCAACGTGTTGGTTATTTAAATCTCTTCAGGTGTCCTGACCTTAAAAAGACAAATAAATCTTCCAATAATAACAAGGAGCAACGCAGTCCAGCTGACTCTGAAACATGATTACCTCACTGACAATAATCAGTAATCTGAGGAGAGAAGCTGCTCCGATCAACCTGAAATGAGAAAACAGGGTTCTAATTCTAAGCTTTCCAATTCTTTATTCTAACTTCATTCAGAACAAAAATTAGAGACAGAAAAATAATTCTCAATGGGATTAAAACAGAAATGATGCAGTTAATGGTGCACAGACTGATTCCACAGCTGCTAACAGCTCGTCACACTCACAGCCTCCAGGCGAGGTCACAGCTCCTTCGCGTTCACCTGCAACCAAGAAGGAAACATATTTGAACTTGGCTCATAGACAGCTAGCTAACTTTGTACTAGCTCTTTTAGGTTGTCTCGGTTGCTATGGTAACACGGAACACCAAGAAAGTTTAAACCAGTAAAATAGTCTAAGAGACATTTGTACAACAAATTATTTTCAGCTAAGTTTCTGCGACACAATATGGGGATACAGTTGAGTAATCATAAACTTTAATGTCAATCAAACGCCACAAAACAATTAAGAACAACAACAACCACAATCCAACGCTGCAACATTGTGGCCAATAGCAGAAGCGGCTGATAATTCAGCCAATCAGAGAGCGGCGGGAGCTTTCAAACCTCAGACAGGAAATACCTCGGAGCAGCGGACAGTTGGAATGACGCGAACTCACGGCTGAGCTTTATTTTTATGCTTTTCACGGCCGAACTGAGCCTTTGGAGACTTTAGACAGTTTTATTAATCAAGACAAACAAAGAACGTTTGATAACCCGCAGGTGGAGGAATATTTTGAGCCGGCCAACATGGGGGATTCAGCTGCGGACACGCGCTGTGAGTCATAAATTACGCATTTTATTAATGAAATACGATCATTAAACGCAAACACGCGATTCTGTCATGTTGTGGGATCTCCTGCCTGTTGCTCAGATATGTAAAGTAACTTGAAAAAGATTTTAAATTTGGTTCAAGTGAATGAAAGCAGAGTAGCTCAGTGCAAACGGGACAAAAATAAAACGGGATAAAAAAAAAATCCAAATAAAAACTCGTTTTCAGCTCCATAACACGTCACATTAACCTGAGGAAACAAACTGGAGAACAGGTTCTCACCCAGGTTCAGGTTCTGAAACATATCCACCAATCAATAAAGTTAAGTAACCTGAGTTCGGGTTGGGGCACAGTATGAGCTCAACGGGTCGTTCTGTAGAACTATGGGATGTTTCAGGCTCACCTGAGCCATCCCTAACTATCAGCTTTATCAGAAAGGAAAGTTTCAGCCTGATCTTAAAGGTAGAGAGGGTGTCTGCTTCCTGAAGCCAAACTGGCAGCTGGTTCCACAGAGAGGGGCCTGATAACTGAAGGCTCTGCCTCCCATTCTGCTTTTAGGGGCCTGATAACTGAAGGCTCTGCCTCCCATTCTGCTTTTAGGGGCCTGATAACTGAAGGCTCTGCCTCCCATTCTGCTTTTAGGGGCCTGATAACTGAAGGCTCTGCCTCCCATTCTGCTTTTAGGGGCCTGATAACTGAAGGCTCTGCCTCCCATTCTGCTTTTAGGGGCCTGATAACTGAAGGCTCTGCCTCCCATTCTGCTTTTAGGGGCCTGATAACTGAAGGCTCTGCCTCCCATTCTGCTTTTAGGGGCCTGATAACTGAAGGCTCTGCCTCCCATTCTGCTTTTAGGGGCCTGATAACTGAAGGCTCTGCCTCCCATTCTGCTTTTAGGGGCCTGATAACTGAAGGCTCTGCCTCCCATTCTGCTTTTAGGGGCCTGATAACTGAAGGCTCTGCCTCCCATTCTGCTTTTAGGGGCCTGATAACTGAAGGCTCTGCCTCCCATTCTGCTTTTAGGGGCCTGATAACTGAAGGCTCTGCCTCCCATTCTGCTTTTAGAAACTATGGGAACCACAAGGAAACCTGCAGTCTGGGTCTATAGCAGCAGAACTATGGGATGTTTCAGGCTCACCTGAGCCATCCCTAACTATAAGCTTTATCAGAAAGGAAAGTTTCAGCCTGATCTTAAAGGTAGAGAGGGTGTCTGCTTCCTGAAGCCAAACTGGCAGCTGGTTCCACAGAGAGGGGCCTGATAACTGAAGGCTCTGCCTCCCATTGTAGATGAACGTCTGACAGCGGAGCAGATGGATGAGCTGAGGATCCAGAACGTGGCGTATCAGTACCTGTGCAGGTTGGAGGAAGCCAAGAGGTCAGTGAGCAGAACCATAACCGGGTCAGGTTTAACTGTATCAACATCTGCTGACAGAAGCTGCTTCTTGCTCAGGTGGATGGAGGCGTGTCTGGGGGAGGAGCTTCCTACTCCCACCGAGCTGGAGGAGGCACTGAGGAATGGAGTCGTTCTCGCCAAACTCGGTCATCGTTTCGCTCCGAATGCTGTACCCCTGAAGAAAATCTACGACCCGGAACAGCGCCGATACCAGGTGACGTGACACAAAAGATGCCCTGATCCAACGCAGTGGACCAGATTAAACCAGATTAAACCAGTTTAGCATCCTTTAATTCTAGTGTGTACCAGATTAAACCAGTTTAGCATCCTTTAATTCTAGTTTGTACCAGATTAAACCAGTTTAGCATCCTTTAATTCTAGTGTGTACCAGATTAAACCAGTTTAGCATCCTTTAATTCTTGTGTGTACCAGATTAAACCAGTTTAGCATCCTTTAATTCTAGTGTGTACCAGATTAAACCAGATTAAACCAGTTTAGCATCCTTTAATTCTAGTATGTACCAGATTAAACCAGTTTAGCATCCTTTAATTCTAGTGTGTACCAGATTAAACCAGATTAAACCAGTTTAGCATCCTTTAATTCTAGTGTGTACCAGATTAAACCAGTTTAGCATCCTTTAATTCTAGTGTGTACCAGATTAAACCAGTTTAGCATCCTTTAATTCTAGTGTGTACCAGATTAAACCAGATTAAACCAGTTTAGCATCCTTTAATTCTAGTGTGTACCAGATTAAACCAGATTAAACCAGTTTAGCATCCTTTAATTCTAGTGTGTACCAGATTAAACCAGATTAAACCAGTTTAGCATCCTTTAATTCTAGTGTGTACCAGGTTAAACCAGTTTAGCATCCTTTAATTCTAGTTTGTACCAGATTAAACCAGATTAAACCAGTTTAGCATCCTTTAATTCTAGTGTGTACCAGATTAAACCAGTTTATCATCCTTTAATTCTAGTTTGTACCAGATAAAACCAGTTTAGCATCCTTTAATTCTATTTTGTACCAGATTAAACCAGTTTAGCATCCTTTAATTCTATTTTGTACCAGATTAAACCAGTTTAGCATCCTTTAATTCTAGTGTGTACCAGATTAAACCAGTTTAGCATCCTTTAATTCTAGTTTGTACCAGGTTAAACCAGTTTAGCATCCTTTAATTCTAGTGTGTACCAGATTAAACCAGTTTAGCATCCTTTAATTCTAGTGTGTACCAGATTAAACCAGATTAAACCAGTTTAGCATCCTTTAATTCTAGTGTGTACCAGATTAAACCAGATTAAACCAGTTTAGCATCCTTTAATTCTAGTGTGTACTAGATTAAACCAGATTAAACCAGTTTAGCATCCTTTAATTCTAGTGTGTACCAGGTTAAACCAGTTTAGCATCCTTTAATTCTAGTGTGTACCAGATTAAACCAGTTTAGCATCCTTTAATTCTAGTGTGTACCAGATTAAACCAGTTTAGCATCCTTTAATTCTAGTTTGAACCAGATTAAACCAGATTAAACCAGTTTAGCATCCTTTAATTCTAGTTTGTACCAGGTTAAACTGATTTGGGATACTTTAATACCAGTTTGATCAGCAGAACCAGCCCTCCAGAGTTTATCATCAGGGATTATTGCTAGTATTGATTTGTCAAATGTTGATAATCAATGGCGTATTGATCCTTCAGATATCTATAATCGGCTGTTCATTGATCATTTCAGGCTATGGGGCTTCAGTTTCGTCACACCGACAACATCAACCACTGGAGGAATGCCATGACGATCCTGGGATTGCCAGCCGTCAGTGAACTGATTGATCAGATTCTTGATCAGCTGATCAATTTGAATCTAGAGTGATAATTTGTTGTTGTTTTTAGATCTTTCATCCAGAAACTACAGACGTTTACGACAAGAAGAACATGCCGAGAGCGGTTTACTGTATCCATGCGCTCAGGTACACCTGCCTAATCACCTGATCACCTCTGTGTGTGAGGTATTGATCATTTGTGTGTGTGTGGCTGAGAAGTATTGATCACCTGTGTGTGTGTGTGAGAAGTATTGATCACCTGTGTGTGTGTGTGTGTGTGAGAAGTATTGATCAGCTGTGTGTGTGTGTGAGAAGTATTGATCAGCTGTGTGTGTGTGAGAGAAGTATTGATCAGCTGTGTATTTACCTACTCTCTGCAGCCTCTACCTTTACAGACTGGGTTTGGCTCCACAGATTCATGACCTGTACGGGAAAGTCAAGTTCACAGGTAAATGCTGCTCACCTACACCTGAGGCTACCTGAGACGGGCAGTGTGTGATTTTCGATCGGATTGTCTATCAGTGATCGAAGGGAGGATTGTCATCTTTTTTTCAAATAGCGAACTTTAAGGCGATCTTGAAGTACCGTGTTTTCCGCACCATAAGGCGCACCAAAAAGCCTTAAATTTTCACAAAAATCGTCCGTGCGCCATATAATTTCCAAACCATTCCAAAATCTGTCACAGATACCGCCATTTTGAATTTACCGCGGGGAGCGCCGAGCATTCATCGGGGCTTTAAGCCCCCTCCGCATCACTCACCGCTCTCCCTTCGCCGCTCACCGCCACGTTCACTTTTGCCGCCTCTTCGCTCTCGTACATTGGAAAAGAATGGCAACTGGCCACTTCCGTCGCTCGCTTTGTGTTTGGTGTGAGTCCAGGGTCGGGTCCAGGGTCGGGTGCGGGTCCAGGGTCGGGTGCGGGTCCAGGGTCGGGTGCGGGTCCAGGGTCGGGTGCGGGTCCAGGGTCTGGTGCGGGTCCAGGGTCGGGTCCAGGGTCGGGTGCGAGTCCAGGGTCGGGCGGATCCCAGCCATTCACTCTGAATGGGACGAAGATTGTATGGAGCTCGTATTTAGTGATTGAATCGTGTCATCATTAATGCTTCTGCCCATGTCCCAGTGGGAGCCTGTTCTTCAGTCTGAGTGCGCCTTATAATCAGGTGCGCCTTATAATCAGGTGCGCCTTATAATCAGGTGAGCCTTATAATCAGGTGAGCCTTATAATCAGGTGCGCCTTATAATCAGGTGAGATCAGGTGCACCTTATAATCAGGTGCGCCTTATAATCAGGTGCGCCTTATAATCAGGTGAGATCAGGTGCTCCTTATAATCAGGTGCGCCTTATAATCAGGTGATTCTTATAGTGTGCAAAATATGGCAATTTAGCGCCATAAGATGTTAAAGAAAAAATCTCTAGGATCTGCGCTTTACTGTGTATTAAAAATGTTTCTCATGGGGCAACATGTCTGCATAAAGAGCCCTTTGATCTGCAACTGAGGAGTGAATATTAAACTCTTAATTACACCTGTTGCATCTTTTTTTCCTTCTCCCTTTTTTTCGGAGGTGCGCTCTTTGTCTCGTCTGTTCTTCATCTTCTTGCTTGCTTAATTTTCTCTGCGCCACAAGTGGTGTGCTATAGCATCTTTCTTTTTAGCCACAAGCTAAATAATTCACGCATATATTTGGGGGTATTTTTGCGGCCTCGGAGGGGTGATGAACTCATATGTGCCCAAATAAATTTGTCGTCTCCTGATCCCTCACAGGCACACATCTCACCCAATGTGCCCAAATGGCCGATTTAGCTTTCCCTCTTCTTCTTGCTGCCGGCCATGTCAGCGCCAGGCTGTGATTTTTTGATTGATTGTTTTTTAGCTGACGTAACTGCGCCCACTCTCTCAGGCGATTGGATCGCCTGTGATCGACAGTGACCACGATCGAATGATCTGAAGACGATTTCACGTCCTGAGTGTGATTGCTTTGTGAGTGTTTCCTGTGGACCAATCAGACTTGTTCTCACCTGAACCTGAACCTGTGTGTTGTCAGATGAGGAGATCAACAACATGAAGATGGAGCTGGACAAATATGGCATCCAGATGCCGGCGTTTAACAAGATCGGAGGAATCCTTGCCAACGAGCTGTCAGTGGACGAAGCTGCAGGTAGAGCTGTGCTCTGATAGGCTGTGGGCTCGGGGCTGCAGGAGCTCTGACTCTGCTCTCTCCCATCAGGTCACGCGGCGGTGGTCGCCATTAACGAGGCAGTGGACAGGGGAGACGTGGGCGTCACGGCGGCAGCTCTCAGGAACCCCGCTGCCCTGCTCAGCGACTTGCAGGAGGCACTGATGAGAGTCTACCAGGAGATGCTGCAGAAGGCCCGGAGGAGGAAGGCCGAGAGCGCTGTGTGCCGGGTGAGGCTGAGCTTTGATTGGCCAGAGAGACCACGGGTGGTGTGTGTGTTCTTATCTTTAATGTGTGTGTCAGCGTGGAGAATCGGAGGACAAAGATATGTACGAGGAGTACCTGACGCAGAGGGAGATCCAGGAGCACATCAACACTGTTAACGGTGAGAGGCCCCCCCCCACTGTGACCGAGCCCCTAAACCTCTCAGCTGAGATGAATATTGATCACATTGGTCTGTGTTTCAGTCCGATCGGCGGTGGAACAGGTGGATGAAGCTCTGGATGCTGCAGACGAACTTTCTCTGCTTTCCGCTCTGCAGCTCGCCTGTTTGGCTCTCAGGGGCCTCCGTACTGACAATGGCCCCTGGTACCTGGACCAGCTGTTAGTGGACCGCCAGCAGAAGGCTCTGGTACACAAATGCACACAACACCTCCCCGAGCGGCACGTTACCAACCGCCACAGTGCAGTCAGTGTGTGGGAAATTCATTACTTACTTAAACGTGTTCCATATGAATCATTTGGTGCTGGTTGATCAATACATTTTAATGCTGTTGCATATGATGAGCACTGCAGGGTATCTATACAGCTGGGTTGGGGGGGTAATCTTATATGGTACAGGAAGTGTGTAGTGACAGCTTCAGGTGTTTAACTTTCCTTTTGTAAATGCGTGTAATTCTGATGGTGAGAAAATGCATTAATTCTAAGATAGATTAATGTCCGCTTTACTAAAAAATCTCATTTTAACCTTATTAACATGTATTTAAGGTAATTCTTCTTACATAACAAGTAAAATCAACCACTGTAGCTGTGGATTTCAGCTTTAAATCTGCACATTACTACCTACAGTCAGACAGTCCTAACCCTGTTCCACGGGTTCGACTGTTTTCAGGAACCACAAGGAGACGTTTGCACAGACGAGGTGCAGAAAACCGTAGAAACAAAGCTGAGCCAAGGCTCTCAGCCGGCCCACTTCGCTGTGTTCTGCTGTGATTTTCAGAGTTGGCCGGCTTGAAGCTGAGAACTCGGTATTAATCACAGTGGGTTTAGGGTTAGGGAAAACCGGAGAGAACAGAATTAATAAAAAGTGTATAAAAGGTCAGTCAATGGATTTTCATTTGACTCGCTGACAAACACGCTTTTGTGGAAATGTGGAGGAACTGAATGTGCGTCCAGATTTAGTTTTGAGGCATCAACATGTAGCGATGTAGAAATAACGACAGTTGACCTCTGACCTCTGACCCAGGATCAAGGCTCTGTCGATCCTCTGGAACCCGTCGAGCTGCAGGAAAGTATCTCTGTGGCCAACCGGGAAGCTCACAGAGCCAGGAACGGTAAGCTACTTCCTGTCTTCACCTGTTCACCTGCACAGTACTGCACACATGCTCCAATAAAACCTGTGTGTGCGTTTCAGTGCACGTGGCGGTGCAGAGCGTTAATGCGGCGCTGCGTGGAAACGACCCCCGACACACCGTCAGCTGCCTGATGAACTCTGACCTGCAGCTGCCTGAAGTCTTTCCATCTGCTGCAACACTGTACCACCGAGAGCTGCAGCTGCTGCAGAGACGGGCCGCACAGGTGAGCACCCGAGGCACGGGTAAACGCACCCGAGGCGCGGGTAAACGCACCTAAACGCACCTGAGACACGGGTAAACGCACCTGAGACACAGGTAAACGCACCGGAGGCACGGGTAAACGCACCTAAACGCACCTGAGACACAGGTAAACGCACCCGAGACACGGGTAAACGCACCCGAGACACGGGTAAACGCACCCGAGACACGGGTAAACGCACCCGAGACACGGGTAAACGCACCCGAGACACGGGTAAACGCACCCGAGACACGGGTAAACGCACCCGAGACACGGGTAAACGCACCCGAGGCACGGGTAAACGCACCTAAACGCACCTGAGACACGGGTAAACGCACCCGAGACACGGGTAAACGCACCTAAACGCACCTGAGACACAGGTAAACGCACCTGAGACACGGGTAAACGCACCTGAGACACAGGTAAACGCACCTTAGGCACAGGTAAACGCACCTGAGACACGGGTAAACGCACCTGAGACACGGGTAAACGCACCTGAGACACGGGTAAACGCACCTGAGACACGGGTAAACGCACCCGAGGCACGGGTAAACGCACCCGAGACACGGGTAAACGCACCCGAGACACGGGTAAACGCACCCGAGACACGGGTAAACGCACCCGAGACACGGGTAAACGCACCCGAGACACGGGTAAACGCACCTAAACGCACCTGAGACACGGGTAAACGCACCTGAGACACGGGTAAACGCACCTGAGACACGGGTAAACGCACCTGAGACACGGGTAAACGCACCTGAGACACGGGTAAACGCACCTAAACGCACCTGAGACACGGGTAAACGCACCTGAGACACGGGTAAACGCACCTAAACGCACCTGAGACACGGGTAAACGCACCCGAGACACAGGTAAACGCACCCGAGACACAGGTAAACGCACCCGAGACACAGGTAAACGCACCTTAGGCACGGGTAAACGCACCTTAGGCACGGGTAAACGCACCCGAGACACGGGTAAACGCACCCGAGACACGGGTAAACGCACCCGAGACACGGGTAAACGCACCTTAGGCACGGGTAAACGCACCTTAGGCACGGGTAAACGCACCTTAGGCACGGGTAAACGCACCTAAACGCACCTGAGACACGGGTAAACGCACCCTAGGCACGGGTAAACGCACCCGAGACACGGGTAAACGCACCCGAGGCACGGGTAAACGCACCCGAGACACGGGTAAACGCACCCGAGACACGGGTAAACGCACCTTAGGCACGGGTAAACGCACCTTAGGCACGGGTAAACGCACCTTAGGCACGGGTAAACGCACCTAAACGCACCCGAGACACGGGTAAACGCACCCGAGACACGGGTAAACGCACCCGAGACACGGGTAAACGCACCTAAACGCACCCGAGACACGGGTAAACGCACCTAAACGCACCCGAGACACGGGTAAACGCACCTAAACGCACCTGAGACACGGGTAAACGCACCCGAGACACGGGTAAACGCACCTGAGACACAGGTAAACGCACCTGAGACACGGGTAAACGCACCTGAGACACAGGTAAACGCACCTTAGGCACAGGTAAACGCACCTGAGACACGGGTAAACGCACCTGAGACACGGGTAAACGCACCTGAGACACGGGTAAACGCACCCGAGACACGGGTAAACGCACCCGAGACACGGGTAAACGCACCCGAGACACGGGTAAACGCACCCGAGACACGGGTAAACGCACCTGAGACACAGGTAAACGCACCTGAGACACGGGTAAACGCACCTGAGACACAGGTAAACGCACCTTAGGCACAGGTAAACGCACCTGAGACACGGGTAAACGCACCTGAGACACGGGTAAACGCACCTGAGACACGGGTAAACGCACCCGAGACACGGGTAAACGCACCCGAGACACGGGTAAACGCACCCGAGACACGGGTAAACGCACCCGAGACACGGGTAAACGCACCTAAACGCACCTGAGACACGGGTAAACGCACCTGAGACACGGGTAAACGCACCTGAGACACGGGTAAACGCACCTGAGACACGGGTAAACGCACCTAAACGCACCTGAGACACGGGTAAACGCACCCGAGACACAGGTAAACGCACCCGAGACACAGGTAAACGCACCTTAGGCACGGGTAAACGCACCTTAGGCACGGGTAAACGCACCCGAGACACGGGTAAACGCACCCGAGACACGGGTAAACGCACCTTAGGCACGGGTAAACGCACCTTAGGCACGGGTAAACGCACCTTAGGCACGGGTATACGCACCTTAGGCACGGGTAAACGCACCCGAGACACGGGTAAACGCACCCGAGACACGGGTAAACGCACCCGAGACACGGGTAAACGCACCTAAACGCACCTGAGACACGGGTAAACGCACCCGAGACACGGGTAAACGCACCTAAACGCACCTGAGACACGGGTAAACGCACCCGAGACGCGGGTAAACGCACCCGAGACACGGGTAAACGCACCTAAACGCACCTGAGACACGGGTAAACGCACCCGAGACACGGGTAAACGCACCTAAACGCACCTGAGACACAGGTAAACGCACCCGAGACACGGGTAAACGCACCTAAACGCACCCGAGACACGGGTAAACGCACCCGAGACACGGGTAAACGCACCTAAACGCACCCGAGACACGGGTAAACGCACCCGAGACACGGGTAAACGCACCTAAACGCACCTGAGACACGGGTAAACGCACCTAAACGCACCTGAGACACGGGTAAACGCACCCGAGGCACGGGTAAACGCACCTGAGACACGGGTAAAAGCACCCGAGACACGGGTAAACGCACCCGAGACACGGGTAAACGCACCTAAACGCACCTGAGACACGGGTAAACGCACCTGAGACACGGGTAAACGCACCCGAGACACGGGTAAACGCACCTTAGGCACGGGTAAACGCACCTGAGACACGGGTAAAAGCACCCGAGGCACGGGTAAACGCACCTTAGGCACGGGTAAACGCACCTGAGACACGGGTAAACGCACCCGAGGCACGGGTAAACGCACCTTAGGCACGGGTAAACGCACCTGAGACACGGGTAAAAGCACCCGAGACACGGGTAAAAGCACCCGAGACACGGGTAAACGCACCCGAGACACGGGTAAACGCACCTGAGACACGGGTAAACGCACCCGAGACACGGGTAAACGCACCTAAACGCACCCGAGACACGGGTAAACGCACCTGAGACACGGGTAAACGCACCTAAACGCACCTGAGACACGGGTAAACGCACCTAAACGCACCTGAGACACGGGTAAACGCACCCGAGGCACGGGTAAACGCACCCGAGGCACGGGTAAACGCACCTTAGGCACGGGTAAACGCACCTGAGACACGGGTAAAAGCACCCGAGACACGGGTAAACGCACCTAAACGCACCTGAGACACGGGTAAACGCACCTGAGACACGGGTAAACGCACCTGAGACACGGGTAAACGCACCTGAGACACGGGTAAACGCACCTGAGACACGGGTAAACGCACCTGAGACACGGGTAAACACACCTTAGGCACGGGTAAACGCACCTAAACGCACCCGAGGCGCGGGTAAACGCACCTAAACGCACCCGAGGCGCGGGTAAACGCACCTAAACGCACCCGAGACACGGGTAAACGCACCTAAACGCACCCGAGGCGCGGGTAAACGCACCTAAACGCACCCGAGGCGCGGGTAAACGCACCCGAGGCGCGGGTAAACGCACCCGAGGCGCGGGTAAACGCACCCGAGGCGCGGGTAAACGCACCTAAACGCGCCCGAGGCACGGGTAAACGCGCCCGAGGCACGGGTAAACGCACCCGAGGCGCGGGTAAACGCACCTAAACGCGCCCGAGGCACGGGTTAACGCACCCGAGACACGGGTAAACGCACCCGAGGCACAGGTAAACGCACCCGAGGCACGGGTAAACGCACCCGAGACACGGGTAAACGCACCCGAGGCACAGGTAAACGCACCCGAGGCACGGGTAAACGCGCCCGAGGCACGGGTAAACGCACCCGAGGCGCGGGTAAACGCACCTAAACGCGCCCGAGGCACGGGTTAACGCACCCGAGACACGGGTAAACGCACCCGAGGCACAGGTAAACGCACCCGAGGCGCGGGTAAACGCACCTAAACGCGCCCGAGGCACGGGTTAACGCACCCGAGGCGCGGGTAAACGCACCCGAGGCACAGGTAAACGCACCCGAGACGCGGGTAAATGCACCTGAGGCACAGGTAAACGCACCTAAACGCACCCGAGACGCGGGTAAACGCACCTAAACGCACCTGAGACACGGGTAAACGCACCTGAGACACGGGTAAACGCACCTGAGGCACAGGTAAACGCACCCGAGACACAGGTAAACACACCTTAGGCACGGGTAAACGCACCTAAACGCACCCGAGACACGGGTAAACGCACCTGAGGCACAGGTAAACACACCTTAGGCACGGGTAAACGCACCTAAACGCGCCCGAGGCGCGGGTAAACGCACCTGAGGCACAGGTAAACGCACCCGAGACACGGGTAAACGCACCTAAACGCACCTGAGGCACAGGTAAACGCACCCGAGACACAGGTAAACACACCTTAGGCACGGGTAAATGCACCTAAACGCACCTGAGACACGGGTAAACGCACCTGAGACACGGGTAAACGCACCTGAGACACGGGTAAACGCACCTGAGACGCCGGTAAACGCACCTGAGGCGCGGGTAAACGCACCTGAGACGCGGGTAAACGCACCTGAGACGCGGGTAAACGCACCTGAGGCGCGGGTAAACGCACCTAAACGCACCCGAGGTACGGGTAAACGCACCCGAGGCGCGGGTTAACGCACCCGAGACACGGGTAAACGCACCCGAGGCACAGGTAAACGCACCCGAGGCACAGGTAAACGCACCCGAGGCGCGGGTAAACGCACCCGAGGCACGGGTAAACGCACCCGAGGCGCGGGTAAACGCACCCGAGGCACAGGTAAACGCACCCGAGACGCGGGTAAACGCACCCGAGGCACAGGTAAACGCACCCGAGACGCGGGTAAATGCACCTGAGGCACAGGTAAACGCACCCAAGGCGCGGGTAAACGCACCTAAACTTACCTGAGACACGGGTAAACGCACCTAAATGCACCTGAGACACGGGTAAACGCACCTAAACTTACCTGAGACACGGGTAAACGCACCTAAACGCACCCGAGGCGCGGGTAAACGCACCTAAACGCGCCCGAGGCGCGGGTAAACACACCTGAGGCACAGGTAAACGCACCCGAGACACGGGTAAACGCACCCGAGACACGGGTAAACGCACCTAAACGCACCTGAGGCACAGGTAAACGCACCCAAGGCGCGGGTAAACGCACCTAAACTTACCTGAGACACGGGTAAACGCACCTAAACGCACCTGAGGCACAGGTAAACGCACCCAAGGCGCGGGTAAACGCACCTAAACTTACCCGAGGCGCGGGTAAACGCACCTAAACGCACCCGAGGCGCGGGTAAACGCACCTAAACGCGCCCGAGGCGCGGGTAAACGCACCTAAACGCGCCCGAGGCGCGGGTAAACGCACCTGAGGCACAGGTAAACGCACCCGAGACACGGGTAAACGCACCTAAACGCACCTGAGGCACAGGTAAACGCACCCGAGACACAGGTAAACACACCTTAGGCACGGGTAAACGCACCCGAGACACGGGTAAACGCACCTAAACGCGCCCGAGGCGCGGGTAAACGCACCCGAGACACGGGTAAACGCACCCGAGACGCGGGTAAATGCACCTAAACGCACCTGAGACACGGGTAAACGCACCTGAGACACAGGTAAACGCACCTGAGACACGGGTAAACGCACCTGAGACGCCGGTAAACGCACCTGAGGCGCGGGTAAACGCACCTGAGGCGCGGGTAAACGCACCTGAGACGCGGGTAAACGCACCTGAGGCGCGGGTAAACGCACCTGAGGCGCGGGTAAACGCACCTGAGGCGCGGGTAAACGCACCTGAGACGCGGGTAAACGCACCTGAGACGCGGGTAAACGCACCTGAGGCGCGGGTAAACGCACCTGAGACACAGGTAAACGCACCTGAGGCGCGGGTAAACATACCTGAGACGCGGGTAAACGCACCTGATACACGGGTAAACGCACCCGAGACACGGGTAAACATACCCTAGGCACGGGTAAACGCACCTGAGACACAGGTAAAAGCACCCGAGGCACAGGTAAACGCACCCGAGACACAGGTAAACGCACCCGAGACACAGGTAAACGCACCTAAACGCACCTGAGACACGGGTAAAAGCACCTGAGACACGGGTAAACGCACCCTAGGCACGGGTAAACGCACCTGAGACACGGGTAAACGCACCCGAGACACGGGTAAACATACCCTAGGCACGGGTAAACGCACCTGAGACACAGGTAAAAGCACCCGAGGCACAGGTAAACGCACCCGAGACACAGGTAAACGCACCCGAGACACAGGTAAAAGCACCTGAGACACGGGTAAACGCACCCTAGGCACGGGTAAACGCACCTGAGACGCGGGTAAACGCACCTGAGACGCGGGTAAACGCACCTGAGACGCGGGTAAACGCACCTGAGGCGCGGGTAAACGCACCTGAGACACAGGTAAACGCACCTGAGGCGCGGGTAAACATACCTGAGACGCGGGTAAACGCACCTGATACACGGGTAAACGCACCCGAGACACGGGTAAACGCACCCGAGACACAGGTAAACGCACCCGAGACACAGGTAAACGCACCTAAACGCACCTGAGACACGGGTAAAAGCACCTGAGACACGGGTAAACATACCCGAGGCACAGGTAAACGCACCCGAGACACGGGTAAACGCACCCGAGACACAGGTAAACGCACCTAAACGCACCCGAGACACGGGTAAACGCACCCGAGACACAGGTAAACGCACCTAAACGCACCTGAGACACGGGTAAACGCACCCGAGGCACAGGTAAACGCACCCGAGGCACAGGTAAACGCACCCGAGACACAGGTAAACGCACCTAAACGCACCTGAGACACGGGTAAAAGCACCCGAGACACGGGTAAACATACCCTAGGCACGGGTAAACGCACCTGAGACACAGGTAAAAGCACCCGAGGCACAGGTAAACGCACCCGAGACACAGGTAAACGCACCCGAGACACAGGTAAACGCACCTAAACGCACCTGAGACACGGGTAAAAGCACCTGAGACACGGGTAAACGCACCCGAGGCACAGGTAAACGCACCCGAGACACGGGTAAACGCACCCGAGACACAGGTAAACGCACCTAAACGCACCCGAGACACGGGTAAACGCACCCGAGACACAGGTAAACGCACCTAAACGCACCTGAGACACGGGTAAACGCACCCGAGGCACAGGTAAACGCACCCGAGACACAGGTAAACGCACCTGAGACACGGGTAAACGCACCTAAACGCACCTGAGGCACAGGTAAACGCACCCGAGGCACAGGTAAACGCACCCGAGACACAGGTAAACGCACCCGAGACACAGGTAAACGCACCTAAACGCACCTGAGACACGGGTAAAAGCACCTGAGACACGGGTAAACGCACCCTAGGCACGGGTAAACGCACCTGAGACGCGGGTAAACGCACCTGAGACGCGGGTAAACGCACCTGAGACGCGGGTAAACGCACCTGAGGCGCGGGTAAACGCACCTGAGACACAGGTAAACGCACCTGAGGCGCGGGTAAACATACCTGAGACGCGGGTAAACGCACCTGATACACGGGTAAACGCACCCGAGACACGGGTAAACATACCCTAGGCACGGGTAAACGCACCTGAGACACAGGTAAAAGCACCCGAGGCACAGGTAAACGCACCCGAGACACAGGTAAACGCACCCGAGACACAGGTAAACGCACCTAAACGCACCTGAGACACGGGTAAAAGCACCTGAGACACGGGTAAACATACCCGAGGCACAGGTAAACGCACCCGAGACACAGGTAAACGCACCTAAACGCACCCGAGACACGGGTAAACGCACCCGAGACACAGGTAAACGCACCTAAACGCACCTGAGACACGGGTAAACGCACCCGAGGCACAGGTAAACGCACCCGAGGCACAGGTAAACGCACCCGAGACACAGGTAAACGCACCTAAACGCACCTGAGACACGGGTAAAAGCACCCGAGACACGGGTAAACATACCCTAGGCACGGGTAAACGCACCTGAGACACAGGTAAAAGCACCCGAGGCACAGGTAAACGCACCCGAGACACAGGTAAACGCACCCGAGACACAGGTAAACGCACCTAAACGCACCTGAGACACGGGTAAAAGCACCTGAGACACGGGTAAACGCACCCGAGGCACAGGTAAACGCACCCGAGACACGGGTAAACGCACCCGAGACACAGGTAAACGCACCTGAGACACGGGTAAACGCACCTAAACGCACCTGAGGCACAGGTAAACGCACCCGAGACACAGGCTGCATCTGAGGTGTGTCCACCTGTATCTCAGGTGTTTATATCAGTTTTATTCTTTGTTACATTTTTGCAGGCAGAGCTGCAGCAGGAGGAGCTGTTTGTTGCCGTGGAGATGCTGTCAGCTGTCACTCTCATCAATCAAGCCCTAGAGGTGGGACACCTGCAGCAGTTCAGCTCCTCGTTGGTCAGTCCCTCAGCGGGACTCTCTGATGTGGACCCCGTCATGCTGGACAGGTGAGAGGACTGCAGGTAAGATAGTTTCACAGCAGCTGAAGATGTTTACGACATCGCTGTCATTCAGGTATTTTGAGCTTCTGGCTGGAGTGAAGCGGCAGAGGGGCAGAGATATGCTGACCTGGAATCAGCTGCAGGAAGGAATCCACTCTGTGAACGAGGCGGCGCAGGACGAACACCAACGTATGGGAACACTCGACCGCAGACATCAGATTTAACACATTTACCTGTTTACCTATGTGACCTGTCACCTCAGAGCTCCTGGCTGTCAGCCTGATAAACCAGGCTGTGAGGAGTGGAGACCTCCAGCAGCTGACGTCTGCCCTGATGTTGCCCTCCGGTGGACTGGAGGAGGTCTCACCTGCCAACACTTGCAGATACCTGACCCTGCTGACCAAAGCCAGACAGCACAAAGCCCAGGTAACACGGGTGGAAGAAGTGAAGCCAGGAGGTTTAGAGGTTAAACCTGAGGTCAAAGACTCTGCCTTTATCCAAACAGGTGAGCAGAGACCCAGGAGCTGAGCTGTGGTTGGCTGATATCCAGGAAGTAGTGAAGCAGGCCAATCAGCAGAGTCAGAAAGCTCTAAAGTGTGAGTCTGAACCTGTTTAATCTTGTAATGTTTGCAGGACTCTAGAGTGGAACCTGATTTCTGAATGATGTGACTAAAAAATAAATCTGAGGCCAGCCATTCGAGGTCTGAGCGTCTCTGAAAGCCTCCCTTTGGTTCAACTATAGGCCATAGTGTGGTCTAAACCAATCAGAGATGGTGAAGGCCCCCCTCTGATTGGCCAGATATTTCTGTACGTTTGAACATGTGTCAGACAGAGAGGTGAGAGGCCGAGGTCCAGTCAGCAGAGCAGCTATTAATAACAGCACTAATGATATTATTAGAGCCCGTTCCTGTGACCCGTCCAACCAGCCCGCCGAAAATTAGCTTTTTATTTATTTTAGGAATTTATGCTGCCTCAAAGAAAGTATTTGCTGCTCCTGGTAACTGACTGGAGTTCAAAAGACTTTTAATTTAGATTCAGAATCCGTCGGTCGGGTCGCGGGGGGCGGAGCCTATCCCAGGGGGGAGGCGGGGTCACCTGGACAGGGCGCCATCACAGGGCTTTGATTTAGATTGTTTTATTTAATGTTTAATTTCAGCTCAGTGAAGCACTTGGACCACCAACACTTTTCAGTTCGTTACTGAATTGTGCTTCAAATAAAAACAGATTGTTAGTTAATCATTTCTGTATTTAGCAGAAGCTTTTATCCAAAGCGACTTACAATACTGCCTAAAACAGGCAGCTGTTCTTAAAGAGAGGGAACCTGTAAACTGCAGGTGAACCCGAGGATAAAAGTCTGGAGCCCTGGTTTGAAATGGGCCCCGTGTCAGAAACTGGTGCTGGGGGGGGGCACCTGGAAGAAAGAGTCCCTCAGGCCTCTTCAGCTGGACACCAAAGAGTTTATAAAACTGGTTAAAAGTTTTTTCTGTTCCTGCTTTTAACCTAAGATAGACTAATGTAAGAGTTCCTGGGGGGGGTGAAGCGTAGGAACGACACGTGACATGGACCTGAGGCCTGTGGTTGGTCCGCTCAGAACGTAATTTCCAGCAGCAGCTCGGCGAATCGGCCCGTTTAAAAGTATCGGAGTGCATTTATTCATCCGGGTCCTCGGTGGGTGAACCGGTGATGTAGGTTCAGCCTCGGCCACAGACCCCCCCACAAACCTCTTCTCTGTCGCCTGCTTCAACATTTGCAAGCATTTGTTCTTCATGATGAGCTCCAGCTGCAAATCCAGCTGCTCACCTCGGTTGCCGTTGGTTACTGTTGTTAACTGTGACCTGAAGACAAAGGATTCGGCTGTAACCTATAGGCTATAAACCACCCCCCCCCCAGCATGGAGACCTGCAGAGCGACTTGTTCCCTCCCGCAGAACTTCGAGCGCCCGATGACGGCGTCTCGGTTCGCCCAAACCCGGCGACATGAGGACTGAGACTGACTGGTTCTCCTCCTGCAGTGTGCCTGGCCCTGGCTGCGGTGAACCAGGCTGTGAAGGAGAACCGAGCGAAGCAGACTCTGCGGGTTCTGGTTCTGCCAGAGGTGGAGCTGCGGGGCGTTTTACCCGACTGTGCTGCCGAGTATCAGCGAGAGCTCGCTGCCCTGATGGCCCACAGGACGCGCTCAGGTAAGACACAGGTGAGCACACGGCGTCCCTCTGTGCGCCGCAGACTGACCAGGTGACTGTGTTCAGGTCACCACAGGAGCCCCTGGGTCCAGGTCCGGCTGCAGGATGGATCCTTCCATTACTTTCACCTGAACAGGTTGGAGGGAAGCTGGGAGCGACCCGACGGCTTCACACAGAACTCTGTGTTCATTGACCGGCAGGATATACAGGTGAGGCTCACCTGAGAGAAGTCTCTCGCTGTTTCTCAGGTGTGCCGTTTTCTGACTGCTCAGCACCTTGTGTCCCCCTACAGGAAGTTGTCAGCAGCGTTTCGGCGTCCTACAGCCGCGGCGTCCTTTGGCGGAGCAGTGAGCCCCTCATTGTGCGCCTGCAGGCTCTGTGTCGGGGCTTCCTGCTCAGGCGGCGCCTGGAGGCTCGGCGGCGTTACCTGGTCAGTCAGACACCTGCTGTGATCCTCATCCAGGTGAGACGCCATGACCGCCACAGGAACGCCGTCCTGTGCGCTCCGGCCCTGTTGAACTCTGCGTTTGTGTTCAGGCGCAGTGGAGGAGGTTCGCTGAGCAGCGGGCGTACAGACGGAGGCTGCAGCTCCTCTACAGTAACTGGAGAGCCGTCGTCAAGGTAACGAGGCTCAGACACCACAGAAGAAGACATGTTTAAAGACTCGCTGAAGAAGAAACTTTTCATTTAACATCTGAGATTAGAATCAAATGATCTGAGGTAATAAGAAGATGGAGAAGAAGTGAGGCTTCTATAAGCTGATGATTTACGCTCTTAGACCAGCTCAGATGGTTAAAGTTTTAAAGTCGTTAAACTCCTCAGATCCCTCCCAGGGGAAGCTGTTTCATACAGTAATGAGTCGCATCAGCGAGTTCAACCCTAAATATGATCTAAAGGAACTTTTTAACAATTTAAAATGAGATGGAGGTCCTGCAGGACAGGCAGCTGATTCTGTTGGATCTAAATCTAATTCCAGCCATAGATCCAGGGTTAAAGTCTGAGGAAAGAAGAGATGTGGTAACGGTAAAGTAAATTTGTTCCATCAGTGAAGACGACCTCCGTCTGCCGGCTCCAGCGAACAGTCTTTGTGTGGAAGGACACGAGTTTGCCCTGAAAGTCAGAGCTGGGCTGTAAATGAGTCTCTGAGGTGGAACAGAAGGTTGAGAGTTGAGGATCAGCAGCGACTTGGTGGTTTTATCAGATTCATCGCTGAACTTACGCCTTCCTTTGATGTTTGTGCTGACAGATCCAGTCGTTTGTGAAGATGTGGTTGGCGAGGAGGAGATACAGAGCCCGGCTGAGTTTCTTCAGACGTAATGTGAGTCCAGGACTGTGAGAGGTTCTGATGCAGTCTCCATGCTTACAATTCAGTTCGATTTTATTTATGTGCCAGATCACAACAAATGTCTCAGGACACTTCAAAGATTCATTAAATTCCAGATTAAGCCAATTTATACAGAATTCAATTAAGTTTTATTTAATCGGCACCAAATCACAACAATTGTCATCTCAAGGCAATTCAATAATGCAGTCCAATTCAAGCCATCCACCCATTTTCTATAATTCAGTCCGTTAATCGGGTAGCGGGGGGGTGGAGCCTATCCCAGCAGTCATCGGGCGAAAGGCCGGGTCACCTGGACTACCCTGGACAGGGCGCCAGTCCATCGCAGCAATTCAAGCCAATTAGATTAATTGTTATCATAATCCAATCAAATCCAATTAATTAATTCAAAACTTCAAATTCATTCATATCGAGCCAATTCAAAAACAGTAACAGTACAGAAACCTCCATCAGAACCAGAACCAGGAAGAAACCTCCATCAGAACCAGAACCAGGAAGAAACCTCCATCAGAACCAGAACCAGGAAGAAACCTCCATCAGAACCAGAACCAGGAAGAAACCTCCATCAGAACCAGGAAGAAACCTCCATCAGAACCAGAACCAGGAAGAAACCTCCATCAGAACCAGAACCAGGAAGAAACCTCCATCAGAACCAGAACCAGGAAGAAACCTCCATCAGAACCAGAACCAGGAAGAAACCTCCATCAGAACCAGAACCAGGAAGAAACCTCCATCAGAACCAAGAAGAAACCTCCATCAGAACCAGGAAGAAACCTCCATCAGAACCAGAACCAGGAAGAAACCTCCATCAGAACCAGAACCAGGAAGAAACCTCCATCAGAACCAGGAAGAAACCTCCACCAGAACCAGGAAGAAACCTCCATCAGAACCAGAACCAGGAAGAAACCTCCATCAGAACCAGAACCAGGAAGAAACCTCCATCAGAACCAGAACCAGGAAGAAACCTCCATCAGAACCAGGAAGAAACCTCCATCAGAACCAGAACCAGGAAGAAACCTCCATCAGAACCAGGAAGAAACCTCCATCAGAACCAGGAAGAAACCTCCATCAGAACCAGGAAGAAACCTCCATCAGAACCAGGAAGAAACCTCCATCAGAACCAGGAAGGGATAGCTGCTGCTGTTTCTGATGTTTAATAATCCGTTTACAGGTGGACGCCATCATAAAGATCCAGGCCTTCTTCAGAGCCAACAGAGCGAGACATGAGTACAGGATGCTGGGTGAGTTCACCACGCTGTGTCTGATTGGTCTAACTTTGTCACTCTGTGACATCATGCTCCTGTGCATTAATAAGCCCCTCCCCCTCCTGTCACAGTGCATTTGGACACTCCCCCCCTGTCTGTGGTCAGGAAGTTCCTTCACCTTCTCGATGTTGGAGATGGAGACATCAGGGAGGAGGCAGAGTTTCTCCGTCTCAGAGAGGAGGTTGTGAGGAGCATTCGCTTCAATCGCCAACTGGAGGCAGACCTGGACACGATGGACCTGAAAATCGGTCTCCTGGTTCGGAACAGAGCCACCGTGCAGGTATGAGCCTGTACCAAGTATTAGGACCCAGACCTGACCTTAACCACGAACATATCAAGATCTCTGACCTCTCCAGCAGAACCGGAACCAGTCCTGAGAGTCTGGCCCGCCTCAGATGTTCCTGTTTCTGTGTCTCTGAACAGGAAGTTGTGTCTCACTGTAAGAAACTGACGAGGAAGAACAAGGAACAGCTGTCGGACATGATGGGTGTAGAGAGAAGTAAAGGCCTGAAGGCTTTGAATAGAGAGAGGAGGGAGAGACTGGAGGCCTACCAGCACCTGTTCTACCTGCTGCAGGTGAGACTCGCACATGTTCTCCCTGCTGCAGGTGAGACTCGCACCTGTTCTACCTGCTGCAGGTGAGACTCGCACCTGTTGTACCTGCTGCAGGTGAGACTCGCACCTGTTCTACCTGCTGCAGGTGAGACTCGCACCTGTTGTACCTGCTGCAGGTGAGACTCGCACCTGTTGTACCTGCTGCAGGTGAGACTCGCACCTGTTGTACCTGCTGCAGGTGAGACTCGCACCTGTTCTACCTGCTGCAGGTGAGACTCGCACCTGTTCTACCTGCTGCAGGTGAGACTCGCACCTGTTCTACCTGCTGCAGGTGAGACTCGCACCTGTTGTACCTGCTGCAGGTGAGACTCGCACCTGTTCTCCCTGCTGCAGGTGAGACTCGCACCTGTTCTCCCTGCTGCAGGTGAGACTCGCACCTGTTGTACCTGCTGCAGGTGAGACTCGCACCTGTTCTCCCTGCTGCAGGTGAGACTCGCACCTGTTCTCCCTGCTGCAGGTGAGACTCGCACCTGTTCTCCCTGCTGCAGGTGAGACTCGCACCTGTTCTCCCTGCTGCAGGTGAGACTCGCACCTGTTCTCCCTGCTGCAGGTGAGACTCGCACCTGTTGTACCTGCTGCAGGTGAGACTCGCACCTGTTGTACCTGCTGCAGGTGAGACTCGCACCTGTTGTACCTGCTGCAGGTGAGACTCGCACCTGTTGTACCTGCTGCAGGTGAGACTCGCACCTGTTGTACCTGCTGCAGGTGAGACTCGCACCTGTTGTACCTGCTGCAGGTGAGACTCGCACCTGTTCTCCCTGCTGCAGGTGAGACTCGCACCTGTTCTCCCTGCTGCAGGTGAGACTCGCACCTGTTCTCCCTGCTGCAGGTGAGACTCGCACCTGTTCTCCCTGCTGCAGGTGAGACTCGCACCTGTTCTCCCTGCTGCAGGTGAGTTCTGATGGCGTGCCTCTGTTTCAGACGCAGCCCCTGTACCTGGCTCAGGTGATCTTCCTGATGCCTCAGAGTCGCTCCACCTCCTTCATGGAGATGTTGGTGTTCAGTCTGTTTAACTACGGATCCGACCGGCGGGAGGCCTTCCTGCTGCTGCAGCTGTTCACCGCGGCGCTAAGATACGAGATCAGGTAACTTGCTGTGATGTCTGTCTTGCGGTCTGTGATGTAACCGTGCATCTGAACACACCTGTGTGCTCTCTGCGGTCAGACTAAAGGTGGAGCAGCCTCAGGATGTGGTCACAGGAAATCCCACCGTCATCAAAATGCTGGTAAACTTTTACCGCCACGCTCGAGGTCAGAACACCCTGCGGGAGGCGCTCGGACCGGCTCTGCAGGATGTCCTTCAGGACCGGATGCTCAGTATCAGGACTGACCCGGTGGAGGTCTACAAGACCTGGATCAACCAGACCGAGACCCAGTCTGGACACAAGAGGTTGGTACACCCATACCTGAATAGATTCATCTGCAAAAACCGTCAGTCACAGATTGCCTCACCTGCCTTTCTCACCTGTCTGTGCAGCGCTCTGCCATATGAGATTTCTCCCAAAGAGGCTCTGTCCCATCCTGAAGTTCAGAGGCGCATTGACATCGCCATGATCAACCTGAAAAACCTGACCGACCGAGTCCTCAAGGCCATTACCTCCAGCCTCCCAAAACTTCCGTAGGTATCCATACACTCAGACACTATTAATCCATTTATCTGAGGGAAACCCAGCCGTCCCTCTCCCCACCGACACTCTCCAGCTCCTCCTGGGGATCCCGATGCGTTCCCATTACTGACAACAGGATCCAGAGATGCTAAAACTCCTCTGTGTTATACAGGTTCTAGAGAGGCACAGAAGTTACTCTGGTACCCCATGGTACCTGCAGCATCTCCTACAGAATTACTCATGGGACACAGTCGTAAACTCTCTCCAAGTCCACAAACACATGTAGACTGGATGGTCAAACTCCCATGATCCCTCAGTAACTCCCTCAGAGGGTAAAATCTGGTCTACTGCTCCAGACCTCAATGCTCCTCCTGAATCTGAGCTTCAACAATCGGTCGGAGCCACCTCTCCACCACTGTGGAGTAAACTTTCCCCGAGAGGCTGACTAGTGTGATTCCCCCACAGTAGTTGGAACACACTCTCCGGTCCCCTTTCCTAAAGATGGGAACCACCACCCAATCTGCCAGTCCACAGGTGTTGTTCCAGACCTCCATGCCAGATTTAAGAGGGATGTCAACCAAAAAAAAAAAAAGCTTCCCCTGTGGTACCCCTAACATGGTGGAGGTAGTTAAAGCTTCCCCTGCGGTACCCCTAACATGGTGGAGGTAGTTAAAAAGCTTCCCCTGTGGTACCCCTAACATGGTGGAGGTAGTTAAAGCTTCCCCTGCGGTACCCCTAACATGGTGGAGGTAGTTAAAGCTTCCCCTGCGGTACCCCTAACATGGTGGAGGTAGTTAAAAAGCTTCCCCTGTGGTACCCCTAACATGGTGGAGGTAGTTAAAGCTTCCCCTGCGGTACCCCTAACATGGTGGAGGTAGTTAAAAGGCTTCCCCTGCGGTACCCCTAACATGGTGGAGGTAGTTAAAAAGCTTCCCCTGCGGTACCCCTAACATGGTGGAGGTAGTTAAAAGGCTTCCCCTGTGGTACCCCTAACATGGTGGAGGTAGTTAAAAAGCTTCCCCTGCGGTACCCCTAACATGGTGGAGGTAGTTAAAAAGCTTCCCCTGCGGTACCCCTAACATGGTGGAGGTAGTTAAAAAGCTTCCCCTGTGGTACCCCTAACATGGTGGAGGTAGTTAAAAGGCTTCCCCTGTGGTACCCCTAACATGGTGGAGGTAGTTAAAAAGCTTCCCCTGTGGTACCCCTAACATGGTGGAGGTAGTTAAAGCTTCCCCTGCGGTACCCCTAACATGGTGGAGGTAGTTAAAAAGCTTCCCCTGCGGTACCCCTAACATGGTGGAGGTAGTTAAAAGGCTTCCCCTGCGGTACCCCTAACATGGTGGAGGTAGTTAAAAGGCTTCCCCTGCAGTACCCCTAACATGGTGGAGGTAGTTAAAAAGCTTCCCCTGTGGTACCCCTAACATGGTGGAGGTAGTTAAAAGGCTTCCCCTGCGGTACCCCTAACATGGTGGAGGTAGTTAAAAAGCTTCCCCTGCGGTACCCCTAACATGGTGGAGGTAGTTAAAAGGCTTCCCCTGTGGTACCCCTAACATGGTGGAGGTAGTTAAAAAGCTTCCCCTGCGGTACCCCTAACATGGTGGAGGTAGTTAAAGCTTCCCCTGCGGTACCCCTAACATGGTGGAGGTAGTTAAAAAGCTTCCCCTGTGGTACCCCTAACATGGTGGAGGTAGTTAAAGCTTCCCCTGCGGTACCCCTAACATGGTGGAGGTAGTTAAAAAGCTTCCCCTGTGGTACCCCTAACATGGTGGAGGTAGTTAAAGCTTCCCCTGCGGTACCCCTAACATGGTGGAGGTAGTTAAAAAGCTTCCCCTGCGGTACCCCTAACATGGTGGAGGTAGTTAAAAAGCTTCCCCTGTGGTACCCCTAACATGGTGGAGGTAGTTAAAAGGCTTCCCCTGTGGTACCCCTAACATGGTGGAGGTAGTTAAAAGGCTTCCCCTGCGGTACCCCTAACATGGTGGAGGGTGAGTCTTCCTCCAAGTCCTCAGACTCTGCCTCCTCAGTGGAGGACATGCTGGCTGAATTAAGGATAATCTCAAAGTGCTCCTTCCACCGGCCAATGATATCCTCAGTTCAGGTCCGCTCCACCCAGGACAAGCACAACCTGGGACGGAGCTGCTTTCTCTTTCTGAGTCAAATAGTTTGCCAGAATGTCCTTGAAGCCAACCCAAAGTCCTTGTCCATGGCCTTAGCTTCAGAAACCATCAAAGCCTGTCAGCTGCTTCAGGTGATCCCTGGACAACCACCGTGCAGGTCCTGAACACACGGTGCATTCAGATCCCATGTCCCCAACCTACCCCAGTAGATACCAGGTGCACTTCTAACCCACCTTATGCTCGAGCATCGTGTTTGTCAGGGTGTTGTTTGTATTTATTTTGTTGTTTTTTTTGTTGTAGCTATGGTCTACGTTACACAGCAAAGGTGCTCCGGGACTCCCTGAAGATGAAGTTTCCAGCAGCCAGCGAGGACGAGCTCTACAAGGTGAGCACTGTGACAGAGGAGGGGGAGGAGCTTATTAACGAACGTGATGTCACAGAGTGACAAAGACGGACCAATCAGACGCAGCGTGGTGAACTCACCCAGCATCCCGCTGGCTGTGCGTGTTATCTGAGCGCTAAACACAAAGATAATCAGACTCCTCCCACAGTGGTTCTTGTTCAGAGGATCTCTGACAGCTTGTATTTGAATCAGTATTGATTAGGTATTTCTAATGGTTGGTGCTGCCAGTGTGAGAAAACTGGGTTTCCATGGTTCTTCTCTTTGATTCTTTGGGACATTTTTTTCAAAGAACTGAGCAGAACCTCAGAAACAGAAATTGTTTCTCTTGTTGCAGCCCGGTTGATCCATTGATCATTTTCCCCTTCAGATCGTAGGGAACCTGGTCTATTACCGCTACATGAACCCAGCCATCGTGGCTCCTGACGGGTTCAACGTGGTGGACCGCTCTGCCGGCTCCAACCTGCAGCCGGAGCAGCGCCATATCTTGGGCTCCATCGCCCGCATGCTGCAGCACGCCGCTGCTAACAAGCACTTCCACGGGGACGGATACCACATCCGAGTCCTGAACCAGTACATCAGCCAGACCCACAGCAAGTTCAGGTGAGGTCACCTGAACGTTCCAGAGGACCCTGAGATTTATCTGGGACAAAATGTTTTGTGTTACAAGGTCAGTTTGTTTCTGAGTTTGATGATGGAAGGAGGTGGACCTGATGGTTCTGGATGTTCTGTCTGTCAGGAGGTTCCTTTTGTCAGTCTGTGATGTCCCAGAACCAGAGGACCGGTTCAGCATGGACGAGTACTCGGAGCTACTGATCGTCAACAAACCTGTCATCTACATCTCTGTCAGCGAACTGCTCAACACACACAAGGTGAGAAAGCTCAACCCAGACCAGTACCCTGATCCGGTCCGGAACCATGACTCGTATCTGGTTTAATGTGCCCTCTGGACCTTTGTGTCTCTTCAGTTGTTGTTGGAGCACCAGGAGGTTCTGTGCCCTGATCCGTCGGATCCCCTCAGACACATTTTGAGGGATCTTGGACCGGTTCCAATGCTGCAGGAGCTTGTTGGTACTACAGCTAACACTGTTGAATGTTTTGTTAGGACGGGTATAACAGGTGTTAGGGCGGGTATGCAGGTGTTAGGACGGGTATGCAGGTGTTAGGGCGGGTATGCAGGTGTTAGGACGGGTATGCAGGTGTTAGGGCGGGTATGCAGGTGTTAGGACGGGTATGCAGGTGTTAGGGCGGGTATGCAGGTGTTAGGACGGGTATAACAGGTGTTAGGGCGGGTATAACAGGTGTTAGGGCGGGTATAACAGGTGTTAGGACGGATATGCAGGTGTTAGGGCGGGTATGCAGGTGTTAGGACGGGTATAACAGGTGTTAGGGCGGGTATAACAGGTGTTAGGGCGGGTATAACAGGTGTTAGGACGGATATGCAGGTGTTAGGGCGGGTATGCAGGTGTTAGGACGGGTATGCAGGTGTTAGGGCGGATATACAGGTGTTAGGACGGGTATACAGGTGTTATGGCGGGTATACAGGTGTTAGGGCGGGTATGCAGGTGTTAGGGCGGGTATGCAGGTGTTAGGGCGGGTATACAGGTGTTAGGGCGGGTATGCAGGTGTTATGGCGGGTATACAGGTGTTAGGGCGGGTATGCAGGTGTTAGGGCGGGTATGCAGGTGTTAGGGCGGGTATTACAGGTGTTAGGGCGGATATACAGGTGTTAGGGCGGGTATAACAGGTGTTAGGGCGGGTATGCAGGTGTTAGGGCGGGTATACAGGTGTTAGGGTGGGTATAACAGGTGTTAGGACGGGTATGCAGGTGTTAGGGCGGGTATGCAGGTGTTAGGGCGGGTATACAGGTGTTAGGACGGGTATACAGGTGTTAGGACGGGTATTACAGGTGTTAGGGCGGATATACAGGTGTTAGGGCGGGTATAACAGGTGTTAGGGCGGGTATGCAGGTGTTAGTACGGGTATACAGGTGTTAGGACGGGTATACAGGTGTTAGGGCGGGTATACAGGTGTTAGGACGGGTATACAGGTGTTAGGACGGGTATAACAGGTGTTAGGGCGGGTATAACAGGTGTTAGGGCGGGTATAACAGGTGTTAGGACGGATATGCAGGTGTTAGGGCGGGTATGCAGGTGTTAGGACGGGTATAACAGGTGTTAGGGCGGGTATAACAGGTGTTAGGGCGGGTATAACAGGTGTTAGGACGGATATGCAGGTGTTAGGGCGGGTATGCAGGTGTTAGGACGGGTATGCAGGTGTTAGGGCGGATATACAGGTGTTAGGACGGGTATACAGGTGTTATGGCGGGTATACAGGTGTTAGGGCGGGTATGCAGGTGTTAGGGCGGGTATGCAGGTGTTAGGGCGGGTATACAGGTGTTAGGGCGGGTATGCAGGTGTTATGGCGGGTATACAGGTGTTAGGGCGGGTATGCAGGTGTTAGGGCGGGTATGCAGGTGTTAGGGCGGGTATTACAGGTGTTAGGGCGGATATACAGGTGTTAGGGCGGGTATAACAGGTGTTAGGGCGGGTATGCAGGTGTTAGGGCGGGTATACAGGTGTTAGGGCGGGTATAACAGGTGTTAGGACGGGTATGCAGGTGTTAGGGCGGGTATGCAGGTGTTAGGGCGGGTATACAGGTGTTAGGACGGGTATACAGGTGTTAGGACGGGTATTACAGGTGTTAGGGCGGATATACAGGTGTTAGGGCGGGTATAACAGGTGTTAGGGCGGGTATGCAGGTGTTAGTACGGGTATACAGGTGTTAGGACGGGTATACAGGTGTTAGGACGGGTATTACAGGTGTTAGGACGGGTATACAGGTGTTAGGGCGGGTATACAGGTGTTAGGACGGGGGTGAACAGCTACCTGTGCTTCCTCTTCCTCAGGAGACTCTTCATCAGCAGCTGATCCAGGGTCAGAGTTCAGTAAGGTCGAGGTTTCTCTGACTCTCACCAACAAGTTCGACATCTTCAGTGACTCAGACGACAAACCAGATGCCAGAGGACTGCTGCTCAGGTAGATCAGTCGGCCTCAGCTATTCTGGTAGATGAGTCGGCTTCACCTGCTCAGGTCATTTATCTTTTATGTTCCAGCACCAAACAGCTGATCATTGATGTCATCAGAACTCAGTCCGGTGACTCTCTGAGTGACATCCTGAAGACGAAGACGTCTCCTGACCAGGTAACACGCACCTTGTGAGCAGTGTCAAAGACAAGCTGATGCTTTCTGCCACTGTGACCTTTATGATCATGTGACCTCTTCCAACAGGAAGTGTGCCATGATTGGCTGATGCAGCGTCGGGCGCAACAGGACGCTCGAACACCTGAGAAGATGAAGAGGAACCAGTCGCTTGTTGCCAATGGCAACCTGAGTTTAGAGGAGAAGAAGAGGAAGATCCTGCGGAGTCTTCGTCGCCTGGAGGGTCTGGGAGTCCTGAGACCCCCGGGAACCGAGAACCAGATCCTGCAGATGCTGGCCAAGGTGATGCACCGCCTCATTAATGCATTACTGTCTGACCCTCACAGGGCACGGGGGGGGGGGGCTCCAACACTGTCTTTATGAGGTCTGAGCGACCCGTTCAGGTGCTTAAAACGGTCCGTTACCTGGAGCTGGTTCTGCTCAGCTGTCAGAACCAGAGCTCCATGCTGGACCTGTGCAGAGCAGTAACAGGTGTGTTTCCTCCTCAGGACATCCGGCAGCAGCGTCTGCACCGTCAGTGCCGGGGGGTGGAGCTCCTGAAGCTCCGTCAGACTCTCAGCAGCCTGCAGAAGAAGAGCAGCTTCCACAGTGAACAGGTGGACTACTACAGACATTACATCACTTCCTGTCTGGACAACCTGACCGCGAACAGGTAGGGACCGTCTGAACATCAGAGCCGTACAGGTGGGGAGGGCGACTCCCTTCTCTGTAGCGAAGGCCTTAAAATGACCGAGTGCTGCTCAGGGGGAGCCTCTCCAGTCAGCCTGAGGCAGCGGTGCAGGGTTAGGGTTTGCTAACCCTGCTTTTAATTGGGCCCAAACTCGTTATTTATCTGATAGAGTCACCAGAACCTTTAATATTAATTCTTGTCTCACTGGTTGGATTATTGATACAGTCTCTTCAGTACAGATCGACATACATTTACCCGACTGAAACTCGATGGATCATGGCTTGATTATGCAGGACTTTTCAGAACCCGTCCAGAAGTGGGTCTCATTTAAAAACAATGTATTTTATTATTAAACCACTGGAAGCACCCTCACCAGTTTACATATGTCCAGAGCTTCAGCCAACATTACCCACTTTCTACAGAGTACAAGCTGCTGCCCCCCCTGAGCTGTTTATGTATGCTGGGTTTTTTTGATCGCCTGAACCTTGATTGGTCTGTGCTGCAGTAAATGGACCAATAAGAAGGCAGCAGACGGTAAGGGGAAGAAGAGGCTTCCTGCCCTGAGCTACAGCGCCGCCCGGCTGCAGGAGAAGGGAGTTCTGCTGGAGATTGAAGACCTGCCGGCGACCCAGTGAGCGCACACACAACAAAAACTCGCACATAAATAGGTTGCTATGACAACATGGAACAAGAGATCACATGACCTCCGCTTTCAGGTTCAAGAACGTCGTCTTTGACATCGTTCCTGGATCCGAGAAAGGGAGCTTTAACGTCAAAGCTCGGTTCCTCGGAGTCGAGATGGAGGAATTTCTGCTCAAATATCAGGTAGGAACCAGGCTGGAAACCGGTCCCAACCGGGCCAGTTTCTCAGATAGACACGAGCTCTAAATGCTCGTTTGTTTGTTTTGCAGGACCTGCTGCAGCTGCAGTATGATGGCGTTGCAGTGATGAAGATGTTCGATAAGGCGAAGGTTAATGTCAATCTGCTCATCTTCCTTCTCAACAAGAAGTTCTTCAAAAAATGAACCAAGAAACACTCGGACTTCTCAGTTCTGTCTGTTTTAACCTAATGCTTCTCCAACAGTGAGGCTCTCTCTGTTCATGTCAGATAAGCTTTAAACTTTAAACACTCCTGACGCTGCCGTCTGCTTCAGAATTCACTACAGAGTGGAACATCTGTCCCACACTGCTATCTTTGTTTTGATGTCTCACTCGGTAATTATTCTCTAAACTATTATAAACAGAGTGAGGCATCTTCCTGCAGCCCTATCTCGGTGCTGATGGTTTTAACTGTTTTATATCAGTAAAATGTAACCAGAGGATCATCTATTCTACACTCCTAACTTTGTTTTTGATATCTGACCACATTATGCATGTTTTTATAAGACTAAGCCCATTTCTTTCCTTCTGTCTCTGCACTTTAAAACGAGTCTTCCACAGATATTAGATGCCAGCAGAGTGTGACATCATTTATAGAGCAGCTTTGTTTCCTCTGTGGAGTAAAGTCTCTTACCTCGAACCCTCACCTGGGCTCAGTGACATCACACGCCTCATTTATTGAACTGTAAATATTTCCTGTCACTTTCTGTTTGTTCTTCACTTTTGTCTGTTTCTGTATTAATGTTTGAAGAGAAACTTCTATAAGATCAATAAACATGAAAGCTTTATTGGCGTTTGAGTCATGGGAAGTAACTGTTCTGATGGGAGGTTCTGGTTCTGAGCAGGTGAGGTCCGTGTGAGCGGTTCTGTGAGCCGGTGGCAGGATTTATTCCTGTGACTGTAACAAACCGACACCGTTAGAAGGGCTCCTGAAGGTTTTAATGACAGCGTTTCTCCTTCTGTCCGTCCCTCTGCTGATGAGCAGCTGTCCTGCCGCCACATGATGCTGGAACACCGCTGCGTTCAGGAAACGCCAACAATGGAAGAAAAAAGTGCCTTAAATCCATTAAAGTACCGAGATGCTTCACCTGAGGGGAGGGAGACAGACTTTGGGTTTGGTGCCAAGGAGGACTTCTGTTTTGTCACCATTTAAGGAAGTTTGCACATATATGTGTGTGTATATTTAAATATAAATATATATATATATATATATATATATATATAATATAAATATAAATATGGGGGTTTTAAAGGACAGAAGATGGAACAAACATCATTCTAAGGACACCTGAGAAACACAACTTAATGACAATAATGTCATATGAGAAAACAAAAGGGGGGGTGAGGAGAGGTGCATCATGGGAGGTCCCCCAGCAGTCTAGGCCTTTAGCAGCTTAGCTACTGGATGTTTCACCTGAACTATAACGTCCGGAGGTGGTGACGTTCTGCAGCAGACCGAAGGAACTGGATGCTTCCTCCTGAGGTTCCCCTTCACCTCAGAGACAGTCCTCAGTGCCTCTGGTCTGTTCTGCACAGGAACCACCTGCACAGCATGGCCGAGATGTGACTTCCTGTTCACACTCTGGTCAGATGAAACATTGCTACTCTTCATCCAGCTTTTGAGCAACTGATGTCTGGTTGCAAAGCTTCGCTGTTCAGCAGGACCAGAGGAGAGCGACCTTTGTCCCTGTTTCCTGAACCGTTGAACTCGATGGACTCCCTCAGCCTGCACTATTTGCACTATTTCTAAAATTATCTGATTGCTTTATCTGCTGATTTCACACTTTATATAGATATATATCTATAGATGAGTGAATATATAGTGATATACAGTATATCTATATGTATATATACACACGTATCTATGCCCATTTCACTATGGTGCAAACCATGTCTCAATAAGCTTCTTCTTTCATCCACAGCTGAAACTTGGAATGGAAACCAGGTTTTATGTGTTTTACATGTTTCATATATTATATTTTACTCATCCGTCAGTCAGTCTTCCTCAAAATGTCTCCTTTTGCCACATGTTCACGCTGATTTAAACTGTAATTTGAACAATATGATCCTCTCACAAGGAGTTTGAGGCTTCTGGGAGGAGATCTGCTTTAAAGTGGAGACAGTGAGTCGTAGCTCCCTCCTGCCACTTGTTGGGTGAGTCCTTTTCTTATCACTTGATTTGATTGATCACGTCAGTTTGAGCTCATTTTGATTCATGTTCATATGCTCCTGGCCCCTGGAGTTTGTGGGCTTGTGTCAATGAAGCACTTTCCAGTTCAAGGTTGTAATTTGATTAATCTGATTCTAATAATGTTAAATGAAAAAGCTGAGAGGAAACTCACAGACGAGACTTAATGTTGGGACCTATTTGCTCTTTTTCTCCTCGTTTTCTACCCTCAACCACCTCCATCATGTTTCATCCCTCTGGAGCTCCACAGACAGTCAGTTTTCTCTGGAGCTCGATCTGGTGACCAAATACCTGGTGACCAAATACCTGGTGACCAAGTACCTGGTGACCAAATACCTGGTGACCAAGTACCTGGTGACCAAATACCTGGTGACCAAGTACCTGGTGACCAAATACCTGGTGACCAAATACCTGGTGACCAAGTACCTGGTGACCAAGTACCTGGTGACCAAATACCTGGTGACCAAATACCTGGTGACCAAGTACCTGGAGACCAAGTACCTGGTGACCAAATACCTGGTGACCAAGTACCTGGTGACCAAATACCTGGTGACCAAATACCTGATGACCAAGTACCTGGAGACCAAGTACCTGGTGACCAAATACCTGGTGACCAAATACCTGGTGACCAAGTACCTGGAGACCAAGTACCTGGTGACCAAGTACCTGGTGACCAAGTACCTGGTGACCAAGTACCTGGAGACCAAGTACCTGGTGACCAAATACCTGGTGACCAAGTACCTGGTGACCAAATACCTGGTGACCAAATACCTGATGACCAAGTACCTGGAGACCAAGTACCTGGTGACCAAATACCTGGTGACCAAATACCTGGTGACCAAGTACCTGGAGACCAAGTACCTGGTGACCAAGTACCTGGTGACCAAGTACCTGGTGACCAAATACCTGGTGACCAAGTACCTGGTGACCAAATACCTGGTGACCAAATACCTGATGACCAAGTACCTGGAGACCAAGTACCTGGTGACCAAATACCTGGTGACCAAATACCTGGTGACCAAGTACCTGGTGACCAAGTACCTGGTGACCAAGTACCTGGTGACCAAATACCTGGTGACCAAATACCTGATGACCAAGTACCTGGAGACCAAGTACCTGGTGACCAAATACCTGGAGACCAAGTACCTGGTGACCAAGTACCTGGTGACCAAGTACCTGGTGACCAAATACCTGATGACCAAGTACCTGGAGACCAAGTACCTGGTGACCAAATACCTGGTGACCAAATACCTGGTGACCAAGTACCTGGTGACCAAGTACCTGGTGACCAAGTACCTGGTGACCAAGTACCTGGTGACCAAGTACCTGGTGACCAAGTACCTGGTGACCAAGTACCTGGTGACACTTGGTTTTCCTTTCATTTGTCGCCTGTCAATCAGTGTAAGACAGGAAACAGGACAGCTGCAGGAGAATTAGAATCAGCTTTATCACCCGTTTATTAACAACAATGTTACTGTTTGCTGCGACATCATCAGAAACTCCTGAAATGTCAGAAATGTGAGCAGGAAACCAGCTTCTCTGTGGGTCTGCAGCTGGTCGGACTGTCCCTTTAATTGTACTGCAGCAGGAAGTCTCAGCTGGTGTGGGCTCCACACAGCGTCTTTGGATTTTTAGAAACAATAAACCAACATTTGATTCAACTTTATCTTCACATGAATGAAATATCATCTCAGGGTTGTGAACGTTGTGAAAATATAGAAACATGACCAGCACTGAACTGTCGGAGTAGGGGTTCACAGACATACCAACTATTATATTGACTAGTAGATAATTAGAGTACATCCAGTGCAATAGGTAGTTTCACACTTGTTCAGTCAGAATAGGAGCTTATCAATAACCTGAAATAAATACATCCTCAGTGAAAAGATGGGTCAGAAAACTGTGCAGCACAGAAACTATGGAAACCACCTCAGTGCAAATTGTGCATCTGTAAACATCGAACAAGGGGGATTATTTCTCTGTACAGTCTCACCAGAGTTTGATTGGGTTTGAGTTCAGAGGCGGCAGCATTTTGTAGTTCATCAGAAAGGAAACCTTCAGAGACGTGAGGAGAGCTGCACCAACGAGATAAAAGCACAAACTTCCACTGAAACAGCTGCTGATAACGTGTTGGAGGTCAATAAGAAATAAAAATAAAGATAAAATCTGGCAGGAGCAACTTAAGCCTCCATGTTGCTGCTCAAGATCCAAATGCTGCTAATTAATATGTGAATCCAGAGAAAACTTGTGTGTTGTCATAAAATCATGTGAACAAAACTTTAATTTCTCAGGTTTTATGATCAGGAAATACAGAATATCAGGGGTTCACTTAGAGTGTAATATGTGTTCATCTGAGGCTGTATTTACTGAGTTTTCCCACCTGCTGAGGAACAGATGGTTTTATTTTGTTCTGATCAGTAAAACCTGAGAACTGAAGGATGATGGAAACCTTCAGAATTCAATTAAATTAAATTTTATTTATATGGCGCCAAATTACAACAAGCAAAACTAGTCTTCGCTGATGAGAGACTTCCTCATTCCTTCACATCTCTCTCCACTTATTGTGGCCTTTCATTGGAGCGACTGATGTGAAACTGGACTGAACAGCTGATTTGGAACGTTTAGAATAAAGTTTATTATTATTTTAACTGCATGTTACAGAGCTCTGTGATGAAGGAAACTAACTTCCTTATTGGTGCAGCCCTCCTGAGGGATCAGAGCATGGTTTTAAGTGACTTTGTCAGTGATGATCTGACAGAGAGTCTTCACAGTAAATCACCTCCCTAACAACTCTCTGTAGCTACCCATCATGCTTTGCTTCCTCCAGTCATCAATCACCGTTGGACTCAGCAACCTTCTCAGCCAGGATCTCCTGGAAGGTGGAGAGCTGCTTCATTTGCTCAGTCTGCATCGAGTGTCTCCTCATTAGCTTCTTCTTCATCTTGAAGTCGGGGCCCCGCTTGGGTGAGGCGGGGGCCACCGGGACCAGGATCTTGTGCCCTGAGTGGACAGGGGAGGTGGGCTTACCGTTGGCTCGGATATCGGGGATTGGTCTTTGAGGGTTGATATTGAGTGGGGGAAGGAAGCCAGGCCTGGTGTGGGAGATGTGGTCTAACAGAAGGGTCCCAGAGCCACGGCGTTCCAGGAGCCCTGGAGGACGCCGGCGCATGGTGATGGGAGACACCGAGTTAGGGATGTTCTCCAGAGATTCCCGGGAAGAACTGGTCATCAGGGACAGGGGGGAGGCGTTGTACCGCCTCCGCTCCACTGACACCCGTCCAGAGTCAGGGGATCCCGGGATAGACTCAGGGCAGAGGTGGGAGTCTGACTCATAATGCTCCATCCGGGTCAGTTTGGGGTGAGCCAGAACCCGGGCCACAACTACTCCAGGCCCTGTGGCATTCTCCTGTGGCTCTGGAGCTGTGTTTCTTCGGTACAGAATCTGGTGCTGCTGGACCTTGTCAGCCCAGGATGGAGCAGTCAAGGCTGCACAGTCCTCTGAGCAGGACCGGTCAATGGGTTTGGGGGAACAGGGGTCATGGGTCTCGATGCTGTGTCGCCGAGCAAACAGAGGTCTGCCTGGTTCTGTAATGGACAGACCGTTCATCTCAGCGATTGTCTTGCTAAAGTCGCCGGTGCTCTCCTCCTCCAGGCCCTGGTCAACCCGGTCCTGAGGAACCCCGCTCAGCACCGAGGGTGCGACCAGGCCCCAGGGCTCCGAGTTCAGCCTCTTCAGCAGCTTGCGTGGCGGCGGCCTCTTCTCCCCGGGAGGTCGAGCTGAAGGTAAAGGTAACGCTGAGGTGAGTGCAAAACTGAAGATCCCCTCCTCATCTTTGCCCTTGTCTCCTGCAGGTGATGAGGTGCCGATCTCCACCTCGGAGGGCGACATGCAGGCCGGAAACAGTTTGTCCACGATGCCTGGGGAGGGCGGCGCGTTGAGGTACTGTTTAGTCTTCTTGGTACCTGATGGAGAAGTGTCGGTGGTGATGATGATCACCTCTTTACCTTTGGCCTTGCACGCGTCCAGCAGCACCTGCAAGGTATCGCGGTCTCCCCTGTTGATGGCATGGACAAGGGCAGAAGATCCAGAGTAGTCTTTGAGGCTGGGATCAGCTCCGTTTTCCAGCAGCAGCAACACCACCTCCTTCCCCGCCTGCTCGGCGCAGGCATGCATCAGTGCCGTGCGCCCGCTCTTGTCGGGGATGTTGGGGTCGGCGCCTTTCTCCAGCAGGTACCGAACCATCTTCTGTCGGGTCTGAGGGTCATCGTAGCTTGCTAGACAGGCGGCGGAGATAGGTGTCTCTCCGCGCTCGTTGCCCTCGTTGATGTAGGCTCCGCCCTCCAGCAGCAGGCGAGTGAGCCTCAGCTTTCCCTGGAAGACAGCTTTGAGAAGAGCGTTCCCCTCGGTCTGCAGGGGTCCTCCATCTCCCATGATCCTTTGCCTCTCCTCGGACCTCCTGCCCACTGGAAGCTCTCTCAACAATAACTGACCATCCTTCACGATAAATCACATGACCTGCAAAAAAACACATGGAGATGAGTCCACCTGAGAAAGGGAACTGTGGATGAAACGTTGTAATGTTGGTATGTGGTGGGTTGAGAACAAGGACCGTGAGGTTTCTTCACACAAGGTTATACAGAAGCAGAGCCCTAAAAGCTCCAAAGTTCTCTTACTGTTGTTTTGTGTTCTTTACGTTCCTGATTGGGTTAGGGTTCCCGATTGGGTCAGGGTTAGGGTTCCTGATTGGGTCAGGGTTAGGGTTCCTGATTGGGTTATGGGTTCCTGATTGGGTTGGGGTTAGGGTTCCTGATTGGGTTATGGGTTAGGGTTCCTGATTGGGTTATGGGTTAGGGTTCCTGATTGGGTTATGGGTTAGGGTTCCCGATTGGGTCAGGGTTAGGGTTCCTGATTGGGTTATGGGTTAGGGTTCCCGATTGGGTCAGGGTTAGGGTTCCTGATTGGGTTATGGGTTAGGGTTCCTGATTGGGTTATGGGTTAGGGTTCCTGATTGGGTCAGGGTTAGGGTTCCTGATTGGGTTATGGGTTCCTGATTGGGTCAGGGTTAGGGTTCCTGATTGGGTTATGGGTTCCTGATTGGGTTATGGGTTAGGGTTCCTGATTGGGTCAGGGTTAGGGTTCCTGATTGGGTTATGGGTTAGGGTTCCTGATTGGGTTAGGGTTCCTGATTGGGTTAGGGTTAGGGTTCCTGATTGGTTCAATTTTTGGGTCCTAGGATGTTGCACGAGTTCAGGACTGAAGATGAAACTCTGAGTCATTTTTAACATGCAGAAAATGTTTTATTCTTTTTAAAGCTTCAGTCACAAAAAATTCCATTAAATTTACTAAAAATTCAGGTTCCCCCACAACATTAAGCACAAACAAAAGGTGAATTAGTTCCACAGTCGCCTCGTGCACATCAGAGAGAAGTTTCAGTGCGATCTGTTGGTTTCCTCAGCTAGGCTCCTTTTTTATGAACTGGACTCATTTGGAATTTAATGACTTGGATGCTAATTGTCTTGAATTGGACTTTATCTCTGAAATAGTTGCTGTTATTTGGTACTTTGTAAATAAAGCTGAATTGAATTGAACTGAAATTGGTTATTGGCACTGAACTATTAACAGCTGTTGCTGAAGTACTTGAATAATAAAATCTTCTATCTAATATAATCTTAATGTCACTCAGTAAAACTTCAGTAAAGAGCCATGACCAGGTGTGTTGTGTTATTATAAGTTCTCTTTTTATATATACACGTATGTTTTATCTTTTATTATATTCAATGCTTCTATATAACTGTATATAATACACACATGATGGTAGGACTGAGGCAGTTTTGTCGAACATCGGTAACTACGGACTGCCGTCCACCATCCATCTGCTCCTCACTGAGTTCAGCTGTTTCTGTCCGCCATTTGCCTTTGTTTGTAATTATGAATGATTTATTTAACAGTTTGACACTTATGTTAGTGTTGCAGGATATCTGAGTCTGTTCTGAATGACTTTCTTGAAGATATCTTTGGTTGTTCATATGAGTGTCTCTGACTCAGCATGTTGTCAGCAGAGCTAATCTACACACCAGCAGCTGTTCACAGTGTTTTTCTCACTTTAATGATAAACCAACATATTGATAACATGCTGACCCACCAATCTCCTGTCTGACTTTTCACGCTGGAAATCACTGCTTTGTGCTGAAATTCTGATTTTGTTGACCTGGAAATGAATGTTCCAGATCAATGCAGTTATCACCTATGGCCACAGGAGGCGCTGTTCGGGTTGTTGTTCATTTTTAGCATTTCTGTGCAGATTGTACCAGACTGACCTCCCACTGGGGAGCACTCGCCAGCCCTTATAAATGGTTGCGTCATAAAGGGCATCCGGCATAAAACACGGGCCGAATCAATGATGTGAGATCGACTCGCTGTGGCGACCCCTGATAGAGGAAGAGGCTGAAAGAAGAAGAAGATGCAGCTGTTGTTGTGTTTACCAAACTTGTGAATAAAAAAAGTTAAAAGTAATGTTTCTGATAGACAACTGGACATTGTAAAGAAAAACTTTTTTTTTTTTAAACCTGGACCTTATTTCTGGCATAAAATACGTTTATCTCCTTTACTCGAGATCCGTGTATATCCATATAACGGGAGAGAGCAGGGCAATAGAGCCTCTAAAGAAGGCCTTATCTGTCTTTATTTCACCAATACTTTAAGAAGAATGAATGAATAAATGAATGTATACTGTGGCACTGTTAGCTCAGAGCTGCTGTTAGCTCATAGCTGCTGTTAGCTCATAGCTCTGTTAGCTCAGAGCTGCTGGTAGCTCATAGCTCTGTTAGCTCATAGCTGCTGTTAGCTCATAGCTCTGTTAGCTCATAGCTCTGTTAGCTCATAGCTGCTGTTAGCTCAGAGCTGCTGTTAGCTCAGAGCTGCTGTTAGCTCATAGCTGCTGTTAGCTCAGAGCTGCTGGTAGCTCATAGCTGCTGTTAGCTCATAGCTCTGTTAGCTCAGAGCTGCTGGTAGCTCATAGCTCTGTTAGCTCATAGCTCTGTTAGCTCATAGCTGCTGTTAGCTCATAGCTCTGTTAGCTCATAGCTCTGTTAGCTCATAGCTGCTGTTAGCTCATAGGTCTGTTAGCTCATAGCTGCTGTGATGTTGGTATCCGGGGCTATAGGGGGCTTATCGGGGGCTTTCCACACACGTGTCCAGTGTAATGACAGCTTACTGGGACTGCTGACATATTTTTCTCAAATGTGTTTATTTATTTATTGTTTTTATTATTGTTCTAATATACAATCCTTGTAAATATCTTAATTTTTTTGAGCTACTTCACTCATTTGAATTCCCCCACTGGGGATGAATAAAGTATTTTTAAGTTAATTTTGTCTTAGTGACGGTTAGAGAAATGTTCTTTAACTTGTTATTATCGCGTTATTATTATTGTTATTATTATTGACTGTTTTAGGTACTGAGGTAAGGAAGACCAATCAGAAGAGAGGACACCTGTGCCCAGACTGAAGAATCCAGATGAGGATGTTTACACCGATCTGTCTGAATGTAATCTCACAGGATCATAAAGCGTTCATCTTCAGCTCATCCATGAACATTTTTAAGTGAACCACCCTGTCAGTAAACCAGCTGAATTGGATCTGTTTGTGTCATCATCATCTTTTTCACTCACAGAACGAACTCAACAAGCACCTCAGACCAGAGATCGGAGCCCAGACTGACCTCAGACCAGAGATCGGAGCCCAGACTGACCTCAGACCAGAGATCGGAGCCCAGACTGACCTCAGACCAGAGACCGGAGCCCAGACTGACCTCAGACCAGAGACCGGAGCCCAGACTGACTTCAGACCAGAGATCGGAGCCCAGACTGACCTCAGACCAGAGATCGGAGCCCAGACTGACCTCAGACCAGAGACCGGAGCCCAGACTGACCTCAGACCAGAGACCGGAGCCCAGACTGACCTCAGACCAGAGACCGGAGCCCAGACTGACCTCAGACCAGAGACCGGAGCCCAGACTGACCTCAGACCAGAGACCGGAGCCCAGACTGACCTCAGACCAGAGACCGGAGCCCAGACTGACCTCAGACCAGAGACCGGAGCCCAGACTGACCTCAGACCAGAGACCGGAGCCCAGACTGACCTCAGACCAGAGATCGGACCCCAGACTGACCTCAGACCAGAGCCCAGACTGACCTCAGACCAGAGACCGGAGCCCAGACTGACCTCAGACCAGAGACCGGAGCCCAGACTGACCTCAGACCAGAGATCGGAGCCCAGACTGACCTCAGACCAGAGATCGGAGCCCAGACTGACCTCAGACCAGAGACCGGAGCCCAGACTGACCTCAGACCAGAGACCGGAGCCCAGACTGACCAGAGATCGGAGCCCAGACTGACCTCAGACCAGAGATCGGAGCCCAGACTGACCTCGGACCAGAGACCGGAGCCCAGACTGACCTGAGACCAGAGATCGGAGCCCAGACTGACCTCAGACCAGAGATCGGAGCCCAGACTGACCTCAGACCAGAGCCCAGACTGACCTCAGACCAGAGATCGGACCCCAGACTGACCTCAGACCAGAGCCCAGACTGACCTCAGACCAGAGATCGGAGCCCAGACTGACCTCAGACCAGAGATCGGAGCCCAGACTGACCTCAGACCAGAGATCGGAGCCCAGACTGACCTCAGACCAGAGATCGGAGCCCAGACTGACCAGAGACCGGAGCCCAGACTGACCTCAGACCAGAGATCGGAGCCCAGACTGACCTGAGACCAGAGATCGGAGCCCAGACTGACCAGAGATCGGAGCCCAGACTGACCTCAGACCAGAGATCGGAGCCCAGACTGACCTCAGACCAGAGATCGGAGCCCAGACTGACCTCAGACCAGAGATCGGAGCCCAGACTGACCTCAGACCAGAGACCGGAGCCCAGACTGACCTCAGACCAGAGACCGGAGCCCAGACTGACCTCAGACCAGAGACCGGAGCCCAGACTGACCTCAGACCAGAGATCGGACCCCAGACTGACCTCAGACCAGAGCCCAGACTGACCTCAGACCAGAGATCGGAGCCCAGACTGACCTCAGACCAGAGATCGGAGCCCAGACTGACCTCAGACCAGAGATCGGAGCACAGACTGACCTCAGACCAGAGATCGGAGCCCAGACTGACCTCAGACCAGAGATCGGAGCCCAGACTGACCTCAGACCAGAGATCGGAGCACAGACTGACCTCAGACCAGAGACCGGAGCCCAGACTGACCTCAGACCAGAGATCGGAGCCCAGACTGACCTCAGACCAGAGATCGGAGCCCAGACTGACCTCAGACCAGAGATCGGAGCCCAGACTGACCTCAGACCAGAGATCAGAGCCCAGACTGACCTCAGACCAGAGATCGGAGCCCAGACTGACCTCAGACCAGAGACCGGAGCCCAGACTGACCAGAGATCGGAGCCCAGACTGACCTCAGACCAGAGATCGGAGCCCAGACTGACCTCAGACCAGAGATCGGAGCCCAGACTGACCTCAGACCAGAGATCGGAGCCCAGACTGACCTCAGACCAGAGATCGGAGCCCAGACTGACCTCAGACCAGAGATCGGAGCCCAGACTGACCTCAGACCAGAGATCGGAGCCCAGACTGACCTCAGACCAGAGATCGGAGCCCAGACTGACCTCAGACCAGAGATCGGAGCCCAGACTGACCTCAGACCAGAGATCGGAGCCCAGACTGACCTCAGACCAGAGATCGGAGCCCAGACTGACCTCAGACCAGAGATCGGAGCCCAGACTGACCTCAGACCAGAGACCGGAGCCCAGACTGACCAGAGATCGGAGCCCAGACTGACCTCAGACCAGAGACCGGAGCCCAGACTGACCTCAGACCAGAGATCGGAGCCCAGACTGACCTCAGACCAGAGATCGGAGCCCAGACTGACCTCAGACCAGAGACCGGAGCCCAGACTGACCTCAGACCAGAGATCGGAGCCCAGACTGACCTCAGACCAGAGATCGGAGCCCAGACTGACCTCAGACCAGAGACCGGAGCCCAGACTGACCAGAGATCGGAGCCCAGACTGACCTCAGACCAGAGATCGGAGCCCAGACTGACCTCAGACCAGAGACCGGAGCCCAGACTGACCTCAGACCAGAGATCGGAGCCCAGACTGACCTCAGACCAGAGACCGGAGCCCAGACTGACCTCAGACCAGAGACCGGAGCCCAGACTGACCTCAGACCAGAGATCGGAGCCCAGACTGACCTCAGACCAGAGATCGGAGCCCAGACTGACCTCAGACCAGAGATCGGAGCCCAGACTGACCTCAGACCAGAGATCGGAGCCCAGACTGACCTCAGACCAGAGATCGGAGCCCAGACTGACCTCAGACCAGAGATCGGAGCCCAGACTGACCTCAGACCAGCGCGGTTCGCGGGCTGCTCAACAGCTGATAGCTGCACAGGGTCATAGAGTCAGCTGGGAAACCATAGGCTGTTCTCTCCCAACATTTGCTACCTTTCAGCAAATGTCCTCACACCCTGGTCATCTTCACTTTGGACTGCTGCACTCAGGAAGGAGATACAGGTCAGTTAAACAGGTTCTGACTCTGACGTCCTCGGTCTGTACTTTTCCACATCCAAAGCAAACCGCTGTGGTGGCAGCATCTCTGCCTCCAGGCGCCTTCGGGCAAATTCAATCCCAGAAATGTGCAGAACAAAGGTCAGTACTTAAGAAACGCTCTTAGGGCTCATAGTTTTAAGGTTCACAAACTTTTCTGGAGTTGCTTTAAAGGGCATTGAGGGAAGCTTGAAAAACACAGTGATATACTTCAGTATATCTCAGCCAAAGGAAGCGTAAAACACGGTCTGAGTCTCTGCTGCAGATCGATCTCACAAGTGAAATCAGAATTCCTTATTTCTAACTCTGACACATGTACATACTCAAAGCTAATCTGGAGCGAAGGTTTGTGCCATCATACAAACAGCTAGTTAAGAATGAATCATCAGTGGCCAGCAGGGGGCGCTGCAGGAAGCTCGCTGACAGCAAACTAAACTCAGAGGAAGAAGACAAACAGAAACAGGTCTGCAGAGTTCTGATTATTCCTTTATGTCAGAGAGAAGCTCAGGATTGTTCTTTAAGGACAGAAACAGCTGATCGGTCATGTGATTAAAATATCCACACCTGGTCCAGCTCTCAGCTGGAAGGCTTCTTCAGTACTGGATGGTGGGGAGAACCACCTGACCAGTGGGGGGGTGTTGACCTGTCTGAAAGGGCGTGTTTTGTTCTCCTGGAGGAGGGTCGGCTGGAAGGTGATGCCTGAGATGCTTCCTCCAGTAGATGCTTCTCTGACTCTGGAACCAGAATGTGGCGTTCAATGTGTTCAGCTGAGTCTGGACTCTGGGTTCTGGTTCTGGTTCTCCTGTGGAAAGCCCATCATGCACAGCGCCACTCAGTCTCTGCTTGAGGGTAATCTTGGGTTTGAGGTGATGGGAACAGATCCTTCGAGGTTTTTCAGACCTTCCTGCCACTGGTGGAGCTACAGGGTGTCAGCACATCTTCTTCTTCTTCTGTGTTGCTTGGTCCAGGCCCGGTTTGGATATCCAGAGGTTTGAAGTGTTCCGTTTTCTTTTAGCCACGGCAGGAACTCTCAGGTGAGAACGACTCCTCTCACATGGCGGTTCCTCTGCTGCTGATAATCCCCATCAGCATGTTCAGAACTGAAAAAGCCTTTCAGATGAGAGCTGAAACATCTTCCAAGAACTAGCCCAGCGGACCTTATTCAGCTCTGAGGACCAGCTGGAGGAATCTGCTCCAGAACTCTGACATTTACAGAAATGTTGAAGAATTTGGTCGTTTTTTTATGAGACCTCAACACCCGGACAGCAGGTTCTGGTTCTGGTTCTGGTCTGTTAGCAGACACACGGACCATCTTAACAGAACCACCTCTGTTAGAACACCAGTCATCACGGTGGCGTCACGTGCCTCTGCAGTCACCTGCCGTCCAGGTGATAGAAGCGTCTGTGGAGGAATGCGGCGCGGGGAGACTCGCCGTCTCTACGTCACTGCGCTGCTATGACGCACTTATTTCTATATTTACACACTGACCGCGAAGTTAAGGTTCGCGTGCGTGTGTCCGCATAATCTGAACGCGCTAGCACGCACGCACTGAGAATCCACGAACCGTGCGTTTCTGCATCATCAAACATCTGGCGACTTGAAAGTGTACGAATCACACACACAGGCGCGTGCGCGTACCCGTTATCATCTGACGATGAGGATGGAGAGATGAAGGAGCAGTGAGTCGCTGCGGTGACAGAGGAGAGGAAGATGGGTGAAGCGTTTTTTCTTACCGCAGCTGAAGCAGCAGCATCCTCCTCATCCTCAGCTGACCGACGGTAACCGACTGTTTACGGACTGTTTACCGCCGACTGACGGAGCCGCGGCACCACACTCCTCCTCCTGCTCCTCCTCCTCCTCCTCCGCTTTCTCCTCAGTCAGAGGCGCTCCCAGCTGATTCACGGCCCACTGCCCCCCCCCCCCACACACTCAACCATTTTCATGCACATCCGATTAATAAAGTGACAGAACCTGCTGTTTTTAACTTTGACTGATGAGCTTTCTTCTGTTTTAATGTCGGTTTAAAGAGATTCAGGTGAGATGAGCAGCATCACAGTGAGAAGGAAATAAAAACAGCAGAGAGAGATGATGAAGGAGATGAAGAATGCAATGAAATAAAATGTTTGAAGTCTCATGGAATCAGTCAGAGGACACATTAATCCCGAGGGTGAAACTCAGTCTAATCTAAACTGCTGCACCCAGGAAGAAAATCATCTGGAGGTTCATGGAAGGTTGGAGGATTTATTGAAGAGATTCGCTGACAATCAGCGGCTGAAAGATGTTCAATTAATGATCAAAAATTCATATTATGTTGTTTCACTGGGAACATCCATCCATTTATCCTCCATCCATCCATTTATCATCCATCCATTTATCATCCATCCATCCATTTATCATCCTTCCATCCATTTATCATCCATCCATCCATTTATCATCCATCCATTTATCATCCATCCATCCATTTATCATCCATCCATTTATCATCCATCCATCCATTTATCATCCATCCATTTATCATCCATCCATTTATCATCCATCCATCCATTTATCATCCATCCATTTATCATCCATCCATCCATTTATCATCCATCCATTTATCATCCATCCATTTATCCTCCATCCATCCATTTATTCATCCATCCATCCATCCATTTATCATCCATCCATTTATCGTCCATCCATTTATCATCCATCCATCCATTTATCATCCATCCATTCTTCCATCCATCAGTCTGTCCATCCCTACACCCATCTGTTCATCCATCATCCATTCATCCACACATCAATGGTGAAGCACTTTCACCCATTCACTCATATAAAGAATTCACACATTCTTATGCCAACATGAGGGCTAACATCTGTTTTTACTAATCCGTTTAAATATATTCCATCTTACTTCCTGGATAAAGTCAGCACAGAACACTGACACTTCCTGGTTCTGTTTGGGAAATAAATCCCTTGGTTAGAGTTAGAAAATAATCATGTTTAACTGCATCACTTCCACTTTAATACGCACCATTTTGACCCTTCATATGCAGTTAGGTTCATGATGTCTGGAGGTTAGGGTTAGAGTTCTTCTTCAAACACGGTGGTAATGTTCTGCAAATGACCGTTCGGCCGCCATGGAACCACCAGTGAGTCTGAGTCTGAGTCTGAGACTGAGACTGAGTCTGAGTCTGGGACTGAGACTGAGTCTGAGTCTGGGACTGAGACTGAGTCTGAGTCTGAGTCTGAGACTGAGTCTGAGTCTGAGACTGAGACTGAGTCTGAGTCTGGGACTGAGACTGAGACTGAGACTGAGTCTGAGTCTGAGTCTGAGCCTGAGTCTGAGTCTGAGTCTGAGTCTGAGTCTGAGCCTGAGTCTGAGACTGAGTCTGAGTCTGAGTCTGAGACTGAGTCTGAGTCTGAGTCTGAGTCTGAGACTGAGTCTGAGTCTGAGTCTGAGCCTGAGTCTGGGACTGAGTCTGAGCCTGAGCCTGAGTCTGAGCCTGAGTCTGAGACTGAGTCTGAGTCTGAGCCTGAGTCTGAGACTGAGTCTGAGTCTGAGTCTGAGACTGAGTCTGAGTCTGAGTCTGAGTCTGAGACTGAGTCTGAGTCTGAGTCTGAGCCTGAGTCTGAGTCTGAGTCTGAGTCTGAGCCTGAGCCTGAGACTGAGCCTGAGTCTGAGTCTGAGTCTGAGACTGAGTCTGAGTCTGAGTCTGAGTCTGAGTCTGAGTCTGAGACTGAGTCTGAGTCTGAGTCTGAGTCTGAGACTGAGTCTGAGCCTGGGACTGAGCCTGGGACTGAGACTGAGTCTGAGCCTGAGCCTGAGCCTGAGTCTGAGACTGAGCCTGAGTCTGAGCCTGAGACTGAGTCTGAGACTGAGCCTGGGACTGAGACTGAGACTGAGTCTGAGTCTGAGTCTGAGTCTGAGTCTGAGCCTGAGTCTGAGACTGAGTCTGAGTCTGAGCCTGAGTCTGAGTCTGAGCCTGAGCCTGAGTCTGAGACTGAGTCTGAGCCTGAGTCTGAGTCTGAGCCTGAGCCTGAGTCTGAGTCTGAGTCTGAGTCTGAGCCTGAGCCTGAGACTGAGTCTGAGTCTGAGTCTGAGTCTGAGTCTGAGTCTGAGCCTGAGTCTGAGCCTGAGCCTGAGACTGAGTCTGAGTCTGAGTCTGAGTCTGAGTCTGAGTCTGAGCCTGAGCCTGAGTCTGAGTCTGAGTCTGAGTCTGAGTCTGGGACTGAGACTGAGACTGAGTCTGAGTCTGAGACTGAGTCTGAGACTGAGTCTGAGACTGAGACTGAGACTGAGACTGAGTCTGAGTCTGAGACTGAGTCTGAGACTGAGTCTGAGCCTGAGACTGAGTCTGAGACTGAGTCTGAGTCTGAGTCTGAGTCTGAGTCTGAGACTGAGTCTGAGACTGAGACTGAGTCTGAGTCTGAGACTGAGTCTGAGTCTGAGTCTGAGACTGAGTCTGAGTCTGAGTCTGAGCCTGAGCCTGAGACTGAGTCTGAGTCTGGGACTGAGACTGAGACTGAGTCTGAGTCTGAGACTGAGTCTGAGTCTGAGTCTGAGTCTGAGACTGAGTCTGAGACTGAGACTGAGTCTGAGTCTGAGTCTGAGACTGAGTCTGAGTCTGAGACTGAGTCTGAGCCTGAGACTGAGTCTGAGACTGAGACTGAGTCTGAGTCTGAGTCTGAGTCTGAGTCTGAGACTGAGACTGAGTCTGAGTCTGAGTCTGAGACTGAGTCTGAGTCTGAGTCTGAGTCTGAGACTGAGTCTGAGACTGAGACTGAGTCTGAGTCTGAGTCTGAGACTGAGTCTGAGTCTGAGACTGAGTCTGAGCCTGAGTCTGAGCCTGAGACTGAGCCTGAGACTGAGCCTGAGCCTGAGTCTGAGTCTGAGTCTGAATCTGAGACTGAGTCTGAGTCTGCGTTTTATTGAATAATAAACTACAAACTGCCCGAGGTGACCGGAAGGCTATAAATACTGGAAGGGTGACATTACCCATTAATTTGATCATTATCATTATTACTATTATTAATATTGATATTATTATCATCATAATTCCTGTTATTCTTCATATTATTATTATATATTTTTATTATCATTGTCATCAGTGGTTCAACATCTTATGTCAAAAATAAAGTACTGCAGAACACACACACACTCTGTTGCTATTATGGAAACACAGTTTCCATGGTAACTGATGTGCTGAATTCCTGCAGAAGCGTTCCCACGGTGACACACAGCTTTCTACCTCATTAAAACACACAAGATGGAAGCTTTTCGCTGATATCGTGAAAACATTTTAAGCTACAATAAAAATGTACAGAAACTGAGGAACAACCAGGCAACACACAGTGAAATGTTTGTGTGTGAGGATGAAGATGAGGCTTCTGCTCTGGTTGCTTCAGACATGAAGCTCTGAGGCTCTGACTGCTGCTGTTCAGGCTGGTGTCTCATCTTATCTGAAGCAATGACTTCAGCTGGTCTGAATTTAGAAGCAGAAAGTTCTGAGTCATCCAGGTCTTTATGTCTTTAAGACAGGCTTGTAGTCTGACCAACCTGTTGGTTTCATCTGATTTCATAGATAAGTTCAGCTGAGTATCATCAGCATAGCAATGGAACTTTATGCCATGCTGTCTGATAATGTTACCTAATGGAAGCATGTATAAAGTAAAAAGAATCGGTCCAAGCACAGAACCCTGAGGAACTCCATCTGAGATAGGATCAGAATGGTGCCTTGTTTTTGAACTTCTGTGCTAGCCATTGATTGTCCATTACAAACACAATGTTTGAGCATAAGTTGTTTCAAGTGTACCAGGGTACCAGGCCACCTGATTCCAAAGGTTGACGATTGACTTTGTAGTTGTACCATCAGCTCAGGCTTGTAGTCTGACCAACCTATTGGTTTCATAGATAAGTACAGCTGAGTATCATCAGCATAACAATGGACTTTATGCCATGCTGTCTGATAATGTTACCTAATGGAAGCATCCATCCATCCATCTATATGGATGGATGGATGCTTCCTAATGGAAGCATGTATGAAGAGAAAAGAAGAGGCTAAGAGGAGATCATTGGGAACTTTCACCAGCTTGGCTACAAACAAAGAACACAAACAAGGTTACAGGCAGCGACGCAATCAGTCTTACTGCGAAACGTCTGCACCAATCAGGCTCACAGGTGAGATCCTGAACACAGACGAGCGCCAAAGTTCGCACCTCGACACTGAACCGAGCTGCCTTGGGTCCAGCTGTTGTAACCTTAGTAACCACAGGAGCGTCCTCACAACATTTATGTATTCAGTGACCTTTTCTGAGTTTTTTCTTTTAAAGCAGCTGTTTCAGCACGTTAATATCATCGACTGCTCCTGACACGGGTCAGAACCAGAACCCAGACCTGTTGCAACGAGGACTTCCAGCCCCCAAACCTGCAGCTCCAGCCACACATTTGTATTTAAATGTTTAACAAGCGTAATCACACCATTTTTCATGTGCTCAACTGACAGGAAATGATGTCATCTTCTTGGGTCAGTTATGAGAGAAGAACATGAATAAGATTTCAGATGCATTTTATGCTTTTATTACAAATGTTTTTATCAAAATTAATTTTTTGATATATAAATTTAAATATTTAACAAAAATCAACAACAAATAAAGAAAAAGAGCAGAAAGTAGTTTAAAAAGTACAGAAAACGGCTTTAAAAACAGTTTAAAATTCATTAAAAACATCATAAAGGAGGGGGGGCTACGACAGACTGAGACTTTACACCTGGATCAAACTTTGTTTTCAGGTTTGATAAATAAAGAAAATTCACTCTGGTTAATGATTATTTATCAGGTCTCATCCCCAGAATCTCTGTCGGCCGGCGGGTGGAGTCAGCACCTCCTCAGGAGGAGGCGAGAGGCTGAAGATGGAGCCCGCCGCCTCCACAGTGAAGATGAAGTAAAAGTTGGCCACCGTCATGGCAACGCTGGGCAGGAAGGAGACGCCGAAACCAAAACCACGAACGCTGCTGCCAAAGGCTGCCGCCACCCAGTAGGCCAGTCTGAAGAGGAAGGAAACACGCCAAAGGGTTCGTCTCTGATTACCAATCACTTCCATGATCAATAGATCTGATCATCATGTATCTGCTGTCCTGGATAATCTCACCGTCCGAAGGCGAAGAGGATGGTCAGCAGTGGGATGAGCTTCAGCTGATCCTGGCTGAGGTACATCGCCATGACAACCAGCTGCAGGAAGTAGATCAGGAACAGGGAGGTGGAATCAGAGATGAAGCGCCGGTGGACAGCAACCTCCTGAAGCTCCACCTCCTTCATGTCATCATCAAACAGAGGCCGAGTCGCACCTGACCTCAGCCGGCTGACACCGAGCACAAGCCAACCTGAGACACAGACAGGTGAGACAGGTGAGACAGGTGGGACACAGACAGGTGAGACACAGACAGGTGGGACAGGTGGGACACAGACAGGTGAGACAGGTGGGACACAGACAGGTGAGACACAGACAGGTGGGACAGGTGGGACACAGACAGGTGAGACAGGTGGGACACAGACAGGTGAGACACAGACAGGTGAGACAGGTGAGACAGGTGGGACACAGACAGGTGAGACACAGACAGGTGGGACAGGTGGGACAGGTGGGACACAGACAGGTGAGACAGGTGGGACACAGACAGGTGAGACAGGTGAGACAAAGACAGGTGAGACACAGACAGGTGAGACAGGTGGGACACAGACAGGTGAGACAGGTGGGACACAGACAGGTGAGACAAAGACAGGTGAGACACAGACAGGTGAGACACAGACAGGTGAGACAGGTGAGACAAAGACAGGTGAGACACAGACAGGTGAGACAGGTGGGACACAGACAGGTGAGACAGGTGGGACACAGACAGGTGAGACAGGTGAGACAAAGACAGGTGAGACACAGACAGGTGAGACAGGTGGGACACAGACAGGTGAGACAGGTGGGACACAGACAGGTGAGACAAAGACAGGTGAGACACAGACAGGTGAGACAGGTGGGACACAGACAGGTGAGACAGGTGGGACACAGACAGGTGAGACAGGTGGGACACAGACAGGTGAGACACAGACAGGTGAGACAGAGACAGGTGAGACAGGTGAGACAGGTGGGACAGGTGGGACACAGACAGGTGAGACAAAGACAGGTGAGACACAGACAGGTGAGACAGGTGGGACACAGACAGGTGAGACAGGTGGGACACAGACAGGTGAGACACAGACAGGTGAGACAGGTGGGACACAGACAGGTGAGACACACACAGGTGGGACACAGACAGGTGGGACAGAGACAGGTGAGACAGGTGGGACACAGACAGGTGAGACAGGTGGGACACAGACAGGTGAGACACAGACAGGTGAGACAGGTGGGACACAGACAGGTGAGACAGAGACAGGTGGGACACAGACAGGTGGGACAGGTGAGACAGGTGGGACACAGACAGGTGAGACACAGACAGGTGAAAGAGACAGGTGGGACACAGACAGGTGGGACAGGTGGGACACAGACAGGTGGGACAGGTGAGACAGGTGGGACACAGACAGGTGAGACAAAGACAGGTGAGAAAGAGACAGGTGAAAGAGACAGGTGGGACACAGACAGGTGAGACACAGACAGGTGAGACACAGACAGGTGAGACACAGACAGGTGGGACAGGTGGGACAGAGACAGGTGGGACACAGACAGGTGAGACACAGACAGGTGGGACAGAGACAGGTGGGACACAGACAGGTGAGACAAAGACAGGTGAGAAAGAGACAGGTGAAAGAGACAGGTGGGACACAGACAGGTGAGACACAGACAGGTGAGACACAGACAGGTGAGACACAGACAGGTGGGACAGGTGGGACAGAGACAGGTGGGACACAGACAGGTGAGACACAGACAGGTGGGACAGAGACAGGTGGGACACAGACAGGTGGGACTCACCCAGGATGACGGGGGCAGCAGCGAACACGGAGCAGCGCAGAGTGTAAACCAGCCTGAGGGGGGCGCCATCACACAAGGGGGCATCAAATGGCAGGAAGACAAACCCCCCCCACACCAGGATGGGGAAGAGGAGTGCTGATGTCATCAAGGACACACCTACCTTCAGCGTATCCCTGGCAGGGCAGCCCTGGCTGCCTGCAACAGACAGATGAGAGACAGGTGAAGCACAGACAGGTGAAGCACAGACAGGTGAGTCTCTACCAGCTGTAGAGTCCCGCAACCTGAGTCAGATCGTAGGAAGGTGAGAAACAGGTGTATTTACATCTGCCGGAGGGCCTGTTTTCGGTCCACTTGTACTCGTAGCCATGTTGGTTGTAGTCCACTCCATGAGAACCCATGAAAGGACTCTTCTCTGACTCCATTTCCCAGAATGCCTCAGCCTCTCTGGGTGTGGTGGGGGAGCAGGGGAGGATGGTTTGTGCTGGACTGAACACCTGAGCTGCTCTCTCTGGCAGGTGGTTCTCTCCAGTTTCTACCTCTTCCTCCTCCTTCCGGTGTGGGTTCAGTCCCACCCCCTCACCTGTAAGCCCCACCCCCTTATCTTCTGCTTCCCCTCCCCCTCTCCTCTCCCCCTCTGCCTTCAGCTCTTGTTTGCTTTCTGTCCAACTGGACGCCTCACGGAGGGACAGATCTGACCTAATACTCATGCGATCACCTGCCTGCGTTTCTCCGAGCCACTTCAGGGTGTTGTGCTCCATCATGGTGGACTTCATTACTTCCTCCCCTCCTTCAATCTGACTCGATTTCTTCCCCCCACTGTCCTCCATCTTGGTATTCCAGTCAGATAACAACTTGTCAGGTATAGCCAGGTGAGCGTGAGGCAGGTATGGAACCCTGAGAGACGGGATACTTAGAGTTAAATCTCTTTAAACAGCAACAAAAAGTAAAATAAAGTGCAAAAGACAAGAATAATTTGTACAAACAAGGTAGAAAACAAAACCGTGTAACACTTGTTCTTACTGGCATGTGTAAATTACGAGGAGTAAAAGCAGTTGTTTGACAAGGATGCTTTTTTTTTTAACCTTTTGGATGTTTTTTTTTTTTTTTTACCTATAAAAAGGTGCAACCAATAACAGAACAGAGCAAAGCTAAAGGACCAACAACAGCACCGACACAACCAAGGACAGAGCAAAGCTAAAGGACCAACAACAGCACCGACACAACCAAGAACAGAGCAAAGCTAAAGGACCAACAACAGCACCGACACAACCAAGAACAGAACAAAGCTAAAGGACCAACAACAGCACCGACACAACCAAGGAGAGAGCAAAGCTAAAGGACCAACAACAGCACCGACACAACCAAGGACAGAGCAAAGCTAAAGGACCAACAACAGCACCGACACAACCAAGGACAGAGCAAAGCTAAAGGACCAACAACATTACCGACACAACCAAGGACAGAGCAAAGCTAAAGGACCAACAACAGCACCGACACAACCAAGAACAGAGCAAAGCTAAAGGACCAACAACAGCACCGACACAACCAAGAGCTGAGCGAAGCTAAAGGACCGACAACAGCACCGACACAACCAAGAACAGAGCAAAGCTAAAGGACCAACAACAGCACCGACACAACCAAGAACAGAACAAAGCTAAAGGACCAACAACAGCACCGACACAACCAAGAACAGAGCAAAGCTAAAGGACCAACGACAGCACCGACACAACCAAGGACAGAGCAAAGCTAAAGGACCAACGACAGCACCGACACAACCAAGAACAGAGCAAAGCTAAAGGACCAACAACAGCACCGACACAACCAAGAACAGAACAAAGCTAAAGGACCAACAACAGCACCGACACAACCAAGGAGAGAGCAAAGCTAAAGGACCAACAACAGCACCGACACAACCAAGGACAGAGCAAAGCTAAAGGACCAACAACAGCACCGACACAACCAAGGACAGAGCAAAGCTAAAGGACCAACAACATTACCGACACAACCAAGGACAGAGCAAAGCTAAAGGACCAACAACAGCACCGACACAACCAAGAACAGAGCAAAGCTAAAGGACCAACAACAGCACCGACACAACCAAGAGCTGAGCGAAGCTAAAGGACCGACAACAGCACCGACACAACCAAGAACAGAGCAAAGCTAAAGGACCAACAACAGCACCGACACAACCAAGAGCTGAGCAAAGCTAAAGGACCAACAACAGCACCGACACAACCAAGAGCAGAGCAAAGCTAAAGGACCAACAACAGCACCGACACAACCAAGGACAGAGCAAAGCTAAAGGACCAACAACAGCACCGACACAACCAAGAACAGAGCAAAGCTAAAGGACCAACAACAGCACCAGCACAACCAAGAGCAGAGCAAAGCTAAAGGACCAACAACAGCACCGACACAACCAAGAACAGAGCAAAGCTAAAGGACCAACGACAGCACCGACACAACCAAGAACCGAGCAAAGCTAAAGGACCAACAACAGCACCGACACAACCAAGAACAGAGCAAAGCTAAAGGACCAACAACAGCACCAGCACAACCAAGAACAGAGCAAAGCTAAAGGACCAACAGCAGCACCGGCACAACCAAGAGCAGAGCAAAGCTAAAGGACCAACGACAGCACCGACACAACCAAGAACCGAGCAAAGCTAAAGGACCAACAGCAGCACCGACACAACCAAGAACCGAGCAAAGCTAAAGGACCAACGACAGCACCGACACAACCAAGAACCGAGCAAAGCTAAAGGACCAACAACAGCACCGACACAACCAAGAACAGAGCAAAGCTAAAGGACCAACAGCAGCACCAGCACAACCAAGAGCAGAGCAAAGCTAAAGGACCAACAACAGCACCGACACAACCAAGAGCAGAGCAAAGCTAAAGGACCAACAACAGCACCGACACAACCAAGGACAGAGCAAAGCTAAAGGACCAACAACAGCACCGACACAACCAAGAACAGAGCAAAGCTAAAGGACCAACGACAGCACTGACACAACCAAGGACAGAGCAAAGCTAAAGGACCAACAACAGCACCGACACAACCAAGAACAGAGCAAAGCTAAAGGACCAACGACAGCACCGACACAACCAAGGACAGAGCAAAGCTAAAGGACCAACAACAGCACCGACACAACCAAGAACAGAGCAAAGCTAAAGGACCAACGACAGCACCGACACAACCAAGAACAGAGCAAAGCTAAAGGACCAACGACAGCACCGACACAACCAAGAACAGAGCAAAGCTAAAGAACCAACAACAGCACCGACACAACCAAGAACCGAGCAAAGCTAAAGGACCAACAACAGCACCAGCACAACCAAGAGCAGAGCAAAGCTAAAGGACCAACAACAGCACCGACACAACCAAGAACAGAGCAAAGCTAAAGAACCAACAACAGCACCGACACAACCAAGAACCGAGCAAAGCTAAAGGACCAACAACAGCACCGACACAACCAAGAGCAGAGCAAAGCTAAAGGACCAACAACAGCACCGACACAACCAAGGACAGAGCAAAGCTAAAGGACCAACAACAGCACCGACACAACCAAGAGCAGAGCAAAGCTAAAGGACCAACAACAGCACCGACACAACCAAGAACAGAGCAAAGCTAAAGGACCAACAACAGCACCAGCACAACCAAGAGCAGAGCAAAGCTAAAGGACCAACAACAGCACCGACACAACCAAGAACAGAGCAAAGCTAAAGGACCAACGACAGCACCGACACAACCAAGAACCGAGCAAAGCTAAAGGACCAACAACAGCACCGACACAACCAAGAACAGAGCAAAGCTAAAGGACCAACAACAGCACCAGCACAACCAAGAACAGAGCAAAGCTAAAGGACCAACAGCAGCACCAGCACAACCAAGAGCAGAGCAAAGCTAAAGGACCAACGACAGCACCGACACAACCAAGAACCGAGCAAAGCTAAAGGACCAACAGCAGCACCGACACAACCAAGAACCGAGCAAAGCTAAAGGACCAACGACAGCACCGACACAACCAAGAACAGAGCAAAGCTAAAGGACCAACGACAGCACCGACACAACCAAGAACCGAGCAAAGCTAAAGGACCAACAACAGCACCGACACAACCAAGAACAGAGCAAAGCTAAAGGACCAACAGCAGCACCAGCACAACCAAGAGCAGAGCAAAGCTAAAGGACCAACAACAGCACCGACACAACCAAGAGCAGAGCAAAGCTAAAGGACCAACAACAGCACCGACACAACCAAGGACAGAGCAAAGCTAAAGGACCAACAACAGCACCGACACAACCAAGAACAGAGCAAAGCTAAAGGACCAACGACAGCACTGACACAACCAAGGACAGAGCAAAGCTAAAGGACCAACAACAGCACCGACACAACCAAGAACAGAGCAAAGCTAAAGGACCAACGACAGCACCGACACAACCAAGGACAGAGCAAAGCTAAAGGACCAACAACAGCACCGACACAACCAAGAACAGAGCGAAGCTAAAGGACCAACAACAGCACCGACACAACCAAGAACAGAGCAAAGCTAAAGGACCAACGACAGCACCGACACAACCAAGAACAGAGCAAAGCTAAAGGACCAACGACAGCACCGACACAACCAAGAACAGAGCAAAGCTAAAGAACCAACAACAGCACCGACACAACCAAGAACCGAGCAAAGCTAAAGGACCAACAACAGCACCAGCACAACCAAGAGCAGAGCAAAGCTAAAGGACCAACAACAGCACCGACACAACCAAGAACAGAGCAAAGCTAAAGAACCAACAACAGCACCGACACAACCAAGAACCGAGCAAAGCTAAAGGACCAACAACAGCACCAGCACAACCAAGAACAGAGCAAAGCTAAAGGACCAACAACAGCACCGACACAACCAAGAACCGAGCAAAGCTAAAGGACCAACAACAGCACCAGCACAACCAAGAGCAGAGCAAAGCTAAAGGACCAACGACAGCACCGACACAACCAAGGACAGAGCAAAGCTAAAGGACCAACAACAGCACCGACACAACCAAGAACAGAGCAAAGCTAAAGGACCAACGACAGCACCGACACAACCAAGAACCGAGCAAAGCTAAAGGACCAACAACAGCACCGACACAACCAAGAACAGAGCAAAGCTAAAGAACCAACAACAGCACCGACACAACCAAGAACCGAGCAAAGCTAAAGGACCAACAACAGCACCAGCACAACCAAGAGCAGAGCAAAGCTAAAGGACCAACAACAGCACCGACACAACCAAGAACAGAGCAAAGCTAAAGAACCAACAACAGCACCGACACAACCAAGAACCGAGCAAAGCTAAAGGACCAACAACAGCACCGACACAACCAAGAACAGAGCAAAGCTAAAGGACCAACAACAGCACCAGCACAACCAAGAACAGAGCAAAGCTAAAGGACCAACGACAGCACCGACACAACCAAGAGCAGAACAAAGCTAAAGGACCAACAACAGCACCAGCACAACCAAGAGCTGAGCAAAGCTAAAGGACCAACAACAGCACAAACATAACCAAGAACAGAGCAAAGCTAAAGGACCAACGACAGCACCGACACAACCAAGAGCAGAACAAAGCTAAAGGACCAACAACAGCACCAGCACAACCAAGAGCTGAGCAAAGCTAAAGGACCAACGACAGCACCGACACAACCAAGAACCGAGCAAAGCTAAAGGACCAACAACAGCACCGACACAACCAAGAACAGAGCAAAGCTAAAGGACCAACGACAGCACCGACACAACCAAGAGCAGAACAAAGCTAAAGGACCAACAACAGCACCAGCACAACCAAGAGCTGAGCAAAGCTAAAGGACCAACGACAGCACCGACACAACCAAGAACCGAGCAAAGCTAAAGGACCAACAACAGCACCGACACAACCAAGAACAGAGCAAAGCTAAAGGACCAACAACAGCACCGACACAACCAAGAACCGAGCAAAGCTAAAGGACCAACAACAGCACCGACACAACCAAGAACAGAACAAAGCTAAAGGACCAACAACAGCACCGACACAACCAAGGACAGAGCAAAGCTAAAGGACCAACAACAGCACCAGCACAACCAAGAACAGAGCAAAGCTAAAGGACCAACAACAGCACCGACACAACCAAGAACAGAACAAAGCTAAAGGACCAACAACAGCACCGACACAACCAAGGACAGAGCAAAGCTAAAGGACCAACAACAGCACCGACACAACCAAGAACAGAGCAAAGCTAAAGGACCAACAACAGCACCGACACAACCAAGAACAGAACAAAGCTAAAGGACCAACAACAGCACCGACACAACCAAGGACAGAGCAAAGCTAAAGGACCAACAACAGCACCGACACAACCAAGAACCGAGCAAAGCTAAAGGACCAACAACAGCACCGACACAACCAAGGACAGAGCAAAGCTAAAGGACCAACAACAGCACCGACACAACCAAGAACCGAGCAAAGCTAAAGGACCAACAACAGCACCGACACAACCAAGGACAGAGCAAAGCTAAAGGACCAACAACAGCACCGACACAACCAAGAACCGAGCAAAGCTAAAGGACCAACAACAGCACCGACACAACCAAGAACAGAACAAAGCTAAAGGACCAACAACAGCACCGACACAACCAAGGACAGAGCAAAGCTAAAGGACCAACAACAGCACCGACACAACCAAGAACAGAGCAAAGCTAAAGGACCAACAACAGCACCGACACAACCAAGAACAGAACAAAGCTAAAGGACCAACAACAGCACCGACACAACCAAGGACAGAGCAAAGCTAAAGGACCAACAACAGCACCGACACAACCAAGAACCGAGCAAAGCTAAAGGACCAACAACAGCACCGACACAACCAAGGACAGAGCAAAGCTAAAGGACCAACAACAGCACCGACACAACCAAGAACCGAGCAAAGCCTAAGTAAAAAATACATGTCAAAAAGTTGAATAAAACTGCTGTTATGTTCTACTGTGTCAGTCAGAGGGTTTGTTGGTGCTGAGCTACTTTTTCAGGATGATGATGCATTTATTTTCTTCAGAACAGATATCAGCTCTGTGACCTGGGAAGCTGACAGACCTGACCTCAGTTCAGATGTAAGGTGAAAACTGAAGAAAATGCCCCATGATAAGACTCCATCCTGTAGAGTGTGAGAAAGACAAAACCTGGCTAATGAAGAATGTTGGTTTCCTCAAAGAATTTTTTAATCTAATCTAATTTGTGTTAGAGTTGAGGAGGTGTCACACCAGTGGAAACAAACTGGAAAGGTTTTTCAAAGGTAGCTGGTGTTAGCCACGGCTGTGACGTGTTTTATTCTACTCACTGACGTCACCGACAGCTCATTTTGACCATAAAGGTAGCCGGAGGTGCACGGAAACGTATACTCTTTTAAACAGAATCAACGCGTCATTACCTGCGAAACTAACTGATTGATACTCCGCACTGATCAATACTCAGATATAAACGTGCCGACGGAGAATGAATCTTAGATCAAATTTAAATGTTGAAAACACTCACTGAGACGTTCTGACTGTGGTTATGTCTCTTGTTTTGGTACCGGTTCTAGTTCTGGTTCTCCAATCCGCTTTAGCCGTTGTTGTTCTTCTGCTGTTGTGAAACTTTGCGGAAGTTCTGAACAGGTGT